>CM060961.1:15490185-15870185 GCA_030765045.1 Tenodera sinensis
CAGCATCAAAAACAACGCAGATGAAAAATATGATAAAATAAACAGCTAATAAAATGTCTGCATGAAAACCAGGGCAGACTGAGACCTGGCATGTTAATGGCAGTAGGTTGTTGCTGTGCTCTCGAGAATCACATGATTTGCAGCTCCTCCTGCCGCTTTGGATGGTAGTGGGAGAAGGGCAGACTGAGTGCATTAATTTACGTAAAGACTTTCCTTGCATTTAATGTGTAAACATTTCAATTGCAGTGAATGTGTAACAAAATGTAGAATGAAATTATTTCTGCAAAGATTTATCTCAATGTAGTGTAGATAGATAAGTAGACTTATGTAAGAATAGTTGGTAGGAGCTATGCATATAAAAATAAACAGTAGTGGGTAGAAAGAATCACATGAATGTAATATATCTTTTTACAACTGTTTCAGTTGCTGATAGCAGGTGGAAGAGGTTTTGCCTTTGACTATATACTTAATGAATCAGCAGAACAGTGTACAGTTTACGAAGAGCTGATCAAACCAAGGTTGGAATATCTGTATCAAGGATATAACAGTGCTATTATTGCATATGGACAGACTGGCACTGGCAAGACATACACAATTGGAACAGAACCCAAGGTAATGCAAATGTTTTAACTAGATATTCTGCATTCTTCTAACTTTACAGGTGAGTAGATCAGTAAACAATTTGGAGATGTTACTATTCCAATGGTTTTTATTCACACAATCTCTTTTTGTAATAAGTGAAAATGTAGCAAGTTGGAATGGTTATCATCATCTTATATAAATTAAAGTATTACAGTTTTACCTGGTATAAAGTATACTATTCTTGACCATCTGTAGGCCTGAGTTGTAAAAAGAAAAGAAAAACACTTTTGGGTGTTCAGGCTGTAGAGTCTATGAGGGCAATTTGTAAAGTAAGGTCCAAATCATTGTTGCTCATAGAATTTTGTGCGGATATTGAAACGTGCATTTGTAACAACTCCTGGCATGCCTTTCTTGTAGACCTTAGCCATTTGCATTGGTAGTGCTGCAGTGTGCTGTTTACAGTGTCAGTTAAAATATTTAAAACAACTGATGGTCATGCTGACTGTGAAATATGGTCTGTGATTGGGTTTTGACAGTAAGGAATGTTTCAGTAGCTGACATTTATTGACAAATCAGTGAATTCCATGGCTCCAATGCTGACAAGTGACAGCAAAATGTGTAAGTGGGTGAGAGCTTTAAAGCCTGGATGGGACAAATCCCATGATAAATCGTGATCAGGCCATCAATGATTACAGAAGATTTGATTAATACTGTGGAGGAAAAGATCCGTGAAGATCGGAGATTGACAATTTCCACTGGTTATCCCATGACTTAGAGGCGGCAGACTTCTATAATGTTGGCATACAAAAACTTGTAGAATGTTATGATAAATGTTTAAGCAAGTATGGCAGATATGTAGAAAAATTGGGAAAATTTAAGGGATTAAGTCAAATAACTGTTTTGCAGCTATGTATGGTGATTTGATGTGTATGAAACATAGGACCTTACTTTATGAATAGCCCTTGTAGATGGTATATAAAAGAATTTCACCCTGCTTTTAATCAATTATAAAAGGACTTATAAGTGCGCTAAAAGAAACTCCCAAAAATGCACATGTTTACTGTGATGGTGGTGGTGCTGTTTAAGGGCCCATCCACAGCTAGGTCATTGGGCTGTTTACTGTGATGGTGGTGGTGCTGTTTAAGGGCCCATCCACAGCTAGGTCATTGGGCTGTTTACTGTGATGGTGGTGGTGCTGTTTAAGGGCCCATCCACAGCTAGGTCATTGGGCTGTTTACTGTGACACTTGGAAGGAAACACATTAAAGCTTTCTTTACTGGAATACTGCAAATATTATGTTCCAAATTTATGTGAGTATTGTATATTCTGCAGCTATTAATAAGAAGGTGAAAGAATCAACATGTTTTATTATAATAAAATTTTGGTAATAAGATGTCCATTAAAATTTGTTCAATATTTCCTCCCAAGAAAACAAAAACAAACAGAGAACACTTAATACCATTTTTGCCTTTGGATTAATAATAATAATAATAATAATAATAATAATAATAACAATAACAATAATAATATAACAACAAGAACAATAATAATATAACAACAAGAACAATAATAATGATAATAATGATAGTGACAATGATAGAGACAATGATGATGATAGAATAGAATAGATTTTATTGTCATTAGGCCTGTTACAGCAATAGACAACGTCAGTGTAGTTTACATGTTATATATAACAAATAGATTCTAGCAAAATTATATATACATACATATTTACAAATATCAGTTATAAAAATAATGCTACCGATATTCACTATGACCTACTATATATTACTTTTAGTACAATCAGTTGTCTTATAGAGCCAAGTATGGAGCGTATATGGATATATCCATTTGTTGTATGGCAATGTTCATTTCAAAGATAAGTTACAATAACAGTGGTATTTACAGCTGAGTTGAATTTTCAAAATATTCTTGTAGAGAGTAGTACGGATTGTTTAATAATCTGTCATAAAGTCTACGTTCAAATCTATTATACGTCAGTTGAGTTACCTCATTTGATAGTGCGTTATACATTTTTATACCTAATGCTTCAAAGCTATTTTGTGATTTTGACAGTCTATTATAAGCTGTATCAATTTGGTTTGTATTTCTTGTGTTATAGTTATGGATATCCTGTCTATAGTGAAAATCAGATATATTCTTTTTTATATAAATGAGGACTGTATAGATATACAAGTTCACTACTGTCATTATTCTTAGTTGTACAAATAGTGGCTTACAATGTGCCAATTTATCTGCATCCGATATTATTCGAATGGTCTTCTTTTGCAATAGTAGGATATTAGTGATATATTTACTATTACCCCAAAGTATAATACCATATGTTATAATGCTATGAAAGAAAGCAAAATAAGCAGTTCTGATGTAAGTGTCAGGTACAAATCTTTTTAGGTTTTTTAAGAGAAATATTACCCTTGAGAGCCTAGTAGAGATATGTTTAATATGAGGCTCCCAAGTGAGTTTATTGTCAACTATTACACCGAGAAATTTGACTTCTTTGGTATTATTGAAGCTTGGCAGGTCTTTTAGTGTAAATAATAGTTGTTGTGTTTTTTGTTCATTAAGTAAGAAGCCATTTGCCCTGAACCAAAGATCTGCCTGCCTCAGGGTATCCTCAGCAATTGTTTTTAGATTTAAAAAGTCTGTGCTGGTATTAAAGAAGGTAGTATCATCTGCATATAATATTGTATGAGTATTTATAAACGAAGGCAGATCATTGATCATTAATGCGAACAGTAAAGGTCCAAGAACAGAACCCTGTGACACTCCACATTTTATCTCTGACAGTTTTGATCTATCACTTCCCACACATACAACTTGATAGCGATTTATTAGATAAGACTGAAAGAGTTTCAATGCCATATCTCCTACACCATAGAATTTAAGTTTATTTATAAGGTGAGTGTGATTCACACAGTCAAACGCTTTGCTTAAGTCACAGAAGGTGGCCTGAGCTATGCTTTTAGTTTCAAAAGTAGTGAGTATCTTTTTCACTAACAGAACTATGGCATCAATTGTTGATCTGCCTTTTCTAAAACCGAACTGGACTTCACTAATCATGTTGGCTGCTTCTAAATAATTACAAAGTTGATTGTACATAATCCTTTCAAACACTTTCGAAATTATCGGAACTAACGTTATTGGTCGATAATTTGATGGGTCGCTTTTATCTCCTTTTTTGTAAATTGGGATGACTCTTGAGAGTTTTAATTTACTGGGGAAATTTCCTTCAGACAAACATTTATTAATACAATATGTTAGTGGATGCAATATGTGTTCTATTACTTGTTTAAGAAGATTATTAGATATGTCCATTGTATCAGATAGTTTCAGTTGTTTAACAGTATTTAATATAGTTTCTGAGGTCACTTCGTGAAATTCAAAGAGACCTTGTTCATATCTCTGTTCGCACTTTTCTATTAGTTCTATTGCTGATTCCTTGGGCTTTGTTAAGTTACGTCGTATATCATCCACCGATTTTATAAAAAAATTGTTAAATTCATTAGGTGTTATCTCGATATCATCCCTATTATCTCTTTTCACTGTTGAGTTTATCAGACTCCACACCTTTTTACATTTATTATTGGACGATTCAATGCTTTGAAGATTATACTGTTTCTTAGTTTCATTTATGGCATGCTTGTATTCATTTCTGATCTTAAGGAAGGCAGATTTGCTCTTGTCTGACTTATCCCCCTATATAATTCTAAATACATAATCACTTTATGTTTCATGTTTGCAAGTTGAGGTGTGTACCAATTATTCCTTTTCTTTTTAACAACTTTTTTCTTTTTATCAATATTATTAATTTTAAATTTTCTTTGGGGAAAGCATGTTTCATAGATATTTAGAAACATTGTAAAAAATCTTTCAAATAAATCATTTGCAGATAATATGCTACAAAGATATGAGTTACACAACATATCATATCATTCAGTTTCGCTTAGCACTTTCATAAAGCATGAAATTTTGTCATTAGTTATAGGTCTAGTTAATACAATCTTCGACTTTGTTAGTTTATTGTTAATAGTTTTTATATTACTAATTTTAAGCCAAACAGAGTCATGGTCAGAATTTGGAAAGACATTAGTGTCACAAGTTACTAAGGTTTGATTGATATTTGTGAATATGTTGTCCAGACATGCTGTCAGTCTGGTGGACTTGTAATTTGTACAATTAAAATTGAACTGCCGGAGAATATTTTGAAAGTCAGCTACAGTCTGTTTCTTCTCTCTTATATCAAAATGTGAGTTAACATCCCCTCCAATTACAATTTTCAAACGTTTCCACTTTGACCCAGTAAAGAAATTCAACAAATCCTCAAGCTTTTCAAGAAAAACCCGTGGATCTCCTTTTGGGGATCTGTAAATTGAAACTACTACTATTTTATATTCCTTCAAAATTACCCCAGCTACTTCGAAATCTACTTCAGCACCCCAAGTGCAAAGGTCTATCTGCTCACAGTGTTTTGTTAGATTTTTCCTTATGTATACAGCAACCCCACCATGCATATGTTGTTCCCTGCTGAAACTACTTACTAGTTGGTAATCTTCTAAATTCTTATATACTAGTTCATTGGCATGACACCAATGTTCACTAATGCATATAACATCATAATTATTTTCTACTGCAAATTCATTAATAAGTAGTAATTTGTTACCTATGCCTTGAGTGTTAACATAACCTATTTTGAGATCATTTATATTGCCCAAGTAACACTGGCTTAACCTAAGTTTAGTACTTTTCTGTTCATCTTGATTTATATTTGATTTTTCTGTTCTAAAAAAAGAGCACTCTTTAGATTACTATCAGTTCTTTTCACTATTGATTCACCATGGACTTCAGCCGCAGCTTCCGCCGTCTCCTGCTCACCCACTACTTCACTGCATCCAAAAGGCAGAGGAATACTCTGCAGTGTCTTCTTCTTCCTTAGTAGTTCCACTAATTTGTTCACAATCTGTCTCTTCCCTTTTTTGTTAAAGTGCAGACCATGTTGTGTGTGTAAGTCTCGTTTAAAATCACTAACATCTGCTACACTCACATGTTTGAATTTATTTACCACATTCTTTAACATTTCATTACATTGTTTCACTGCCTTATTAACACACGAGTTAGGATCCAGGTCATATCTATTTGGTACATTCACCAATAATACATTTGTGTGATTTAGGAGTGGTAGCACTTTTAACAGGCTTTTTCTCACTTTCACTGCATTGTCACGGGCTATATCATTGGTTCCTCCGATAATTACCACATGGTCCTTTGAGGTTAAGTTTGACGTGGACACTTTAATATTGTTCACTACTTCACTTATTGGAGCACCTGGTTTCACTATTCCTTCAACCGTTAATTCTGTTTGTGATTCTGCTAAGAGGCTACTAATGCCCCTACCATGACTATCAGCAAACACTTTAACTTTTGCACTGGTCTTCTCGTTGGCGTCCTCGTCTGCTTGTCCTATTAAACTTGCTTTTTTGCGTAGCTTTGGTACTTCAGCCAGCACGTCTCCACTACTGTGATAGTGATAATGATAATAGTAGTAATAGTAATGATGATGACAATACAATAAGAAATATTTATTAAGCCTATAGACATAATACAAGTATGTTTCAGGCATTGTCAAGTTAAAATATTGCAAGTTTCAATACAATACAGTAAGTCTCAAGGAAAAATACATTTACAATTATTATTTATTTATGCCAACAAACTTACTGTTGGTGTTTTTAAACACACAAGCCGTGTGTGGGCAAAGTTTAAGAGGTAGAACCGGAACTTAAAAATTCAATGCCACAACTGGGATTTGAACCACAGACCTTCCGCTTGCCGGGCAGACGCTCTACCACTGAGCTATTGTGACAAACTGCCAGAATGACATTAAATTCTCAAGCCAGTTCGTATTTTTCCTGGTAAACCACAAAGGCAGTCTCACATCAGAAACAATTACCCCAATGGTGACTTACTGTTGCAAGTACTTTATATACCAGGATTAAATAACCTTCACATGGTAATTATTATTTAATTATTATTTAATTACCATGTGAAGGTTATTTAATCCTGGTATATAAAGTACTTGCAACAGTAAGTCACCATTGGGGTAATTGTTTCTGATGTGAGACTGCCTTTGTGGTTTACCAGGAAAAATACGAACTGGCTTGAGAATTTAATGTCATTCTGGCAGTTTGTCACAATAGCTCAGTGGTAGAGCGTCCGCCCGGCAAGCGGAAGGTCTGTGGTTCAAATCCCAGTTGTGGCATTGAATTTTTAAGTTCCGGTTCTACCTCTTAAACATTTACAATTATTTATTTACAAAACCACACCAATAGCAGCTATGGAAATACTAACCAACCAATGCCCCATTGAATATGAAATAGAAAAAGCGGCTCTTATTCAACACGAAAAGTTGATCAGACTCCCATTCAATACATGGCACAAGGGAAATTTTACACATACACTAAAGACTCAGGAGAGCTTTCTTTCCAAAATTCAAGACATCAAGAAGAATGTATACCTTCCTAATTCAAAGGAAAACTTCATATCTAAAGTCAATCCAACACATACATTAGACATCACATATTATTTACACCTGACAGAAGAAGTTAAGAAAAGTGATACTCCAACTAGTGTTCTAAAATTATTGGCATTAGAGACAATCCATACTAGATTTCCAGAACACGAATGGCTCCATATTTATACTGATGGATCATTTATATCAAACCAAGATGGAGCAGGTGCTGGAGTCACATGTCACCTCTTTTCCTATTACAAATCTTTAAGTTATGGAACTACAAACTTTGATGGAGAAATTGAAGCAATTCGAATGGCCCTACAAAATCTTTTATACAGAATTTCACATTTTCAGCAAGCAGTTATTCTCTCAGATTCCAGGGCAGCAATTATAGCAATTACTTCCAAGTTGTCACCAAAAAAACCAAACAATTATAGAATGTTGGAAAATCCTTACCCATCTAACAGCACTTCAAAAACACCTAGTCTTCCAATGGATACCAGCTCACTGTGGACTGAGTGATAATGAGAAAGCTGATTTTCTTGCAAAAAAGGGCACCGGCAATGTGCAGAAATCAATAGTTAATTTACCATTTTATGCAGCTAAAAGATTAGACAACTCTGAATTCAAAAAAATGATTGAAAAATATTACTATGAAAAATCAAAGAATAAAAGATGGGAACTACCAAACATTCAAACAGTGATTCCTGAGTAATCTTTACAGTTCACAATAATGCTTTTTGAAACTGAATTCTTTGTTACACACAATTTCAATGAGCTACTGTATTTATTGCAATTTGAAAGCAGAGTGTCAAAATCTTCAGCACAGTTTGAAGAGTTTGAATGCTGAAAGTAACTGAGACAAACTAACTTTTTGAATTCCCTTATAAATTGTATTGGAGTAGGATTGCATGAGTTGCCTCCTTGTTGACATATACTACCAAAAAATTTTTCTAGGCAGTCCTGATTTAATCTTCGAGTGAGGGCAAAAGAAAAGGACTGCATCTTTAAGTAAGACCAGAACTGCAGAAATGCATTTACTGTAATTGTAAACCCCTGAATACATTTGCATGTGAATTATTTCTGCAGTTTGGTGCCGAACACCATCGGCCGCCTTTTCTCTTACTGCTGCTCATTATAACGATGTTGAAGCTTAAAATACATTAACACATATTTATGCCTTTTACAGTAGGCATATAAAACAATTCTTCAGTTATAGATATGCTCAGCAGCTAATATGCTCGAGGTAAAATAAACACAATGTATCCATTCGCTTTGGCTTCAACAACACAGCTATTTACTCAGTTTACTCACTTTCAACATGGCACACTTCGCGCATGCGCACAGATTTCTGCCGAGTTTCCTTTCTGTATACGCTATTCTGGGCCCATACTCCAATACTATATTGAAGATAAGGGTATATTATACCAAAATATGTTCTTTTTAATGAAGCAGTATCCAAATAAAAGTTCATAAACTTCTTTTGTCATAGGGTTGCTATACACTTTCCAGAATTATTAATCTACTGCATGTAAGCCTAACATAAAGCATCCTCCATGCGAATATATTGTGATTGGTTGTTCAAATACTATAGCTCCTTTCTTCTGCTACTGCAGCAACTGAATAAGCTGTTTAGCTTCGAAGCACTTGTTCGAAATGTCATTCTTTATGCAGTGATAATCCTAATGTATATAACAAAAGCTTGTGTGCCTGTGTGCATACATTGCAAATATTTTTAAAAAACTTCCATACTCCTAACTACCCATTACATGGAAAATATTTTGTTAATCTTTAATTTTCTTAAAAGTTATAAAATCAAATCTTTATTATATGCTTATAGACTTGTGCAAGTTCCAAACATCATCAAAGTGAATGCATATTTAGAAAATGCTTACAACTCGTCTAACCTATATAGACACTTTTCCATTAAGAATATTTTTGGTTGTCTTTGGAACGTATTACCCCATAAATTTCTTATTTTATTTAACAATTTACTGTAGAGGATTTTGCCCATAAAGTGATTTTATTAAAGTACCATATATTGAAGATGTTCGTCATCATTCAGAAAGAATTTTGTGCAATCACGTATAACGTTTAAACTACAAGTGACAGAAAAAAATTGAAATGTAAATAGAAAAGCCACAGAGAATGATCCATTAACAACAGATAAAATTCTGTTTAAGTTACCTAATGAATTAAAACCTTTAAGTGGTAATGTACTTAAAGAAAGCTAAAAATTACTTAACAAAAAAAGAACTTATGGAATAAATAAACTGTAAGTAGATTGTAATTATTGTAAGAGGTAGAACCGGAACTTAAAAATTCAATGCCACAACTGGGATTTGAACCACAGACCTTCCGCTTGCCAGGCGGACGCTCTACCACTGAGCTATTGTGACAAACTGCCAGAATGGCATTAAATTCTCAAGCCAGTTCGTATTTTTCCTGGTAAACCACAAAGGCAGTCTCACATCAGAGACAATTACCCCAATGGTGACTTACTATTGCAAGTACTTTATATCCCAGGATTAAATAACCTTCAGATGGTAATTATTATTTATTTATGCCAACAAACTTACTGTTGGCATAAATAAATTGTAATTATTGTATTTGTTTTTGTCTAACTAAAAAATAAAAGTGTAATCATTGTAATTACCATCATCATTATCATCCATCAGATTTTTCAGTAGAATCCTGGTTTTTCTGTTTCATGTGTTATGAAACTTTACCAAGAATTTTTTCATGCATATAGACAATGCATGACTTTTGGAGCACTTAACATGTTAATGTATTTATCATAATTAAATGTTTGTTTTATTTTAGTACTGTAATGATGAAAGCGAAGGAGGAATTCTGGAAAGAGTGGTAAAAGATGTTTTATCTACAGGCTTGAGTAACAATGCATCAGTGATGATATCATTTATGGAGATATATAATGAAGAAGCTTACGATCTTCTGGGCCAAAATTCCAAGAAATTAGTTGTCCAAGGTAAACACTCTTATTATTGACACAAATTCAGTAGCTCATTGACTTCTCTTGTCGTATGATGACAAATTCTGGAAATATGTCATCTCATGCTCATATCAATCTAATTTGGGTAGCTGCCAAGCAAATAAGGAATTATCTTCTTTTTGGAAGTTTGAAAAACACTTACTTATATTTTAGTGGAACATTATCAACCGGACGTTGATTGCTTCTCCCTGGTGTGGATGGCAGAGAAAACATCACCATCCACACCAAGGAGAACCAGTCCATCAAGCCTTCAAAACATGTTCCGCTAAAATATAGGTAAGTGTTGTGTAGTGTTATTAATCAACTCGCCTTTTTGGTTTAAAATAAACAATTGTTCTTATTCACAAACAGTGTTTAACAAAAAAATAGAAAGTTGAAATCAGATTTGAGAAGTGTGATGTCAGCTTCCTATCTTTAGCCTACACATTTGAAAACATTTCTTTACTTTCTCTAGGCAAAGTCTTCCATGCCACTCAAAAATCGTATATGGAGATTTTACTAGAAACACATGTTTTGAAACTGATTCTTTGAATCCAAGAAAAGTATTTTAAAAAGTTCCATCTGTGAGGGAGAGAAAATAGCATAGTTCAAAAACAAAATGGCCTTTTTGGCATCTTCTAAGGATGTGACACAAAGATTTTGCAGTAAAATCCATCACCACAAATTAAACTTTGCATGAAAACATTATCTTCATTTATTTTATCTAAATTCTTCCAACATTTTGGTTAAAGTAGTATATGTTAAAGATAATTACATGGCAACTAAAATTCGTACTTTGATTTTGGGTAAATAGCCCATGAAAATCTCTTTACATTTACAGAACTTTATATAACTGATAAACCATAAAAGTTGGACAAAATCTTACTCCATGAAGAATTTAGATCTCGTTCAAGCATTAAACATTTATGAGATATTCTCTGTTATTGCCTTGAATTTTCAAATGCTTATTCCTTTTTAAGTGGTAAGTCGCTATTTGTGTTTTCTCATGGTCATGAAAGAGAATGGAATTTCAACGCCATCATATGGTGATCCATGTTTTAAAAGTCTGACCATCTTCTTAGTGCACTTATTGTTCTTATATCTACAACAAATGTATAATAAAAGTTTATCTCAGTTAAAAAGAAGAAACTTTTGTAGGATTATTTAGTATTATTAGAGTGACCACAGAAAGTGCACAAATGCAGCATATCAAACTTTTAAAATAAGTATTTGAGATCAGAGTGTGACACAAAGGTTAAAAGACCAGTGCACTTTCAACAACAAAAAGTTGGAACATCTTTGTATATGATATTATTTTACTTAATTTTCACTGTAAGAGTTGACTAATATTGAATCTTAACATTTGTTTGTACTACTGTACATATTTCGCATATCGTTTTATTCAGTAGCATGAGAATAAAATGCAATAGCTTCATTTTCCTGCCAGCATTCAGCGGTTCTTTATAATCGGTGCCAATCAAAAAAGGAATTGACAGTTCGTGGTGAGATAGAGAGATGCTGCTTATTGTGACCACATGGGGAGGGTTTTAAGAATATGTGCATGAAGACAGTTGGATTATGCTTGGAATGTAGAGCAGGTATTATTTATATTCATATTTGAAGACAGTTGTAAAATAATGAATGTACATGCAAAGGATACAACATGCAATTATATTATTATTAAGAGGTAGAACTGGAACTTAAAAATTCAATGCCACAACAGCGGAAGGTCTGTGGTTCATATCCCAGTTGTGGCATTGAATTTTTAAGTTCCAGTTCTACCTCTTAAACTTTGCCCACACACGGCTTGTGTGTTTAAAAACACCAACAGTAAGTTTGTTGGCATAAATAAATAATATATTATTATTATTTATATATGCCAAAAAACTTACTGTTGGTGTTTTTAAACACACAAGCCGTGTGTGGGCAATGTTTGAGAGGTAGAACTGGAACTTAAAAATTCAATGCCCACAGACCCTCCTCTTACCAGGCAGGTGCTCTAACCATTAAGCTACTGTGATAACCTGCCAGAATGACATTGAATTCTCAAACCATTTCGTATTTTTCCCGGCTTTCAAATCCTGGCTATGGCATTGAATTTTTCAGTTTCTGATTCAGCCTCTTAAGCATTGCCCACACACGGCCTGTGTGTTTAAAAACACCAGCAGTAAGCTTGTTGGCATAAATAAATAATAATTTCAATCGCCTTCTTGTTTGGCACAGAGTATACTTCATCACCTATGCCAAATGTCAGATGTTCTATTGTGGATCACTTAATTTTAGAAAAATGCTTCAAGATGGACCATAGTCTTTTGCTTCTTTCCATGACCTTCTCTTAAGTTGGACTTCATAACATTTTCACCCTGCTTGTATACAAATACTGTAATAGGCCTGAAAATTACAGTATTTTCTAATAATAGGTTCCCATGTACGAGGCCAATCAGTGATAAATGACTGTTCTAATACACACAAACAGTGTGTAGGCAAATCTTGAAAGGTAGTATCTGAACTGAAAAATTGAATCCATAGCCAGGATTTGAATCATATATTTTCTACTCTACCTTAAAGCCTGAGAAACGAATGTCCCACAAACATGGGGGAAAAAATAGCTCTGTAAAATAAGGAAAATAAAATGACTGTACTCAGTATCTTCTGAGTATGCAAAGAAATTAGCAGTAGGGTTCGGCAAAGTGAGTCTGTGTGCATGTTTAATTGTACAATGCCGCATGTATCTCGCTGGCTATGCTTGAATTAACGTAACTTGGTGATTCTGACAGTTTGCCCAGCATGGGTTCTGGGTGTGGCATATGTGTCCATTATCATAACAACCAGGTTTGACCTTGAAAACAGAATAGTTTTCCTGGTTACGTAATCACTTTCTCATCCCCTCCATAAGCTACACCCATACTGTTGCCACATCTTAGACATATGCATGACATTGATTTGTTTGCTTTCGCATTGGTGCGATATTTTAAAGTTGAATTGTTAAGTGTAGTTTAGATTTCTTTGTTCTCTAGGAGTGTGTTTATTGCTGCACTGTGGTTCAATATTATAGAAACTGTAAATGTGAGGAGAGACTAGTCAGCCACAATATGAGTGCACTTGGTGAGAAGAGTTACTAAACATATACGTTACAAGTAGGCGGGGTTTCGAAGGTACAGTTGCATAAAGAAAACATCAGCAGTACCAAGATACTTGCAATAAGACATGCTAATGATGTAAACTGAGTAACACCAGCAGTTCAAAAGTACTATCTACAAGACAGTTGAAGTGTAAGCAGTGCCAGTGTTGCCACAGTATTATATCATATGGTTTCTAGAGTCTCTAATAAACATAATTCATTAGTGATATTACTGAAAATATGATCATAATTGCTTTGCTTTATGCGGTAATATATTGTATAACTTTTTAAAAATTTTGCTTAGAAAAATAAGTGTTGAACAGTTAGGACATAGTAACAAATTTGATACAGCACTCTTAGCACTCAAAGCAAAAGGTGAATGTTACTACCTTTTTTATGAAAAGTCCCTTCAATGTCTTTGGTTATCAGTATCAAATGCGGACGAGAACATAACTTGGTTGTAACAGACAGAAGGGCAATGAAAAATGAAAGTGTCATAACTTCTATGTTGCAATTTGATTAATGGGCAATGGCCCTGATGTCTGATGCATGATATGTTGTTAGCTAATGCTGGATTTCTGACAATGAAGTCATTAATCCTCTTGCTCTCCAATATTTTTCACTGATGGATGGGGCACTAGAAGTGGCCGGGCATATTTGAAGGTGGTCTCGATCCATTTCCTCTTGCAGATCACACAGAGGACATAGTGGTGAAGAATATATCCCAATTCTGTTTAAATGTTTTGCCAGACAATCATGTCCTGTAATCAACCTGAAGATTGCAACTGCCGTTTTTCGAGGATACTCAGGAATTACTGTTTGAATGTTTGGTAATTCCCATTGAATTGATGCATGATATACATGTAGTGATTCATATCATGATAATAATAAAATAAATGTTTCAATTTGGAGAAATTTTGAACAATAATGCTACAGTAATATTACTCACCTGTTAATTTTAATTTCAGTAATGTCTATGTGTATTAATTTTATCCGAAAATTTGTGCGAAATTAATGCAAAGTTTGAGTATAATATTTAACAGAAAACACCTCTTAATTTAAATTATTAATGCAAATTTTTCAAATAATTACCACCAAAAAATCTTGCCTTTGATGATGCTCTTTCGCATAATATTTGGTGTGCTGGGAAAGAAAGGATAATTATCTTCCTTTCATAGAAGTTTGAAAACAGTGTTGTTGTAATTAATTTAATTTAAAAGGAGATAATGGAGGAAAGTTAACCTTCGAAACGCGTTCCGGAAAAATATGTTGTATGTGTTGTTCAGTGTTATTAATTGACTCACCTTTTAAATTAAAAGAAAGGATAAGTTCCTAATCTGAAGACATCAGCTGGTGAGTACTGTTTTCATTGTGCGACTACATTCCCAGTATCGCCTTTCCCCTCTCGTTCCCTCGGTCCTTGCAGATCTCTAGACTTAAGGTGGCAAACAAAACTGTGGTGCCCTCCTTGAAGTGCATTCATATCGTGGCTGAGTAGTAAATTCATCTGGCCCTTCATCCCAGAGTGTCATTATTCTCATTTGTGAATGTGCACAGGCCATGGCTTGAAAAGGAAGAGCTGCTCTTTCCAAACCGTTGTTGATTGCTTGTTCTATAATTTCTTTAAAATTAAACTGCTGTTGCATTATCTGTTAAATATTTTTATAAAGAGTAAGTCCTCTGTTTCAGGTTTCACTGTTCAAAATCTGACATGCTTGGAAGTGACACAGTATGAAGAAGCAAGGCAATATCTCTTGTCTGGAGCTTCTAACAGACACACAAGATCAACCAAAATGAATGCATGCAGTTCAAGATCACATGCAATATTTACAGTATACTACCGCCAACAAAAAGGGTTTGTTTATTTTCCTTCATTTCTTCAAGTTTCACTGTTTAGCTTTCTCGTTTGAAATAAATATTTGTTTAAATCTGTTTGCCATTCACTTGATGGAATTTGATTTTAGATGTGTTATGTCTTATTAACAATTGCTTTAACCCTAAAAATGTTGAAATTGTAATCAACTGTTGGCTGAACTTTTTATTTTACTGCTTACTTTGTATTGATGATGACTTAGCAAATATTCTTCCTTATTTTCACTTTCTCTATTGCTTACCTATAGCAAATAATGGAAGTATTTTGTTCCACCAAAAAATTCTGTATTGAGATTTTCCTGGAAATTATGTGATTTGAGGCTCCTCGAATCCAAAAAAAAAAGGTATTTTTGAAAAGGTCCATGTGTGGTGTGGGGGAACTAAAAAATGAAAAGTCTGTTAAATACCTAACTTTATAGGTACAGGGTAAACAGGGAGGGGGACAGCTTGGCATTGCGACCATCTCAGATCTTGTCTCATCATCAGGGTTTGCAAGCATTCACCAACCAGGTGACCACAGTGACACCCATCTGTCAAGCACAGCAATTATTTTAAATTAAATTAATTACAACAACACTTTTCAAACTTCTATGAAAGGAAGACAGCAATTATTGTTCGTAGAGTTCTCACACAGCAATGCCAAACCTGCTTTTTACCAACACTTCCAACCCTGAAAGGCTTAATTGAAATGAAAATGGAAGGACAGGAAATTTGGGGGATGTAGTTGTCCTTCCCAGCATTCACCTAATGGCCCAGGAAACCCCCTAAAAAACCCCTTGGGTCAAGAAGGTCGAACCCACGACCTGCCAAATGCAAGCTTCACATGTTATTTCGCTCAGTCACTTTATAATTAAGTTCAGCATGGAGTTTTTTGAAAAAGGAATATTGGTAATTATTTTAATTTAAATGGTGAGTCAGTAACACTAAACAATACTTACATTTATAATTTTCTGAAACGTGTTTCAGAGATTAACTTTCCTCCATTATCAACCGGACAATAACTGGGTTTCCATGGTGCGGATGGCGATGCTTCTTCTGATGTTTCTTCTGGTAACAGCTCAAAGAACTTGCTGAAAATATCTTTCTGGGGAATGTTGAAATTATACTCGGCGCCAAATAAGAAGGGGATTGACATGTGAAGCACGTGGCGGAAACGCATAAATGAACGGGAGGGGATGGATGCATCTTAGCAGTTGCCATAGCAACGAAAAGAATAACCAATTAGAGCTAAGGCGTTATAATGGCGTTTCCATAGAAACGGTACACACAAGGACCTTGTTGCCGATATGTAACACGCACATAACACGTGATTAGCAGGTGGCTGATGGACCCAGCAGTAACATGTAGTGCTTTTGTTATATTCTGTTATCGCTGCATACAAACAAATAGTGCTGCAGGCTGCAGCCCGAGCTTGCAATGCTTGCATCAGTTAAGAGATTGCCTGTATGTTGAGAAGTTCGTTTGTGTTATTCTAATATACGGTTATTTGCCTTGTGTTTACGTGTGTCTGAGTCTGTGCATCTGTGCGTGTGTTGCAAGCTTTTGCATTTGTGCTAACGCTTTTAGTTTTTGTTTAACAATGTCAAAAAATAAAAGATAGTGCTGCCAAACGAAAAATTGAACGTACTCGTGAACCGAATAAAACTGTGTTTGGTAAAGGTATCCCAATTAAAGGACAAGCGCGGGAAATAATATGCTCTGTTAGAGAATATTTCGAAGAGGAGAAATTGAACGGGGGACCTCTTATTCCAGTCTCTAAGGTAATTGATAGAACTTCGCGTGCTGTAGGAATACTATAGTTAAAATTGGGAAAGAAAAGTACGACAAAGAGGGAAATCAGGCGTCAGGGTTTAAATTGCAGTAGCAGCAAATACAGCAGTGATGCAAGTAATTCGGATATTGGCGGCATTGTCCCATTAGAATAAGCATCAATATTTCACAGGTATGTTTCTTTTGTTAACGCAAATATTTAGACATATAAAATTGCAATTCTGTCATTTGAATGCAGATTCAATATTTTATTGTTGTCTTTGCATACGAATATAAATAATATGCGCTCAACATTCCAGCCACAGTGCAATCTTCTTCGTACACATAATCATATCGCGGTCTCCACGTGGTCGTGGTCGCGATAAGCGGCAATGTCGCTTCTCCCTCACTGCAAACTGTCAATCCCTTTCTTGGTTGGTGCCGACATTAAATACCATTACCAGAAGAAACATCAGAAGAAGCATTGCCATCCACACCATGGAAACCCGGTTATTGTTCGGTTGATAATGGAGGAAAGTTAACCTCTGAAACACGTTCCGGAAAATTATAAATGTAAGTGTTGTTTAGTGTTATTGACTCACCTTTTAAATTAAATTGATTATAACAACACTGTTTTCAAACTTCTAAGAAAGGAAGATGTGTGATTATTTTTAATTTTACTAAAGTGCCTAACAATTTTGATTAAAATACCACACACTGTATTTCACTGCATAATTGTAACACTTTTTATGATTTGTCCTTAAAGTACAAATACATACTGGCATTATTACATGAAGAACGAATTAATTAAGAGTTGCCCTGTTAACTTTAAGTGATTAGTGTACAGTGGTGGGAGTAAGAGCATGACTGAGCATACAGAAGCAGCCATTTTATCCTCTTCATAGTAGAAAAGAAAGAAGAGGGGGAAGTAGGGGAAACAAAAGTGATGCTAACAATGCGGTATAAATGTCTAATCCAGCAAATAAAAAAAAGATAATTAAAAATAAAAAAAATGTGACTTTGGATTTATCGAATTAAGGTTCATCTATTATTTACAATAGTATTTACGATACTATTGAATTGTGTGTACTTTTCAACTGGAGTCAGTATCACCCGACTACCGAACAAGTCCAGTAGCTTTATTGATCCTGTAAATCATCTATTACACTAGCAGTCCCAATCATATAGGACCTGTCAAAACATTGAGTATATATATATACAGTTCTCTTACAATTAAAGTAACAAAATATAACTTAATAAAACTAGTAAAACTAGTATGAGGTACAGAATTAACTTATAAATCAGTAATATTACAATAAATACAGAAATAAATGTTTATTCACCACTTAGATCATGTTACATGATATGGGCTTCGTCAAAAGAACAATTTCTGTAAGATTTACCGAACTAATTTTACAATATTACAAATAAAATGTCAAATATTCACTTATTAAATAAAGATTTACAGAATAATGATATGTTTACAAGTTACAATGTCAAATATTCACTTACTGAATAAAAGGTATGTTGTAGTAGAAAGGATTTGACTTCTTTGTTAAATTTTTTTATAATTATTATTTCTTTGATATTTGCTGGTAGTTTATTATATAATTTAATGCCTAAGTTTGTCAGCTTATTTTTTTGAATATTTGTTCTGCATAACTGAACATGAAGGTAATTTTTCCCTCTAGGGTTATGAGAATGGATATCCATATTTGTGTCTAGTTCTCCTTGATTTCTCTTAATATGATTTGAAACTTCAGCTATAAAGATACAAGCTAGAGGTAGGATGTTATGTTTCCTAAAATAAGATCTACAGGATGTACTATTGTCTATTCCACTTAAGATTCTTATAGCTCTCTTTTGGATTATAAATATTCTTTCGCATTTTTTCCCCCAAAATTTTATCCCATATTTTACTCGACTATGAAAGTGGGCAAAATATACATTTTTCAGTCCAGCAAGATTTATTGTACATTTTAGACATTTGAGCATATAGCACACAGAACTAGGTTTACTTGCTAGTTTGTGAATGTGACTATCCCATTTTAGGTTTTCATTCACACATATACCTAAGAATTATGTTTCTTTCTTGTAAGCAATATTATTTCCTTCAAAAGAAATTTGAGGTCTGATACTGTTTTTACATTGCCATGTATGAAATGACATTGCAATAGTTTTCTCTTTGTTTATCATTAGTGCCTTTATCTTAAACCAGTTGCTAAGGTTAGTCATTACTGTGTTAACTTTGTTTTGCAATATAGTTTCATTTTCGCCTTGTACAAGAATGTTTGTATCATCTGCGAACAGGACTATCTCAGCTTGATGAATATTGCTTGGTAAATCATTTATGTACATTAGAAACAGCAGAGGCCCCAGCACTGAGCCCTGAGGAACCCCTCTCGTAATTTCTTTAGTGGTAGATCAGTAATTACTGATGCTTGATAGCTTATTGTGTTTCACGTCCACTACTTGCTTCCTAATGGTAAGATAGGATTTAATCCACGTATTCATGCTTCCTCTAATTCCATGTTTGTTTAGCTTGGATAATAAAATGTTGTGATCTAAAACATCATACGCTTTTGAGAGGTCCAAACATATTCCTATTGTCGGTAGCTTTTTATCCACTGAATGTTGAATTTGACCTAGTACTTTAGCTATGGCTGTTTCTGTAGCCTATTTTTTCTAAAGCCGTGCTGTGCATCAAAAAGGATGTTATGTTTTTCTAAGAAAGATATTAGTCTATTGTACACTAATTTTTCAAACATTTTAGAAAATACCGACAATATGCTTATCGATCTGTAATTCCTTTTTTGTCTTTTCTCCTTTTTTGTGTATTGGGATAATTTTTGCCATTTTAAGGTTATCAGGAAAAATCCCAGATTCAAACCAATGGGGCCTTTATTTATTCTATACATTTTTTAATGACATAGTCTGGTATTTCGTCTATTCCAGAGGAGTATTTACCTTTCATTTCATGAACTACTTTCTGTACCTCAGTCTCTGTAATAGGACATATGAAAATAGATTCCCTGCAATTTTTTATTTCTATGACTTTACCCTGGGTATGTTTAGACTGATTTAAGGTAATGAGTCGGTCCGCTATTTCAGTGAAAAAGTATTGAAGCACTGTGCTATGTGCTGAGGATTTGTGATTTTGTTACCCTCATTACCAGTTCTGTTACACAATAATTTGAGCTACTCTTCCCTCTTTCACGGTTTATTATCTCCCACAGTGCCTTTGTTTTGTTTTTCGCATTTTCTATAATTCTTTCATTTTCTTGTCTTTTAGCTTCCAGTATTACTCTCCGATAAATACTTTTATATTTCTTTACATAGTTCCTAAAATCATTTGTTGTATTTCCCTGCTTCAATTCTCTATACAAGAATCTAAACCTATTACTTGAAGTTTTGATTACTTTTGTAATCCACCCATTTTGAGGTTGATTTTTTGTTTTTATACGTGTTGGTGGGAATGCAATGTTTAACCAGTATAGAAATGTATTTAGGAGGGTATTAAACTTTTCATTAGTATTACTAGTATACATGTATGTATAGTTCTAAGTAACCGAAATGTTGTTGTTCGCTAATGCTGGATTTCTGACAATGAAGTCATTAATCCTCTTGCTCTCCAATATTTTTCACTGATGGATGGGGCACTAGAAGAAGTAACCGAAATGTGGTATATATCATTTTTCAATAATTGCTTTAACATCCAAGTATTTTCCTAATGTACCTGGTTATAAAATTCCTCCACTGAATAAAAACAGTGGTCAAGCAAATATGCCAGCAAAGCTGATTTAAAATTGGAGGAACTATTTAGTAACTTTATGCTGCTAGGAAGAGCATTATATAATTTGGTACCTGCATAAATTGGTCCATTTTGCAAAAGCTTTGTATTTGTTCTCGCTACATGTACATCTGTCTTCTGTCTTGTATTATGACTATGAATTTAATTGTTTATGAGAAATATGTTGCCAGAGATTAAGTATTTTCATGTGAAATGGGAGGGGTAGTATGTGGAATGTTTTAAAGATAGGCTTACATGTGGTTCTACAATTCACTCCCATTATTATTCTTAGCAATCTTTTTTGAGCTTTAAATAAGGATTTACAATGTGGTGAACTCCCCCAAAAGACAATTCCATATCGCATTATTGAATGGGCATATGCGAAGTAAACGTTCGTGATTGTTTCAAGGTGTACATTATTTACTAATAATCGAAATGTATAGCAGAGAGTGCTAAGTTTCTTTGTTAGTATATGAATATGTGTATCCCATTTTACATTGTCCTGCATTGAAATACCCAGGAAACGTGTAGTGCTAATGTTTCCAATTTCTGCGTTATTAAGATAATAGATTCTTTACAAGTTTTATTCTGTGTAATACGGAAATGCATTACCACAGTTTTATCAGTATTTACAATAAGCTGATTGTGATTAAACCAGTTTGAGGCTTCACTCGTTACTTGCTTCAAAAGCAGTTCCTGGTTTACTCCTTTTACAATTATATTTGTATCATCTGCAAATTGGATTACTGTATCCGTTGTCAAATTATCCTTCAAATCATTTACAAATAGTAAAACCAGGACTGGACCTAATATTGATCCTTGGGGAACACCTAATCTAATATTTTTTCTCATTGATCGATAATGTTTTAATGATCCATCTTTATTGTGTGTTATTTCTACAAATTGTTTTCTGTCCGTAAGATATGAGGCTATCCATTTTAATGCAATGCCTCTAATGCCCAATTTTTCTAATTTGGTAAGAAGTAGTTCATGGTTCAGGACATCAAAAGCTTTGATTCATATTGTCCATAATTTGGCTAGCTCCCTTTCTGCAGCTCTATTACCATTCTGTTCTGTAAATGCAATCACTCTTAAGAGGTAGAACTGGAACTTAAAAATTCAGTGTCACAGCTGGGACTACTTACCAGGCAGGTGCTCTAACCATTAAGCTACTGTGACAACCTGCCAGAATGACATTGAATACTCAAACCAGTTCGTGTTTCTCCCGGTAAACCGCAAAGACAGTCTCACATCAGAGACAGTTACGCCAATGGTGACTTACTATTGCAAGTACTTTATGTCCTGGAATTAAATAACGTTCAGTTGTGGCATTAGGTTTTAAGAGGCAGTGAACAGTGCTGTTAATGGTGTTATTCTGTGATACAAAAAGTGCAATATTTTACAACCAGCTAAACCTGTGAGTAAACTTCGCTTGTAGAAGTAATCATTAATCTTTTAATATACTGTGTACATGTTAGGAACACTGTCTACGGTATATAACACGTTAATTAAAGTAATTTCAGTATTGCACGGCTAGCCCTCTGCAAGACCTTTTGTTTTGTTAGAGAAGCAAACCGTCAGTTATTTCCAGTCAGTCTTTTGTTGCGTTACCAACATAATGCAATCTAGTCAACAAGAGCAAAGCTTCTCAAGTTCACATTCTATGAGTTATCCTGACAAAGCTACTA
Organism: Tenodera sinensis; assembly: GCA_030765045.1. NCBI lineage: Eukaryota > Metazoa > Arthropoda > Insecta > Mantodea > Mantidae > Tenodera > Tenodera sinensis. The sequence goes on from CM060961.1 coordinate 15,512,506, forward strand.
CATCGCGAACAATCTTACAACCACCTAAGTTGGTCCATAAACGCCCGCTTGTAGAAACTAACCAAGGCAACGGTTCCAATTCTAATGATTGCTTCATTACACCCAACAAGAAGCACACAGCTTCAGTATCAGCTGTAAATACCAAATATATAGTCGACTTAACCTCCGTTCACAACAAATTTTCCCCTTTGGAAAGCATGGAGGAAGAGAATGATACAACTTCTGAAGAAAATCTCTCTACAACTCCTAACTCAGAATCCCACCAATTTTTATTCATGAAGTCAATAATTACCAGCAGATTATCCAAGATATAGCTTCTACTGTAAAAGATGAGTACACAATACAGCAACAAAGCAAAGTTCTTAAAATAAATACAACTTCAGTAAATGACTTCCGCGCTGTAACAAGATTCCTGGAAGAATCGAAGCTTCCTTTTCACACCTTCCGTGACCCAAACTCCAAAAGACTTGAAGTTATTTTAAGAAATGTTCCCTACTCTCTTTCAGATGACGATATCGTTACAGAACTAACCTCTCTGAACTTACCAGTAGTAAAAGTTACCAGGCTTTTCTATAAAGATCGACAACCTATGCCACTGTGTGCCGTAGAATTAGAAAACAATGAGCAGGGTAAGAAGATCTTCGATGTCAAACATATTTACCATGCCATAATTAAAGTCGAGTACCGCAAGAAGCCCGCGAATATCCCACAATGCACACGATGCCAACGCTACGGGCATACTAAGAACTTCTGTCGACTCACACCTCGATGTGTGAAATGCCCCTCAAATCACCACTTTTCTGAATGCACAAAAGACAAAGACACTCAGCCCTCCTGCGTGAATTTTGGAGAAGCACATCCGGCAAATTTCAAAGGTTGTCGTTATTACCTAGATTTGAAAAAGAAAGCCGATGCAAGGGTGGTTCAGCCTGCAATAACACCGTCTTCAAACCTAAACATGGAAAATTTTCCGAGGTTGTCACCAAACTCGCCCTCTCCAACTCCTGAAATTCCACAATGGCCACGCTCTGCTGTTTCGGAAGAAAAAAGTCCTAGGCAGCTAACTCAGCAGACATCAACACAGAATTCTTCTTCTCCTTCGTCTTGCTCCTCCGATGGAACCGAAAACCTAATTCAGCTAGCCATTAATTTCCTCACACCATTCCTGCCATCAATAAAGTCCTTTTTGCTAAAGCTCTTCACAAGTTTGTTTGCTAATGGCCACTAAAAACCAAAAAACATTCTCACAACTAACCATACTAAATTGGAATGCCAATGGAGTCAAAGCAAAGCGAGAAGCCTTCTTGGAATTCATCTCCAGACACAATGTTGCAGTAGCTTGCATCACAGAAACGCATTTATTATACAAAGAAAAGTTTTCTATACCTGGCTACGCAGTGTATAGATCCGATCGCAATGTTCCAGTCGCTTCAGGCGGAGTGGCTATAATTATTCGAAAAGACATACCTCACCACTCAGTTTCACTACCTCAATTAACCAGCATCGAAGCCTGCGCAATTCAAATATTCACACGCAATTCTTCTAAAACTACAATAATTTCTGCATACAAACCGCCAGGACCCAATCTAAATGACCAGGATATTAATACGTTATTTTCTGACACAGCACCGACTTTCCTAGCAGGAGATCTAAATAGCAAGCATCAAACATGGGGATGCCGTGTAACAACTCCAAATGGAAGACGTTTATTAACTGCAGCCGATCACAACGCAGTTAACATTGCAGCTCCGTCAGACCCCACATTCTATAGACCAAATGTAACACCAGATATATTAGACATCGCACTCTACAAAAATATATCAAGCACTCCCACTATGGCTGTTCTGCCTGAAATGGACTCAGATCACTGCCCAGTCTTAATCTCATTCGATGACATTCCGATTCTACAACCGCAACACACAAAGAAACTCAACAAAGGTTTCATAAACTGGGAGACTTTTCAGCACGTAATGGATGACCAGTTAAGAATTACACAGAATTTGAGAACCCCCAGTGATGCCGATGCAGCAATTCTCAGCTTCACAAAATCCGTAACTTCCTCTATAGACAAAGCCACAGCTCCAGCGAGACATCAACACAAAAAATCTTACCATGAATCTTTGCCCCCAAGCATCAGAAACCTTCTGAAAGAAAAGCACAAAACTCGTCGACTTTGGCAAAAGCACAGAGAAACTTGGCAACTTCGTCGCTTGAACCAACTCACAAGAGAAGTGAAGAAACGAATGGATGAATATCAGTATTCAACTTACCAACGGCATCTCTCCAGTATCTCACCGGAAGACTCATCATTGTGGAAAGAGACTAAAAGAGTACTAAAAGAGCCAACGATTATTCCGCCCCTAGAGCAAGATGGAAAACACTACATCTCCGACTGTGAGAAAAGCGAACTATTTGCAGATACTCTACAAAATTAGTTTAGATCTAATCCAGGAAGCAACGTAGAATTCAACCACGAAATTGAACAGTTTACTGGTTCTTACGCCACAGTACCACTACCCATTGACTTCACTTCACCCAAAGAAATTCTTTTTATCATCCAGCAACTTCCCGCAAGAAAATCCCCTGGGCATGATCTAATACCAAACTTTGTATTAAAACATTTGAGTCGCAAAGCACTTGCTATCCTAGCTTCGTTGTTCAACAGTTTTATGCGAATGGGTTATTTCCGAAGAATCTGGAAACACGCCATAGTTATTGTTATTCATAAACCTGGAAAATGCCCTTCCAATCCAACAAATTATCGTCCAATAAGTCTGCTGCCAACTCTGTCCAAGGTGTATGAAAAGATTATACTGAAACGTTTAAGAAAATTTCTAGAACAAGTGTCACTATTACCTCCTTTTCAATTTGGTTTCCGTCGCAAACATTCAACTACTCATCAAATTCTCCGAATTACAGAGCAAATAGCACAAGGCTTCGAGAAGAAAGAACACACTGCTGTCGCATTCCTTGACTTCACTCAGGCATTTGACAGAGTTTGGCATCAGGGTCTACTATACAAACTGTTTCTCTATGGCACTCCAGACTACCTCTACAAAATAATATTTTCCTTTCTATCATACCGTACCTTTTCAGTTCGAATAGGTAACAGTCATTCTTCTACCAGACCTGTAACAGCAGGTGTTCCACAAGGTTCAATATTGGGTCCAATTCTGTTCAACTTGTTCACTTCTGACATACCTACAACGCCCACAGCTCAAATAGCAATGTATGCCGATGATACTGCCATCTGTGCAACCCATCGTAATTTACACACCGCTAGAAATCGCCTTCAAGAGGCCTTAAACTTAATCATACCCTGGCTTGACAACTGGCACATTTCTCTCAACCATGACAAATGTGAAGCAATGGTGTTTACATTATGCAGACTGGAATATCCACCATCAGTAATGATAGCAACAAATTCTATACCCTGGAAAAGTGACAGAGAAACGGTGAAATACCTTGGTGTACTGTTTGATAGAAAACTCATGTGGAAGCCACATATAAGTAACAAACTCAAACTTGCCCAAATAAGACTGACAAAACTTTATCCACTTCTCAACAAAAAATCTTCGCTTAAGTTAAAAAACTGCATACTACTCTACACAACTCTTTTAAGGCCGCTTTTACTATATGCCTGTCCAATTTGGGGAGGAGCCAGTGCTACAGAAATTAAACGCATCCAAACGTTTCAAAACAAAATCTTACGTATCTAAACTAATGCGCCATGGTTTGTCAGAAATAATCAACTACACAGAGAAACTGGAATCAGTACCATTCAACAGTCAATTTCTTCACAAGCCGAACAGTTTTACAGCAATCTAAAGAACGTACCTGGATCTATTCACTACTCTCTTGGCAGAAAATCCAACTTTCCAACACGCATCAAGAGTTGTCTACCACTGGACCAGTTATCACAAGATCTGATTTAATTTAAACTAATACTGTCAGTGAGGGGCCCAATGGGGTTTACCTCATTTCAATGTTACTTATTATATATTTTATTTATTGTTATGTGTATTTCAACAATGGTCTGTAGAGCGCACATGCGCTGATCGATCAATAAATCATTTAAAAAAAAAAAAAAAAAGTTGTGGCATTGAATTTTTTAAGTTCCAGTTCCATCTCTCCAACTTTGCCCACACACGGCTTGTGTGTTTAAAAACACCAACAGTAAGTTTGTTGGCATAAATAAATAGCAATCACTCTTAGTTTAGAACCTGCTGTATAAGTTCTGTATTTCCCCATACTGGTGTTTCACAAAATAAGTACTCATTAGAATAACCATAAAAGCAAACAGCTCTACACAATTGAAGAATAAGATGGCTGTTGACTTGGTGCGTGCTAACCAAATGGTTCACATCCCTTACCGCTCCATTTGCTTGTTTAGTCTTCTTCTTTTCCTCCCCGTTATGCCCTTTTGAGCATCGGGTTTCATCAGCCATAATGATCCATTTCCTGTATTTTGTCCTGTACCTTGCTAGTTGTTTAGCTTCCCTCAAAGTCTTTCCTTTCTTATTCACTATTTTGTCCACATAATTGCTCCATTCTGTTCTTGGTCTCTTGGTCTTCTTCCTCTGCCTCTGGCCTCCCATGATGTTTCAGTTTCCTGTTCTCACCGTTATCGTTTAGTCGTGTCTGCTAATTCCCTTCCCTTAGGTACTTGAACCAATCAGATTCATTGATGGGCTAGCCATTATCTTGACAGTATGCAAACTGATGGCATCAACAATGAGGAATATATTAGAATATGCTGCATACCTTGTGTGATCTCTCCCATGAACCTAACAAGTTACAGTGGCGGCACGTGATTTTTCAATATATCTCAATTGTGAACACCTGAAACATTAATATGATGCTTATGCGGTGAAATGCTTGAGTCCAGATTTCTTGTCTATAAATCAATGTGTTACCATTACGTGATGAAATACAGCATTTAAAATACATGCATGACAAATAAAATGTGTTTCTTGAATTTTCTCCAAACTTCTGTTTAATGTCTTTTCTATAATTGATAAAGCGGAAGAGATAGATAAAATGTTACTGAATAAAAAAATAGATATTTTTAAAGCACACAATTTATGTCAAACATTTTTGTAGCATAACCATTTCCAAGATATTCTTTGTTATTGTTTTAAATTGTCAAATACTTACAAATTTTGCAAGTGGCAAGTCACTATTGGTTTTTCCTTAAGTTCATAAGAACATGAAATGTTAAAGCCATCACATAGCGATTGCCTTTTAAATATCTGACTATTGTGTTAGCCTACTGTATTCTTATGCCATACTCTGTACATCAAGAGATTAAAGGAGATGTAAACAAATCGCCTGTTTGTATCACTCCATGGCCACATGTATTCGCAAAGACGGAACACAGTTACCGCTACGCGTAAGTATACTATGCATTTTACACGACTAAAAGGATATATTTACTCAATCTAAATAACATGCAGCACATGAGAATTAACTTCTACTTACGTCATCTCTATCCACAATAACACTTTTCCGTTTTCTGCTCACAAACTGGAAACCAATATCCAGAAGTAGCTTATGGAGGGAAGTTCGTTTTAAGTCTGGAAGATTGGGATCATAATTAACTGCCAATAGCACTTTGTTTAAGGTGGAGAGGTTCATTGTTAACAAAAAATTGGTGAACATTTGGACGGATTGCAGATCTCATAAATTCGTCACAAACAATAATCCAGCACTTGCCTGGTGTGCGGTCACTTCTTGCCGGGAGTTCTGACTTCACCAACTGAGGCGTGCACTGTAAATACTTGAAACTGACACACTGGTAAACTCGGATGTTAATTTCATCACGTCATCGATAGCAAGTTCGGGGTATTTCTTGCAGAACTTGTTAAACACATTCAATATTATAGTCTTTTCACCACTTCACAACGGTTTCCTGTGCATATGTTTCACAACACTCACTTGTTCCGCCATGTTACTTTCATAGTGAATAATGCGTGTGTTGAATGAGTTAGGCCGGTCACAGATTCACTTAACTGCATATTCTTACACTTCAACTATGCTTAGCACACTTAGCTTGTTTGTGCTTTAGCAGACATTAAGTGAGATATCAGACCTTAGTATCAGTATTTTTTCAAGGGACTATTTAGACGGCGAAAGCGTCAAGAAGGCGCACTGTGTTTAAAACGCTCATGGCTTTGTTTACGTCTCCTTTAATCTCTTGATGTACAAAGTATACAGTAAAATATGTAAATGTGTAATGAAGATGTATGTTGTTTAACAAGAAGTGAGAATGGAAGTTTAGGTTGATAAAGTCATTTGAATCTAACACATCAGGTTTATTTTATTTACTCATCTATTTTTTCCTCCAGGGACTTTGAGATGGAGTCACGAATCAATTTGGTTGACCTTGCTGGTTCAGAGGGAGTACGCAACACTGGCAACAAGGGTGATGCCCTAGTGGAGGCCACTAACATAAACAGAGGGCTATTACATGTGGGACGCGTCATAGCCAGTTTGTCTGAGAAAAATACAGACTTTGTCTCGTACAGGTCGTCCTTGTTGACAACAGTGTTAAAGGGTGAGTAGCATTTTATTCTTAATACAGTAAAACTTCTTTTATATTGAGAGGTAGAACTGGAACTTAAAAATTCAATGCCACAACTGGGATTTGAACCACAGACCTTCCGCTTACCAGGTGGCTGCTCTAACCATTGAGCTATTGTGACATTGCAGTTCTACCTCTCAAACTTTGCCCACACACGGCTTGTGTGTTAGAAAAAAAAACACCAACAGTAAGTTTGTTGGGATAAATAAATAATAATTACCTTCTTTTATATGTTTTTTACATTTATACTTTCTGGTCCTGGCAAAGTCCTATAACATATTATGGCAAATTATTTCGTTTGTACGACTTTATTTATACAATTTTTACACTTATACAATAATAGCTTACATCTCTAACAGCAAAATGCACCATTTATTTGTGTGTGATGTTTCCTTCTACAAAATCTCAAGAAATATTTGAATCTGAAACTTAGACTCACACTGTACTGCCTGGCAAAGTGTCCAGGTGTGTTGACCTTGGTTCAGAGCACTACGATCGCTTGTTATTTGTTTACTGGTTTACAAAATACTAGTGACTTGACCTTGACATACAGTCAGTAATGCAACACAAAAGGATGATCACTCGTGCTTGCTGATATATTAGACATTGCTTTCCTGAAGATATGATTGCTTCAGAACAGAGTGTACATACACCGTCTCACCATGTAAGTGCGATAAGCTTACATAAACAACCTGGCAGTTTCGTATTCTTTCTGATACGCATCATGGGTTTGTCAGGTGGCACATTTCTTGGAAAACATCCCTCAGTGCGGAAGTGAGAGTTGCCTTTGGAGCTATTTTCAAGCAAAGTTGTGAAATACCAAGCGATACCTGCTTCAGTCACTTGTGCTCTGTGCTTCAGTTGTGATTAACCTTGTTAGTGAACACGGTGAAAAGAAAAGGAGGTGCATTATGATTGCTGAAAAATTATGCATTTTGAATGTAGTGAAGGAAAGTGGCAGCATGAAATGCACAGATATTAGCAATTGCTCTGTCTACCTTAAATACTATTATAGCTAAGGCAGTGGAAATTGAAGAAAGTACACGTGTCTAAGGTGTTTCTACAAATAAATAGGTCTACATTCAGGGCACAAAATATTAACATTTTGTGGTGCGTCATAACATTTCTGAGGAAGTAATGGCCAAATGGTACCGTTCACGCTGCAGCCAACAAAAAACAAGCCAAGATAACGGACTACTTCTTAAAGTTACTTAACTTTCTTTGTATTTATTTTTATTTGGTGCATTTTTGTTGTGTTTGTATTGTTTCGTATTGCTGATTATTGTTATTGTTAGCTAATGCTGGATTTCTTAACCTCTTGAGGGATATGGACATGAAATCACGTCCATTTAAAATGACGGATGAGCGATATGGACGTGTATACACGTCCTGTGCATTTAACCATTTAACCCTTATTTATCCCTTATCCAACTCAACTTATTTTAATTTTCCCTTTATGAAACATTTAAGTAAAGTCTATATACTTTATTGGCTTACCTTAATATGTTCTTTCTGCAGTGATTTACCTCAAAACAGGGATAAACACATAAGGGTAGGTACATCTCCACATTCGCGAATTCCCTTCTTGCGGCACACGAAACACTTTCGAAATGGGTGGGACTTCTTTGCTGTTGGTGGTATCCTTTTAGGATAATGTTTTCCTTGAAGTCTGAGGGGTGCAGGGGTTTTGGATTTTCAACCCCCAACGTGGTATTGTTCAATTAGGCTGCGAGCTATTTATAGTCGGAAGTCAAGGTCGGTCATTGTCCTGTGTGGGTTTAGAGAGCTCTCCAAATTACCAAACAATTGTATATGGTTATATCCAGTTGGTGCAAAAACACCTTTTTATACCACTTCTCCCTTCAGCTACAAGCAGGAAAGTATACGTATGTATTTCAACAAAGAAAGACACGGACTCTACTAAGTTACGAAACTCGCGTAAGCAAAAGTTGCAATGTTGATCTATTCTGATGACTCAAGAGACCACGCATACAGTAGCGCTTTATTACACGGTATGCTGACGCATAAGGCACACATACAATGGGTGTTTCTTTACTGTTTCTTTCCAAGAACTTATATTAGATGCGTTCGACAGAGCAAAGTTGACTTTTTATCACAGTGAAACAAAATTGTGCCATTTCAACGTTTTGTAAATACAACTCAACTTTGCTGATGACGTACATTTATACTGCAAATAACGAGTTTTATACCAGTTTTTGTTTCATTAAAATAACTTAATATTTACACAAAATACAGCTGTGTATATACGACGCACTTTAAATGCCCTGCGCTGGATATTGGGTAGCAGTTCTCGGCTTGCAGACGTTTTAAATGGCCATCGCTCAAGAGGTTAATCCTCTTGCTCTCCAATATTTTTCACCGATAAATGGGGCCCTAGAAGTGCCTGGGCATATTTGAAGGTGGTCTCGATTCATTTCCTCTTGCAGATCACATGCTGATTATTTTTAAACAGTCCCAGTATTTCTTGTTCGCTTCTTAACTGTAACCCATTTGGTGCATAAATTTTTCAATTTTTATTTGGTGACTTTCATTTGTGCGTGTACACACATACGTTGTTTCCTTTGATCCCCTGGAAAACATATTTATGAAGTTTTACTGTATGTAGGACTATGATACAGTGAGCACAAAATTAACATAATTTAGAGTAAAACTAATACTCCATGCTCTATTTATTACTAGGATTTCATTAGGACCTTTTTAACATCATCAGCTCATGTCCATTGTTAGATTTAGATTTAGTGAACTCCCTGGTGGCAATTAAGCTTTCTGTCTTGGTGACCTAATGAACTTGTTTGAATTCTCATCATGTGTCGAAATGGACAAGTTCTTCTCCATATTTCTTTATGAAGATCTTTTCCTATGTGGATAACTCTGTTGGATCCTGATCACGTTTTAGTAAATGAATTTCCTGTTCTATATTGTGGTTCTTCCAAAGATGGTACAGCATAACTGGTTTGTCTATTTCTGCTATTGATGATTCTTTCATTCGATAATCATAAACATTTAAATTAATCACACCGGCCTTTAACACAGATAAAAGTTTACCAGAATGGTGACTAGTGAATGAGTGAAGAAGAAACAACTGAACCAACTGACATTCACAAACTATTGCAAATCCCAGCAAAGTATCATTCAATGAGTTTTCCAGCAAGCTGAGAGAACTGTTTCAGGCTCAACACTGCAACACATTCAATCAACACGTTAGATCAATCAAGTTTGTTTAACTCTTTCTGAATTAACTCAACATTTAATATTAACAGATTAAATTGAACATGTTCATGTCAAATATTTGTAACAAGAATTATGTATCCAAGTGAACTGGCGAGAAAATTCACACTAATATTTCACATGTCAAGTTATATCCATTTAATATGTGAAATTTTTTGCTATATGAATATTATATCTATTCTATAAACACCAGTATCTAATCTGAAACTATTCCATGGAAGAAAACATGGCCATCATAGATCATAGGACAAAGTTATGATTGATTGAGAAGCAATGGTTGTTGGCATGTAACTAGGAAGAGTAAATAGGGGACTTTAGACTACTAATGAAAATGTCGTAATCAATGATTGGATTGTCAAGAGATATCCCGTGAAGTATCAAGTGAGAGAATTCACTGCATGCGATTAAATTGGCTAATATATTACGTATATTCAGTGCTCTTGTTTATTATGGAAGCATCAAGAAACATGTTTGCATAATATTTCAAATACTAAGATATGTGAAGCTTTTAGTCTCTAAATAATTATTATATTCAAGATTCATGTTGCTTCAGTTTTTCTTTGAATTTAACAGCTTACCTGATGATGATGCCAAGTGGTTCTTCCTTATCATGTTCTTGTACAAACTAGACACAAAAATGGAATTGTTTCTGAATACTGCACTTCACATCACTTATATAACACTTTTTACTAACTGTTTATTTGGCAATTCATTTTAGTATCAGGTTTTGTTTCTTTTGGTGTCCATTTTTAGTTTCACTGGTACTAGAGCTTTGTTCCCTTTTCTGCATTAAAACAAATTAACCATCACTTCCTAAAAAGCACACACATACACATACACACACAAGCCTTGTGTGGGCAATGTTTGAGAGGTAGAACTGGAACTGAAAATTCAATGCCACAGCTGGGATTTGAACCACAGACCCTCTGCTTACCAGGCAGGTGCTCTAATCATTAAGCTACTGTGCCAACCTGCCAGAGTGACTGTCTCAATAGTGACAGTTTACTGTAGTGTAGATATATGGAATGCATGGATCTTTATGCCTGAAAGTTAATTTTAAAAAATTATAAAAGTTTGTTTTGCAGAAATTTCATTTGACTTCAATTCAATATACACATATTTCATTTAAGGAAAAATTGAAACTATTAACAGTGAAGCAACAGAATCTAATTTGTCCTTAATTTATATATTTCACTTTTCAAACCATCATTAATAGGATAATTCATTTGCTATTAGCAGAATTTTACACAAAATTAAATTTTGATTTGTACATTTTTGTGGCATTGACTTATTTTCTAGGTGAAACCCTGGTTTAGATACTTCTCACAAAAGCTACAAAACACATTTAGAACAGTTATTTTCTCCCCACTGTTTAAAGGTTTCCTTTTTTATGTTGTACTATTATGTAAGATGCACTCTGCTCATAGTTAACATTCACAAGCAGTGGACTGATTCGAGTATAATGGGCATACTGCAGGAGAATGGATGACTTGTGCAGGGAAAACGCTAACCAAAACTATTTGTCTTGTAGTGTTATTTTTCTTCAATTCCCAATTTGTGTTCTTTAGTAGAGCGTTATACTATGCTAATATTTCTTTGTATTAGAGTAGCCATCAGGAACGATGGTGATAAGTGACATATAACGTGCAGGTAGGGGTAATAGGGGAAGTGCTGTGTTGCAACTGTTTCCCATCTTTCTCAGTGAGTGAGTGTAGCTTAAGGGCCCATCGATAGCTAGGTCATTTGGCCCCTTCTATCTCGGGCAGTATTTGTACACATTATACACAATTTCTCTGGCTTGGCTGATGTTGAAATTTTGTCTTCTGTGCAACCACCTTCACTCATGACGACAACTATAACTAGTGTATAGTAACTACAAATAATGTATATGCATGCCAACTATTTCAACATGTGCAACCAAAAGAGCCTTTATGTTTGATGTGCGTGCATAGGTTTGTTTTGGTTCCCTTCATTTAAAAGTAAAAAAAAATGTAAGCCTTATTGTACATAATTAAAATGAAGCATATAAAAACAATTCCCTTTAATATATACAAAGTGATATAGACAGTGAGACTTTTCAAATGTTTTAGAAGTATATGAGTCAACCAATAGACACTTATAGTTTCACTTACACCTAATTTTTATCTGGACTCGTTTCGAAGATCAGCGTCTTCATTTTCAACGGTTTCTCGACTGGCGGTTGAAGAGAAAACATCTGTTGTGGTAGTGACTGTGCTGCTATCTGGGTTGCTGCATATAAATTGCAGATGTTTCCTCTTCAACCTCCAGTCAAGAAACCAGTGAGAATTAAGACGCTGTCTTCGTAACACGTCCAGGTAAAAATTGTTGTTATTGAGAGGTAGAACTGGAACTTAAAAATTCAATGCCACAACTGGGATTTGAACCACAGACCTTCCGCTTACCGGGCGGACGCTCTAACCACTGAGCTATTGTGACAAACTGCCAGAATGGCATTAAATTCTCAAACCAGTTCGTATTTCTCCTGGTAAACCACAAAGGCAGTCTCACATCAGAGACAAATTACCCCAATGGTGACTTACTATTGTAAGTACTTTATATCCCAGGATTAAATAACCTTCAGAATGGTAATTACCAGGAGAAATACGAACTGGTTTGAGAATTTAATGCCATTCTGGCAGTTTGTCACAATGGCTCAGTGGTTAGAGCGTCCGCCCGGTAAGCGGAAGGTCTGTGGCTCAAATCCCAGTTGTGGCATTGAATTTTTAAGTTCCAGTTCTACCCCTCAAACTTTACCCACACACGGCTTGTGTGTTAAAAAAAAAAATAAATAAATAAAAAAAAAAACACCAACAGTAAGTTTGTTGGCGTAAATAAATAATAATTGTTGTTATTGTTGTTAGCTAATGCTGGATTTCTGACAATGAAGTCATTAATCCTCTTGCTCTCCAATATTTTTCACTGATGGATGGGGTGCTAGAAGTGGCCGAGCATATTTGAAGGTGGTCTCGTTCCATTTCCTCTTGCAGATCACATAGAGGACAGAGTGGTGAAGAATATATCCCAATTCTGTTTAAATGTTTTGCCAGACAATCATGTCCTGTAATCAACCTGAAGGTTGCAACTGCTGTTTTTCGAGGATACTCAGGAATCACTGTTTGAATGTTTGGTAGTTCCCATCTTTTATTCTTTGATTTTTCATAGTAATATTTTGCAATAATTTTTTTGTATTCAGAGTTGACTAATCCTTTAGGTGCATAAAATGGTAGATTAACTATAGATTTTTGTACACTGCTGGTACCCTTTTTTGCAAGAAAATCAGCTTTCTCATTACCACTCAGTCCACAGTGAGCTGGTATCTATTGGAAGACTAGGTGTTTTTGAAGTGCTGTTAGATGGGTAAGGATTTTACAACATTCTATAATTGTTTGGTTTTTTGATGACAACTTGGAAGTAATTGCTATAAAAATAAATGTAAGTGAAACTATAAGTGTCTATAGGTCGACTCATACACTTCTAAAACATATAAAAACTAGTGTGTTGAACTTTTGTTACAGATTCCCTGAGCCAGAAGGGTTATATCACCATGATAGCATGTATAAGCCCTTCTAGCAGAGACATTGGACAAACATTGAGCACTCTTAGGTTTGCTGAGCAGGCTAAAAAAGTGATGACAAGACCAAAAATTTCCAGTCTTATAGAGGAATATAAGGTAAGCAGTCTGATCCTTTAACCTCTTGAGGGATATCGACGTGAAATCACGTCAATTTATGACGGATGAGCGATATGGGCATCCTGTGCATTTAAGCATTTAACCCTTATTTATCCCTTATCCAACTCAACTTATAATTTTCCCTTTATGAAACATTTTAGTAAGGTCTATATACTTTATTGGCTTACCTTAATATGTTCGTTCTGCAGTGATTTACCTCAAAACAGGGATAAACACACAAGGGTACGTACATCTCCACATTCACGAATTCCCTTCTTGCGACACACGAAACACTTTGGAGATGGGCGGGACTTCTTTGCTGTTGGTGGTATCCTTTTAGGATAATGTTTTCCTTGAAGTCTGAGGGGTGCAGGGGTTTTGGATTTTCAACCCCCAACGTGCTATTGTTCAATTAGGCTGTGAGCTATTTATAGTCGGTAGTCAAGGTCGGTCATTGTCCTGTGTGGGTTTAGAGAGCAGTCCAAATCCCCAAACAATTGTATATCCAGTTGGTGCAAAAGCACCTTTTTATACCACTTCTCCCTTCAGCTACAAGCAGGAAAGAATACGTATGTATTTCAACAAAGAAAGACATGGACTCTACTAAGTTACGAAACTCGCGTAAGCAAAAGTTGTAATGTTGATCTATTCTGATGACTCAAGAGACCATGCATGCAGTAACGCTTTGTTACACAGTATGCTGACGCATAAGCCACACATACAGTGGGTGTTTCTTTACTCTTTCTTTCCGAGAACTTATATTAGATGCGTTCAACAGAGCAAAGTTGACTTTTCACCACAGTGAAACAAAATTGTGCAATTTCAACGTTTTGTAAATACAACTCAACTTTGCTGATGACGTACATTTATACTGCAAATAACGAGTTTTATACCAGTTTTTGTTTCATTAAAATAACTTAATATTTACACAAAATACAGCTGTGTATATACGAAGCACTTTTAGCGCATTTAACAATTTAAATGCTAGCAGTTCTCGGCTCGCGGGCATTTTAAATGGCCATCGCTCAAGAGGTTAAATATGCTTTTGATTCATTGTGGGACTACAAAATTGGGCAAAAATAATATTATTTGCATAACGAACACCATACAATAGAATAGAAAGTAAGTTTCTTAAACCTATTGGAATTCTTATCCTCTATTTACTGTTAGAATAAAATGAAGTATTCCACTGAGCTTCACCTCTAGCATGCTATTGGCTAACATAATATCTGCATGTGTGCATGTAAACATCAATATTGATTTGAGAGGTAGAACTGGAACTTAAAAATTCAATGCCACAGCTGGGATTTGAACCACAGACCTTCTGCTTACCAGGTGGATGCTCTAACCATTAAGCTACTGTGACAAACTGCCAGAATGGCATTAAATTCTCAAATCAGTTCGTATTTCTCCTGGTAAACCACAAAGGCAGTCTCACTTCAGAGACAAATTACCCCAATGGTGACTTACTATTGTAAGTACTTTATATCCCAGGATTAAATAACCTTCAGATGGTGATTATTATTTATTTATGCCAACAAACTTACTGTTGGTGTTTTTAAACACACAAGCCGTGTGTGGGCAAAGCTTGAGAGGTAGAACTGGAACTTAAAAATTCAATGCCACAGCTGGGATTTGAACCACAGACCTTCCGCTTACCAGGCGGGTGCTCTAACCATTAAGCATTGCATTATTCACACATACCTTCTCTCTACTCCTAAGCATGTACATCCCTATACAACTTGTCATGCCATCTCTGGACGCAATCAGAACTTAGTATGTGGATGCACCTTGTATATAGTAACACGGCAAGATTATTCTTGTGGGGTCACCCAGTTTTCTCATACATTATGTTCCAAGGTATTTACAATAACTGCATATCTGTTGTTTTGCAGACATCCAATCCAGTGGAATTTGAACAATTATCTCTAACAATGGAGCAAATACCACAAACTCCATCTATGAAAGTGAACAAAGCAAAACAGAAGCCTGGCTTTGGTCATCCAAGGAAACCATTTGGTCCTTGCAATTTTCTGCAGTCAACTCCAAGGTAAGTTGAATAGAATAGATTTATATCCAACTTTCATCAACACAATATTACAAGTGCAACTTGTATTTAAGAAATAGCTCTCCAAAACTCCTCTAGGTTGTATGTATTATTACTTTCTCTATTATGGATAGTAAGTAGTTAGCTAATACTGGATTTCTGACAATGAAGTCATTAATCCTCTTGCTCTCCAATATTTTTCACTGATGGATGGGGCACTAGAAGTGGCCAGGCATATTTGAAGGTGGTCTTGGTCCATTTCCTCTTGCAGATCACATAGAGGACAGAGTGGTGAAGAATATATCCCAATTCTCTTTAAATGTTTTACCAGACAATCATGTCCCATAATCAACCTGAAGGCTGCAACTGCCGTTGTAAGTGGAGGAGGCATTGTATTCTACCCAAAAAATCAATGTTAAAATTTCACCAGAAATATATATTTTGAGGCCCCCTGATAACTAAAAAAAGGATTTTTAGAAAAAGGTCTGTGTGTGTGTGTGTGTCTGTTTGTCAGTCTGTGGAAAGTATGACTCAAAAACAAAAAATTGGTTAAAAACCAAAGTTGGTATTTAAGCTTAATGTCTTTCAAGGATGCGACACAAAGATTTCGAAGAAAATTGCTCCACCCTAAACTACCCTTTACATGGAAAATTTTTTTAAAATTTTGATTTTCTTGAAAATAGCTCTAACGGTTTTCATTAAAAGGCCATATGTTTGAGATATTTTTATGACAAATTAAATGTATATCTTAAATTTTCTGGCTATAGCCCATGTAGACCTATTTACTCTGAATAACTTTTGTATAATTGGTAAACCATAAGAGATGCACCAAATCTTACTGTACAAAAACTGTATGAAAGACAATTTATGTCTAAATAAATTTTTTTGTAGAGTGAACCATTTCGGAAATATGCCTCATTATGTGTGTGAGTTTTAGAAAGCTTATACTTCCGTCAAATGGATCATCGTTATTAATTTTTTATGTTAACCGTGCAAAGAGAATGGAATTTGAAGACTTTAAAAGATTTTACTATTGTTCAGAGCCTACTGTATTCCCATATTCCCCTTGTACCTGCAAGTAAATAAGCAATAAGATAATATCTGCAAATGTTTATCTCAACTAACACGAAGAAGATATAGGAATAAGAGTTTGTAAGAATGGTTAGTGTAAGAGTAGAGAAAGTCATGTGAGTGCAACACATCAGATTTTTTTTTTAATTTACATTGTGATTGCAGTACAAGTTTTATTAGAAAAGTACCTGGGCCACCGAGCTTCGCTCGGCGTTTTTCGCCTCTGTTTTTGTGAAATCTTGTTTTTTGTGGGAGAAGATACTTATTTAGATAAACCTGATAGGCAAAACGTTAACTAAATAAAACTACTTGTCGCAATTGTTAAGAGTAATGTCTGCGATACAAGAGATATAGAAATATATAAAAATATTTCATAAACACCACCATTTCAGCTGTAAAACGTGTACTGCTGAAAGCAGCCCTCCCCCATAGATATCCACCCAGTTTGAGGTTTTCATCGAGCATTTGTTCCATTATGGAGTTAAGTTCTTTGCTGCTGTGATTGACTCCAGGACGTTAACACGTTGGCCAAGGCCCTTCATACTTACGTCAAGTTCTTCCATGACTTCCTTAACCCCGGCCAGTCGCTCGTTAGTATTCTTGGATAGACCTGTCTTCATATTGGAATTCCCATCTTCATCTTTTCCGTTTCGGAGTTTACATTTTCAATTTGGCTTCCATTTTTGTTCCCATATTTTCTATTCCGTAGTTTACATTTTTCCAACTCGGTTTTCATATTTGTTTCCTCTGCCGCATTCCGAAATTCATTTCATTTCCCATTATATCCATCTTGGCTAACATTTGTTTCATCAACTGTTCCATATCGTGCTTTTCGTCGCACTCCAGACACCAATTGTGATTACTTTACTTTTTTAACTATTTCTTTATTTTTTATTAAAACACCGGAGCGACACTCAGCAAAAGCAATGTTGAAGAATAACAAATACTACAGAAAGAAAATCTGGTTGATAAAGTCATGTGAATGTACTACGCATTTATGTTTCAAATATATAGAAAATTGTATGAATTGTTTGTCGAAGCGGGAGTAGTGAAAGAAATGTGATTGTGTTTTACTAAAGAAAAATGAGTAGAAAAACCGTGTGAATGTTATACGTTGCACTTATATTTCAAGTGTATGGAAAAATGTATGCATTGTTTGCAGAAGAGGGAGTAGTATGTTAGGTAAAAGAAAAGGGAGTAGAGAAAACCATGTGAACGTAATACATTGCGTGGTAAAATGGATTGCATAAAAACCTTCACCATGAAAAAAATTATATATGTCACTTTTCATGGCGATCGGTCAACCTGTTTTGGAATTTAATCACTCTTCAACATAAGATATGTATAGACCTTGGTATGTATGAAGTTGATAAACCATAGGGAATAACATGTGAATTGTTACGTAAAACAAAAGTGAGTAGAGAAAGTAGTATGAATGTAATACATTGTATTTGTTTCAAACATAGAGCAAATTGTATGATTTATATGTTAAAGGGCGAATAGCGAAAGAAGACTGATTGTGTCTCGTAAAGGAAGAATTAGTAAAGGAAATTGTGTGAATGTAATACGCTGCATTTATATTTCAATCCTAGAATATTATATGAATTGTATGTTGAAGGGCAAACAGAGGATACATGAATATGCTATGTAAAAGAAAAGCGAGTAGAAAACCATTTGAAAGTAATATATTGCGTAGTAAAATTGTTACTATAAAAACTCCATGAAAAAAATACATATATGTGCTGAATTTTGCGGTGATCGGTTAAGCGGTTTTCGAGATCAACAGTTAGATGTGTACAAACATTCAAGTTGTATAGATGATATGAAATGTTTGTAGAAGAGTGAGTGGAGAAAGACATGTGAAGGTGTTACCTAAAAGTGAGTAGAGTAAACACTGTGAATGTAACATGCAGCATTTCTATATCAAACATGCACAAAATTGTATGACTTATTTCTAGAAGAGTAAGTAGAGAAACAGTTATGAGCGTGTTACCCAAAAGCAAGTGAAGAAGACAGTATGAATGTAATACGTAGCATTTCTATTTCAAACATGCACCAAATTGTATGACTTATTTGTAGAAGAGTGAATAGAGAGAGATGTGAATGTGTTATCTAAGAGTGAGTAGAGAAAACAGTATGGATATAATATGTATCATTTCTATTTCAAACATACAGAAAATTGCATGACTTCTTTGTAGAAGAGTAAGTAGAGAAAGAGATGTGAATGTGTTACCTAATAGTGAAAGGAGAAAACAGTGTGAATGTAATATCATTTCTATTTTAAACATACAGAACATGGTATGACTAATTTTAAAAGTGGGGATAAAAGTGTTTTTTGGTGCAAAATCACGTTTTTTATGGAAACTTATTTATAGAAGGGTGAGTAGAGAAGGAGATATAAATGTGATACCTAAAAGTAAGTACAGAGACCACTGTGAATGTAATATGCAGCATCTCTATTTCAAACATACAGAAAATTGCATGACTTATTTGTAGAAGAGTGAGTAGAGAAAGAACTGTGAATGTATCACCTATAGTGAGAGGAGAAAACGGTGTGAATGTAATAGCACTTCTGTTTCAAACATACAGAACATGGTATGACTTATTTTAAAAGTGGGGATAAAAGTGTTTTTGGTACAAAATCACGTTTTTTATGGAAAATTGTTTATAGAAGACTGAGTAGAGAAAGATATGTGAATGTGTCACCTAACAGTGAGTAGAGAAACAGCTGTGAATGTAATATGCAACATCTCTATTTCAAACATACAGAAAATTGCATGACTTATTTGTAGAAGAATGAATAGAGAAAGAGATGTGAATGTATCACCTAATAGTGAGAGAAGAAAACAGCGCGAATGTAATAGCACTTTGGTTTCAAACATACAGAACATGGTTTGACTTATTTTAAAAGTGGGCATAAAAGTGTTTTTCAGTGCAAAATCGCACTTTTTATGGAAAATTGTTTGCAGAAGAGTGAGTAGAGAAAGAGATGTGAATGTGTTATCTAAAAGTGAGAGGAGAAAACTGTGTGAATGTAATAGCACTTCTGTTTCAAACATACAGAACATGCTATGACTAATTTTAAAAGTGGGGATAAAAGTGTTTTTTGGTGCAAAATCACGTTTTTTATGGAAACTTATTTATAGAAGGGTGAGTAGAGAAGGAGATATAAATGTGATACCTAAAAGTAAGTACAGAGACCACTGTGCATATAATATGCATGTATACAAAAATTTAACCAAATCTTTAGAGCAGTTTCTGAAATACAGGGAATATATATACAAGAATTGCACTGTAGAAGCGGGAATAAAAAAATGTTATTTTTTATGTAAAATCGCGTTTTTTCGGGAATTACACCTATATAGATGAACTTAAAAAGCAAAACTCTACCTGAATACAAAATTTGATCAAAATCGTTAGAGCCGTTTCCAAGTTGCGCGGAATATATATACAAGAATTGCTCGTTTAAATATATAAGATGTATACTTATAAATAAGTTCATTGCAAATTTTCAACTGAAAAGAAAAGTATCTTTGAGTTTAAAAACAGCATGAGTGTTTCTTGTAGCTGTTGAAGCCACAATTTCATTTGTTTGCTGTAAAAAACGTACATCAGATATACATTATTATGTATGCGTCTCCCCTAAAAAATATTCAGCTCATAAAAGCATGATAAATAAAAGAACTTTTCAGAAATGTTAACTTAAAAGTGCTGTTATCTAATGTTTGTTTCATAAAATCCAATAATTGAGATATCTGTCCCATTATAATCCTTTCATTTAGGGAAAATAATGAAATGCCAAATAGCCCGTAATCTGAGGAGGACAAAAAGTATCAAGAAAATTCCTCCATTCCAAGGTAGTGGTGCTTTTTTTTTAATAATTTGTTGGTTGAGCTGAGCTTTGGACCCTTATTATCTCATGTCGTGGTTCAGGGTGAAATAATGCGGACACAGGATATAACTTTTCTATACACTCTTAGTTGCACATTTCTGATTGAATATTACATGCGTGACACTTTAGTTAACATTCGTTGCACATGAACCTACTTCCTTAATGGTTTTTTCTCATTATTTGTTGTTTTAAGTCAGACTTTTAGCGTCTAAATCTGCATGTATCAAAAAACATGTCTTCTCTCCTTGGACACTATTGTGCCAAGGAAAAAGTCTTGCATTTTCTTTCACAATGCGTTTGTATTCATACGTGTATATGTCCATTTCTTACGGCGTACCCTATGAAATCATCTTACACGCTAAATAGTTCCCGGAATGTTAAGGAAGCGATCTCTATTATCCTCCCTACACTTTTAATATAAAATATAAAATGATTCTTATAATTATACATATTAAATTTGAACATATTATTTAACATTAATGACGATATTAAACAAATATTATTCGTAACAATGAGACAATGGTAATACAGTCTCAGTACTTAACAAATCCTTTCCAACATGAAAAATAAACTATATTTACAATAAATATTCACATAAATACTTTCTTTTCAGGGTCTGAACACATATTCTGTCTCAGTACCCTTTACCTGGAACAGTTTTAGTTGTGTTTGATTGTTAAAAAACCTGATGTGTTGCACTCACATGACTTTCTCTACTCTTGTACTAACCATTCTTATAAACTCTTCTTACTATAACTTCTTTGAGTTATTTGAGATAAACATTTTTGTAAATTATCTTATTGTTTATTTCCTTGCAGGTGTAAGAGGAACATGGGACTACTAGGCTATGAGCGATAGTCAAATCTTTTAAAGCTTTGAGATCCCGTTCTCTCTGCATGCATAACATATACAAAATGAACAACGATGTTCCGTTGCACAAAAGTTCTGAAACTGAGACACAAAACAAGGAATATCTCTGAAATGGTTCACTCTACAAAAAAATTTATTGAGACATAAATTGTGTGTTTTAGCAAGATCTACATTTCTTGTATGGCAAGATTTTGTCTATCTCTTGCGGTTTACGAGTTATTCAAAACTCATCCAGACTAAACAGGCCTACATAGGCTATAGCCAGAAAATTCAAAATATACATTTCATTTGTCATAAAAATACCTCAAACATATTGCATTTTAATCAAAATCGTTAGAGCCATTTTCAAGAAAATCAACATTTTTAAAAAATGTTCCATGTAAAGGGTAGTTTAGTGTGGGGCTATTTTCTTCAAAATCTTCGTGTTGCATCCTTGAAGACATTAAACTTAAACACTAGCTTTGGTTTTTAACGAACTTTTTGTATTTTGGTTATGCTGTCCACAGACTGACAGACACGCACAGATGGACCTTTTTCCAAAAATGCTTTTTTTGGATTCAGGGGGCCTCAAAACATATATTCAAGGTGAAATCTCGACATCAAATTTTTGGGTGGAATACAATACTTCCTCTACTTTCCAGTAGACAAAGTAAAAACTGGCAGTAACATCTTTGATTAGAGTGCAATATGTTTAAGATATTTAATCAACAAATAAAATTTATTGTGAATGTTTTCTAAGTTGCCTTTGAAAAAAAGTTTATGTACATTAACTTTTTGAGGCATGTATCATTTGCAAGTTATTTTCTTTTTTATCTCACCCATTTCCTGGAACATATTTCTTGTCCAAACTGTATGATAGTTCACATTTTAAGTTTTGTTATGTCTAATTTCTTTCATTAAATGTATTTCAGTGTACCAAGTGCTTTCAAGAGACCAAACCTAAACCTTTCTGGAGAAAGCACGTCTTCTTCACATTTCAACATGTCTTCTGTATCAAGCTTTATGGATCCAGTAGATCTAAGGTAAGATCATATCACCTCTAAAAAAGGTTTTAGTAGTAAATTCTCACCTTTTTATCTTAAACTATATATGTATAATATCTAAATAGGTATGATAATAGCACAAAATTATTGTTTTACTATCTTTTGACCTCATGAGTATTTTAAAGTAGTATTCTGGCATTAACATGTCCATAAATATGATTTTTCATAGTATGATTTATGATATATGCATGCTCTTATCAGAACTTAAGTACCTGGGTGGCCGAGCTTTGCTCGGCGTTTTTCCCCCCTTTTTGTGAAATCTTGTTTTTGGGAGAAGAGACTAATTGAGATAAACTTGAAAAGCAAAACTTTGAACTAAATAAAAATTTTTGTTGCAATTGTTAAGTCATTTCCGAGATATAGAGATACATTTAAATATTTCACAAGTACCATCACTTCAGCCGTAAAATGTAATACGCTGTATTTCTGTTTCAAACTTATAGACGGGACGAGCTGTAACACATAAACTAATATAGCTTGGTCAGCTTTCTTACTGTACTCTGATAGCCCTGGAAGAGGACTTTAAAACGCTAGTTCGTTTGCTGAAATCGATTAACAGAGAAATTATTGCCGAAATAAGGTGTAGACTAATTGTGACTGTTACATGTAGACTAAGATAGCTAAGTGAACTTTCTTTGGGTTGTCTGAAAGCTCTTGACGAGACCTTTAATATCCTGGCCTGTGTTGAAATTGGCCCATTAATAGAGAAATTATGGCCAAAATAAGTTTTAGGGTAATTGTGACTGTCATGCATAAAATCACATTTTTTCAGGAATGACACCTATATAGAGGGGTAGTAAGGGGTAGTGATGCGCCTCCTATAGCCTCTCCTACCCAATTCCCATCCTCATCCTGCCCGTGGTGCACCCTGCTTTTAACAGATGAGGCTCTGGGGACCGAATCACAGCGGTATAACTGTTTCATCTAAAATGGAGGAAATGTCATTTACATATGTGCTGGCCTATCACAGCTCAACAGCGTCCCTCAGAGGCACATGAGGGGAAGGTCGGTGGATCTAAATATCATCTATTTAGTCCTCCCGACTAGGTCCGATGGACCCATTGACCAACGATAGGTGTGGTCCCCCTTGCAAAATGGGGGTTTAAGTCGGGTGATGTAACTGCCACATTGTAAAACTGGTGCCCGTTACGAAAACAGTTACATGAAAGCCACATCAGAAGAAACTACAGTTCAAAAGTATTGGAAAGCACGAATGCTAATGGCTTCATTGCCAGATGCAAGGCACTAGAAAACAACAACAACACCTATATAGATAAACTTAAAAAGCAAAACCCTGTCTGAATACAAAATTTGATCAAAATCGTTACAGCCGTTTTTCCAGTTGCGCAGAATATATTTATATACAAAAATTGCTCATTTAAATATATAAGACTGTATTCTTTGATCTCAGTTCCCTCATGAAGGAAATGATTCATCTATAATTAAGGAAATTGAAGCTATTAACAGGGAAGCAACAAGATTCTAAAGTAAGAACATATAGAATTCAATATTAAAAACAGAAGCACTATTAACAGTGAAGTGTTGCTTATGTTTGAGTTCAGTTTTATGAGTCCCCTTTTTACTCACCCAATAGCTGAGTATGAGGTTGATGACCTCGAAAATGTTATAGTATTTTCAACATTTCAAAGTGAAGAGGGGTGTAAAAATGTTAACTCACAAAACTGAACTCAAACAATTGCAGGCAAATCTCACCTGTAGGTTTTTTTTGCACATACTTAAAGTAAAACCAGTATTCTCAATCTTTTATTTTATTTATTTATTTTTTTTTTTTCATCTATGAAACCCAACACGTTTAAAATTAAATCTAAAATAATTAATACAATAATATACATTAAATTTGAACATATTACTAAATATTAATGATGTTATTAAACAATATTCTTAAACAATGAAACAACGGTGTAATTCTCTCTGCATTTAACAAATCCTTACCAGCATGAAAAATAAATTAAATTTTATAATATATATTTACATAAATACTTTCTTTTCGGGGTCTGACCACATATTCAATCTCATGCTTTTAACTTAGCTTCATGCTTAAACACATGGGTACATCACACAGCTCCAGTAGTGGCCATCAAATTCTGTGTGTCCCATAACAAAGTTATCACACTTGTTCCATAGATCACAATTCTGTACTAAGCCAGTTTAGTGTAGATCTAACTTTAGTGATTTTGGAGAAAATGGCTCCATCTTTTATCCTGCATGTGCTTAGAAAGGAATCCTTTGTTTATACTTCTATTTTAATTGAATTCTTTTGCAGCCCTATTATAAGGCGGCATGTTGAAGAGGCTAGGAAAGTCTGGCTGAATGAGATTCCTGTTCTAATACGCTCTGAAGTTCAACGAACATACCACGAAGCTATGAAGGGGAACCTCTCAACTTTACAGAATACATACCAAATGGCAAGTAGAGCCTATTCAATTGCCTGTTTTTGTACTTCATATAATTCTTAATAAATCCAGCACATCCTAGACTTATATGACATTTTTTGTTTGCAGTCTCTTCATGAAAACAGCTCTGATTTGTCTAGAACAGTACTCCATAACAACATTCGAAGATCTACTCGTCTGGCACAGAAGAATTTACTACATTGTGAGTCAACTGTGCTTTCGGATAAATCTACAATGACAATGACTGAGGAAGTAAACAACACAGTGATACAAAACATCATAAAAAGAAAAACCATTGTGAGTAGCAAATCTTATACAGTTGCCTGTTTTTGTGCTTTATATGGTAATGTTGCTATATAGGGGCTCAAGGATGTGCAAACTCACTAAACCATGCCAGCTTGACATGAAGTATTTATGTCCCCCATAGTGGACTAAGAGGTTGGCAAATAAGAATCAGAGAGGAACTTCGGTAATGGAATGGAGGTGTAATCTAAAACTGAAACAATGGAATAGAAGTGCAAACTCAATAGTGGAACAATTTTAGTATAGAGAAATGGAAGAGAAACTGAAACATAATTACGGAGAGAATGTAAATAAAGGAGGCGTAACATTAGCGTAAAGTGTTATGAAGTTATGATTTCTTTTTTCCTCATTCCGTTTAGCTGTTAATTATTAATGGAAATCCACACATCAAAGAACGTATAAATCACCAGTAATTTGCGACAATTATTTCCAGTAAAATGTAATGTTTAAAGCATTTCATTTGTCAGTCACATGCCACATGTAACTCTTATAAAGCTTTGTATTTGTTTCGTAAATATACATTATGAAAATATATTAATATTTTAATTTCATCTACCTACTGCGTAACTGCATGAGCTTATGATTTCACAGTTATTTCAGATTGTATGGTTTATGCCTCTAAAATACAACATTGTATTTCTTTAATAAGCATATATTTATGAAATATATTCCCATTTAAGGGAACTGCACAAGCTTATTATTTCACAGCTATTTCAGGTTATATGATTAATTAATTTATTTATTTTATCGCAATATGAAATGGCACAGTGTTCAAGTTGCCCAAATTCCGCATTTTGAGCAAGAATAGTTTTGTGCCTTCTTGATATTGTGACTTTTTGGTTTGGGTGTGAAGTAAAGTAGACAGATGTAGTTGAGATAAAGAAACACTTTTATTTCCGTAAACAGTAACTTGTACACTCGTTGCAACAGCAAGAAAGTCTTTTCCGATTCTCCAACAGCACGACTCCGAATTCGTAACACAAAGACTGTTCCTTCTCCCTGGTGTGACTCCTCGACGCTTCGCATACGTCTCTTCTTTCCGTCGGCACGACTACTCAACCTTCACATACGTCTCACTCACTCCTGTCACACTTTACCGCTATTTATATCTCCCAGGCACTATTCTGGAAAGTTCAGTTATTCGGTGGAATACAAAGAGGAAGATTCCAGAAGCTTCTATCCTTTTCTCTCTTTCGGCAAGCGCCCCAACAATGCGGCCATTCTCTGTCTCTTTCCTTCGGCTCCTTTGCGGTAGTGCCGACAATAATGCGATGGGTGACACTGCGGTTGTCGGCAATTAGATGCGGCGGGCGCGGTGACACTGCTCCCTCCTCAGAACTGGTCGTCCCGACCAGCACTATCACTGCGGCATCTCCCTTGCGCCCCGGTGGACTAACCCATCGAACCTCTTCTCCAGGAGGCACGATCCTAGGTATCGCTGTTGGATAGTGTCCCTTGGTCTGGGTAGGACGACGTATGCCATCCTGCTTCAAAATTCTGCAACAGTACCGCCGGTCTTGATGGTCCCTCGTCCAGTTGCCCTTCTTCCTGGTGTGTTGACGGGCCATCCTGCGCACTTGGAAACGGCTCACTGGGTACCATGTCCTCCTACCTCTCTGGCGCACCTTCGCAGCCACCTTGCTTCCGATGGGTCCGGCAACAAACCCCGCCACATCCGCGCGAGTCGCGTCCACCGCTGCACTCGTGTTCACTCGTGCTCGGCATGGCCTCTCCCGTATCCTGCCGTCCAAGATGATGTCCACCATTCTTCCGTTCACCGCACTATGCGTCAGGTGATTGGATGGCTCCGACGGTCCCCCCATGTCACACGCCAAGTCGGTTCTCGCGTGTTGCTCGTTTGCTTGTGCGCTTCCCTGCTGATCGTCCTCCATGTCATATCCTGGTTGGTTACGTACCCGACACACTCCTCCAGGGGATCCTCGACGACGTCCCTGAACTGCCCCTTTGTCTTCCCCGAGACGTACACTTTCGTTATCTGAAACGGGCGCAACTGTCGCCTCGGCCACTAGGTGCTCCCTCCCCGGGTCCGCGTTATTCCGTCTGCCCCTGGCATCCATTACTTTGACACTCTCGTCAACTCTTACTACCAGGGCGCCAAGACGTTCCCCGTCGTCCTCCACGACGTCCACATGCTGGCAGAGGTCTTCCACCTTTTCGCCGAGTTCTTCCACGTCTTCCGTCACGCCAATCAGTTCGCCGAGTTGTTCCACGTCTTCTGTCATGCCAATCAGTTCGCCGAGTTGTTCCACGTCTTCCCTCATATCATCCGAAACGGGCGCAACTGTCGCCTCGGCCACTAGGTGCTCCCTCCCCGGCTCCGCGCTATTCCGCCTGCCCCTGGCATCCAGTACTTTGACGCTCTCGTCAACTCTTACTACCAGGGCGCCAAGACGTTCCCCGTCGTCCTCCACGACGTCCACGTGCTGGCAGAGGTCTTCCACCTTTTCGCCGAGTTCTTTCACGTCTTCCGTCACGCCAATCAGTTCGCCGTCAATTTTCGCCGATAGCTCCGTCTTCATCTCTTTCAGCTCGGCAGCGAGGTTGTTTCTCGTCTTTATTTCTTCTTTCAGCTCGGCAAAGAGGTTGTCGTTTGCCGTCTTCATTTTGGCAGCGAGGTTGTCGTTTGACGTTTCCATTTTGGCAGCGAGGTTGTCGTTTGCCGTCTTCATCTCTTTCAGCTCGGTAGCGAGGTTGTTGGTTGCCGTCTTCATCTTGGACATTTCTGTCTTCATTTCGGCGAATAATTCTTTCATCATTGCCATCATCCTGGTTTCCGAATCTCCCTCCATCTTGGTTCTAACGTTGCAACTTCTAACGACGATGTAACGAAACTAGAAGCAATTCGACGAATCCCACTCCTGACACCAGTGTGACTTTTTGGTTTGGGTGTGAAGTAAAGTAGACAGATGTAGTCGAGATAAAGAAACACTTTTATTTCCGTAAACAGTAACTTGTACACTCGTTGCAACAGCAAGAAAGTCTTTTCCGATTCTCCAACAGCATGACTCCGAATTCGTAACACAAAGACTGTTCCTTCTCCCTGGTGTGACTCCTCGATGCTTCGCATACGTCTCTTCTTTCCGTCGGCACGACTACTCAACCTTCACATACGTCTCACTCACTCCTGTCGCACTTTACCGCTATTTGTATCTCCCAGGCACTATTCTGGAAAGTTCAGTTATTCGGTGGAATACAAAGAGGAAGATTCCAGAAGCTTCTATCCTTTTCTCTCTTTCGGCAAGCGCCCCAACAATGCGGCCATTCTCTGTCTCTTTCCTTCAGCTCCTTTGCGGTAGTGCCGACAATAATGCGATGGGTGACACTGCGGTTGTCGGCAATTAGATGCGGCGGGCGCGGTGACAATATATACATTGCCTATGTGCATGCATCGCCCGAAGTTGTCTCGATTCTCACCTTATACACATTGCCAACCACACAATTCCAATGTTGTGCAACTTATATGCTGCTACCACTGGCTACTTTTATTTCTCATGCATTGGTACCCTGCATTAACCGTCTCTAAGCCTGTACTCGACAGCATTACCCTTTATTCCATTTGATATATATGAAACAATATAGACATTGAAACCTTTCCAATGTTTTAGAAGTAAATGGGTCGGCCTATAGACACTTATAGTTTCTTATTTATGCCAACCAATTACTGTTGGCATTTTTAAACACACAAGCCCTGTGTGGGCAATGTTTGAGAGGTAGAACTGGAACTTAAAAAATTCAATGCCACAGCTGGGATTTGAACCACAGACCCTCCACTTACTAGGTGGGTGCTCTAACCATTAAGCTACTGTGACAGCCTGCCAGAATGGCATTAAATTCTCAACCCAGTTCGTATTTTTCCTGGTAAACCACAAAGGCAGTCTCACATCAGAGACAATTACCCCAATGGTGACTTACTATTGTAAGTACTTTATATCCCAGGATTAAATAACCTTCACATGGTAATTATTATTTAAGTATGCCAACATTCTCAATGGTTTCTTGATTGGCAGTTGAAGAGGGAACGTTTGTTGTAGTAGTGACTGTGCTGCTATCTGTGTCGCTGATTTTCGAAACGCATCCAAACAAAAATAAGTGTTTCACTAAAGTGAAACTTTAAGTGTCTGTAGGTCGACTCATTTACTTCTAAAACAATACCTTTTATATTATTCTTAATAAATACAGCGTGTCCTAAACTTAAAGTGAAATTTGTTTGTCTACAGTCTCTTCATGAAGACAGTTCTGATTTGTCCAGAACAGCACTTCATAACAACATTCGAAAATCTATTCGCTTGGCGCAGAAAAATGTATTACATTCTGTGTCAACTGTACATTCAGATAAATCTATGATGACAATGACTGAAGAAGTGAACAACACAGTGGTACCAAACATCAAAGAAAGAACAAATACTGTGAGTAGCAATAAATCTGAAGTAACTTGTATAGTATTAGTGCAGATCCAAAAATGTCTTTCTGGGATGAGCAGAGACTCCGGTTCAAACCCTGCAAGGTCCATCCCCATGCCTGAGGTTTCTCACAGGGTTTCTCCGTCCTCAAAACTGGCAAATGCCAGAGTGCTATCCTAAACTTAGGCCTGGAACATTTCCTTCCCAAATTTCCTTTCGCAGTCGTCATTTCATGTACATAAATAAAATAACTTGGCTGCAGTACACATCACTCCAAGCAGGAAATTTGGAACTGATATTGTGTGCACATAATTTGTTCCAACATACGTTAATTTGTGAATGACTTTGTTTTCAGATAAATACTCCTGAAAGCTGTGAAAGAGTTTTGCACACAAGTGTAAGGAGATCTGCCCGGTTGGCAAGAAGTTTAGCAATCTGCTCTACACCACAGTCTGTGAGTGTCTTTGTTATTATGCTATCATAGAGAAATATATTTTCTGTATGAACTAGCAAATTCTCATATCATTTTCATACTATTTCTTCAGATATTGTTTTTAAAAATATCACTAAAAATTACAGGTGTTTTCATATTTACAATGAATGAGGAAGTGAGCTGCAAAATGTGTGGATTTAGGTTAATTGGAATTTTACAGGGCTGTTCCAGAAGTGCCCGACCTAACAAACAAAGCGCAATTTTGAGAAAAGACATCTTTATTTCTGTACATAGTCCCCTTTCAGCTTGGTACACTTTTTCCAGCAGTGCTTAATAGCTTTGGTACCTATTTATTGTTAGAGCCATTGAGCACTACAAAATAACCATCAACTGCAGATTCCACCTTTTCATTGTTGGCAAATCTTTTACTACCAAGTCATTTTTTCATTTAGAAACACCAAATAAAATCAGAGGGGGCTAAATCTGGTGAATAGGGTGCATGAGGATACAACTTGAACTTTAACTCATTGATTTTGGCCATGGCGATAATGGGTGTGTGAACTGGTGCATTGTCTTGATGAAACAAAACTTCTTTTTCATTAAATTGGAGCCTTTTTGCTTGATTTCATCACTCAAATGCTGCAACAAATTTACATAATACTCAAAATTGATTGCTTTTCCTTTTTGGACATAATCAATGAAAATTATCCCACATGCATCCCAAAAAACTAATGCCATCATTTTGCCTGCAGAGCGAACGGTCTTTGCCTTCTTTGGAGCTAATTCTCCCCTTTCAATTCACTGTTTTGACGGTTCCTTTGTCTCAGGTGTGAAGTGATGGACCATGTTTCCTCTGTGGTTATGAATTGACCAAACTCAGCTTTATTGCAGCGAAACATCACCAAACGCTTGATGGTAACATTCTTACAATGCTCTTTTTGTCCCATTGTGGGTAAACGCTATACACATCTTGTGCACAGCTTTCTTGTGTTCAAATTATCAGTCAGTAAGTGATGTACAGCTCTGTTTGAAATGCCCACAATGTCTTTTAGCTTTTGCACTTTCAGTCAAGGTCATCAATGCCATTTTGTGGATTTTCTTTACAGTTCCTGCCGTGGTCACCTCATTTGGTCAACCACTGTGATGTTCATCTTGGCAGCTTGTACAGCCTCGCTTAAACTCTGCCATCCAATATTTTACTGTTGTAAATGGAGCAGACTCCACCAGAGTAGAATCCAGCTCAACTTTAATATAGTTGGATTAAGATCTGTCAGGTGGAAGTATTGTATCATATCACACAATGATGACCTTGTGGCGGGGATTTATTAAAAGTGATGGTTAACACATATTAGCGTGAATATGGTAGCAAATGGAGCACTGTTTTTGCTAAATGGTGTAAAGTTTGTTGGAGCAGGCGCGATTCCTATCTGCAGGGGATGTGGTCGTGGAATGGAATGCATAAATCAACGTACTTTTATTATAAACACATTTATTCGCTTTATATACACTTTACATCACTTTTCCAGTTGGTTAATAACTTTTAAATTGGATAGCGTCCATGCTGGCTAGAAGTTTGTGTAATTCACATTTTCACACGCCATCAACAATTATACGTCTTTACACTTTGAAGTCATAGACGCTAATGAAAGTAGTTTTTGGCGTGGGTATAACGCAACACCGCCATTCTTTTGTATTCATCCGCGCAACAGTTCTCATTGGTCGAACTCAAACAATTGAGAAGACATTGTCTATTTTGAGTATTGAAAAAATTAGGTCCCTTATACATTCAAATTAAAAGAATTAAAAATTTACACACTCTTATAAAAATATTTACATGAACAATTTTCTATTAGTCAATATTCTGTCTCATATGCCCCTTGTTTTGTTTTTCAAGTTGTCACCTTATTTACAATCTTGAAACACAATACAATACTTCTCCCTACTTCTATGATTCAATCACTTTGTACAATATATATATTTTTTTTTTTTTTTTTTTTTTTACAGTCTTCTTCACTGTTTGTCTTTGTCCTTTGTTTTGACATGATACAGCATGTCTTTATAAACTTCACATATTCGATTGCTACACAATGCATTCAATTATTATACAATACATATCCAGTTATTGTACAATATATTTAGTTATTACACAATATGTCCAATTATTATGTAATACATATTCAGTCCTTGTACAATATATCCTGCTATCATACCATATATGTTGTTATTATACAACACACCTTCTGTCATTATACAATACATATTCAGTTGTTGTACAACACATTTGATTACTACACAACATGTCCAATTATTACACAATACATATTCAGTTATTGCACAATATATCCTGCTATCATAACACATATGTGTTCTGTTTTAATGCAATACATATTCAGTTATTACACAATACACATTCAGTTTTGGCATAAAGCATTTAGTTATTACTCAACATATTCTGTTATTGTACAATATATCCAGTTATCATACAATACATATTCAGTTATTATACAACACATACTCAGTTATTGTACATTTGACATTGACACAAATATAATTTAAGTGTTTCATGTGGTTTTTGACTTGTATTCATTGCTATGAGGAGAGAAAAACAGGATACAAATTTTGAGCTAATGATTATGGTCTTGTTTATGGCAATATTTCATTCAGTTCTTTGCCTTCTTTGTCTTATAAGCTTATGTATAGGCAGGTTGTTGAGTCGGTTCTTAAACTCTGATGTTACTAATGGTACTAATTTTCTTAATTGGGTTATTATTAATTGTTGTTTGGTTCAACATTTCTTCGAGCTTAGCATTGGCTATACTCATCTCAATTCATGGGCATTGTTTTTCTGGTTATGGTTTTCCTCATTTCACTAATTGTCATCTCTTTGTCTCTTATTTCTATAAGAGAAAACTTCTATACTTACAATTATTCTGTAATTGTATTATTTTTCTTCTCCATTTACCCTCGACATCTTTGTGTCGGAATATTATATCTTTTTCATCATAATTGATTCATTTTTATTTTTGTCCCTGACATCCTTATGTCAAAAACATATTATCTTCCGTCGCTATGATTCATTTATTTAATGACAATCAGTGTCCTCATCTGTCTTTGTTGACAATGCTCTTTGTGGTCGATATAGCCAATGACTATGTTGATTTTCTTCCTTGTTGTAATCCTATTTTGAATATAATTTTCTATAAGTAACCCATCAAAAATCGTTATCTTTCTTTCATCTCCACTACTCCTGCCTTACACATTTGTTGACAAAGGCTATTTGGCTCTTTCTTTGTATGGCTTCAATTTATTTTTGTGGTATCTTCCTACCAACTTGCCATTTGTATTCTGTAGCTCATACGTGTGGTCACCCAGCTGTTTTGTTATGACCAGTGGTCCAGTATACAATAGTTCCATCTTTCTCTCTGTGTAGCCATCATGGTGTCGATGTCAATTGTAAGTTGCTGAGATATTGTTGTTTGTCATCCACTCGGTTGGGACGAACTTAGTTGTTGTAATTTCCCTGAGTGTTGGTGGTGGTTGTCGTTTCTGTACTCTGTGCAGCATCGGTCCTATCCGGCACATTTTCACTCTGTTCCTGTTGTCTTATGTTGTCGATGTTCCCTTGGTTTCTGCCCCTTTGACGTGAACCCCTATTGTACAACGGCCTATGGCTGTTCATGTATTCCCTACAGAATCGTATATGATTCACTTGATGGGTACGATCTCCTGGTCTTCCACGATCATACCTGTGCGTTCTGTACCTCGATTCACCCCTCGGTATTGTGTCGTGGTACCGCTGTCTTGTGTTCTCCATCCTCTCGCCATGATTATGTGGTTGTGGGAAATGGTGTGCCCCTCTCCCCCTTTCATGGGTACTCCTAGTATTTGTATGTTCTCCTTCGCTTTGGTTGTTCGTAGCCGTGTTTCGGTTTAGGATGGGTGAGTTTGGGTGACCGTTCCTATGTCTATGTTCATTAGGTCGACCATTTTGTGTTTCGAAGGCTGTCAGCAGTTCTATCATATCTGCAAAATCTACCGGCCTTGCAACAATTAATCCTGTTCTCACTGTGTCTGGGAAATGTCTCGTTATGCTGGCAATTAGTTCTGCCTCCGACAAGTTAGGGTCTAATAGCTTTCCTTTGTTGGCTACTTTCATGAAATAGTCGACTAATGACAATCCTTTGGCTGGATCGTATCTACCTGTCGCTAGCTCTACCCTAGTTTGGTTTTGTTTAGCTGGGCCCCAATACCTTGATAGGAATAAATTTCTGAATGAGCTATAAGACTCGTGACCAGCTAGTGTTAACCTGAGCCATTCTAATGCCTTGTTTTTTAAGCTTTTCTTTACTATCATCATCCTAAGCTCGTTTGGTATCCTTTTCACTTTAAAGTATTCCTCCATCTCTTTAACAAAGAGTTTTGGATCGTCTCCCTTCTCCTCGTCAAATGTAGGTGGTGTGATTTCATGTAATATGCTGTTGGTGTAACATGTGTTATGTGTTGTGTCATTGTTTGGTTGTGAACCTCTTTCTCTGTATGGTGAGTCAACATTTTGTACATTACTCAAGTAACTCTCATCTTGTACATTACTTACATCTAAATCATCTTGTCTTTGTAATGACTTCACAACATCATTTACATTAGCCAAATTTTCTTTCCCTTTTTTCATTTCTTCACAAATTGATTTTAAATCATTCTTTATTTCTAAGTGGCTTTGTTTCATATCATTTATAGCATCCTGTTGTGAAAGCATCACATCATTCATTGTCTTAATTTTAGGGATTACTATTTGTTCTACAGTTTCATTAATAATGTCTTTCTTTACAACCTCAATCTCTTTCCTTAATTCCTCAGTTATTTCTGCTTTTACATTTGTTATTTTACAGTCTACACTCGTATTACTTTCTGTTATTTCATCCCTACATTTAGCAATTTCTTCTTCTAACACAATTTTATTCTCTCTCATCTCTGATTCTATCTTTCCCATCCTATCTCCTACCATTTCTATCCTAGCTTCTAAGGCTTCCTTTGTTTCATTTAAGTTTTTGTGAACTAATTTTAAATTAGTTTCCATTACTTTCATATTTTCTTTACACTCCTGTCTCCCTAATTCTATTTTCTGTTCTAGGTTCTGTCTACCTAATTCCATTTGCTGTTCTAAGTTCTGTCTACCTAATTCCATTTTCTGTTCTAAGTTCTGTCTACCTAATTCCATTTTCTGTTCTAAGTCTTTTCTCACTTCCTCCATTTTCTGACCTATCTCTTCCTTATTCTGTTCCAGTTTCTGTTCTATACTCTGACCTAAACTTTGTTCTATATCCTGTTTCAATTCTATGTTATTTTGTTTCATTTTCTGACCTAATTCTACCTTGTTTTGTTCCAGTTTCTGACCTAAACTTTGTTCTAGTCTTTCAAACATCAACATCATTAACCTTTGGTCTTTACTTATTTCCGCCTGTTCACCTTCTAATCCTTCCTGATAATTAGGCCTATCTGCCCCTTCCCCCACTCCTGTTTCTATCTCTTTTCGCGACATTTTAATTCCTCTATCTAATTCACTTAATGTTGAAAGTCCTGTCACTTTTCCACTTCTTAAAAACATGCACAAGGGAATAAAATAAAGAAACAAAAAATTTCGATCCTACTTTCTTTTCTGCTGGTTCTTCGTCCGGTTATTTACGTCTCCTGGGTAGTTGGCTTCGCTAGATGATCTCCGGTGTTTTTCCCACGTTGATTCTCCGCGTATCGATGTTTTGTTGATATCAGACGATGGTCTAATGGCGTCTTTCTCCTGCACGATAAGATAGCGTTCTTTTGGTGTTAGCACTTCGCACTCTCAATTTTGCATTCCACTCCAAATTCGCGCTCCACGTTGGGCAAGCCATTTGTGGCGGGGATTTATTAAAAGTGATGGTTAACACATATTAGCGTGAATATGGTAGCAAATGGAGCACTGTTTTTGCTAAATGGTGTAAAGTTTGTTGGAGCAGGCGCGATTCCTATCTGCAGGGGATGTGGTCGTGGAATGGAATGCATAAATCAACGTACTTTTATTATAAACACATTTATTCGCTTTATATACACTTTACATCACTTTTCCAGTTGGTTAATAACTTTTAAATTGGATAGCGTCCATGCTGGCTAGAAGTTTGTGTAATTCACATTTTCACACGCCATCAACAATTATACGTCTTTACACTTTGAAGTCATAGACGCTAATGAAAGTAGTTTTTGGCGTGGGTATAACGCAACACCGCCATTCTTTTGTATTCATCCGCGCAACAGTTCTCATTGGTCGAACTCAAACAATTGAGAAGACATTGTCTATTTTGAGTATTGAAAAAATTAGGTCCCTTATACATTCAAATTAAAAGAATTAAAAATTTACACACTCTTATAAAAATATTTACATGAACAATTTTCTATTAGTCAATATTCTGTCTCAACCTGTTTTATCCATCAATTTATGTAAGTTTTCACCGCCAGTGTCATAAAATAGAAAATGATTATCGGGGCTTGTGGGCTGTGGTAGTGGAAATTCCAGTCCACGGACAACAATCATAGACAATGGAAGCATAGCCCAGCCTATGCAGCAGCCAAACCAATAAACCATCAAACAGCCATACATGCCAAGTGTATAAAACCTGTGAAACCAAATGGCTTCGTATTGGTCATTGCCAAGACTAGCAGAGTAATATGGTCACACCACTGAGGATGTATGACACAGTTTTGAACGAAACGTCTGGAAGGAGAATTTCCACTAGGCCACAGCCCACAAGTCTGGATAATCATTTTCTAGTTTTATCCATGTTTACAAATTTGCTGAGAGAATTGGGATATATTCTTCACGACTCTGTCCTCTATGTGATCTACAAGAGGAAATAGAGATCACCTTCAAATATGCCCGGCCACTTCTAGTGCCCCATCCATCAGTGAAAAATATTGGAGAGCAAAAGGATTAATGACTTCATTGTCAGAAATCCAGCATTAACTAACAACAAATTTGCTGAGAGCATTCACTATTGATGGCTGCCAAAGAAATACTACACAATATAGTATTGTCACACGTCAAACTTAAGCTGTATAAGGTTGGTACTTTCTACCATAGTCATTTGTTTGAAACAACAACTGCTATCTATAAGTCAGGCCGGTACTTCTGGGACAGCCCTTGCACTGTCAAGCATATCAGCTGGTTTCTCCATTTCATTTGGAGCAATTTAGTACAATTAAGCCTAATAGATTTATACTATTTTTAAAGAGGAGTATAAAAATTTCCATGCCATGAAAGTTTTCTTTACAGAGTTAAAATAAAAATGTTAGCATTTTGTTTTTCTATACTAGTGGTGCTGGGGCGTGTTTCCTCCAGATTCTCTGGTTCCCCCCCGCCGTATCATTCCACCGGTGCTCCATCTTCATTCCATTTATCATCAGTATCACCACCGCAGTGCCGTATGTAGTAAAAGCGGGTGTTAAGCACTACAAGAAAAAAAAAGAATCACCACTTGCATTTGTATCCATACTTGCAAATACAAATTCAAGTGGTGATTCAAGATACAGCCTATTTGAGTGTCCAATAGACGATAGCATTTGGATCAGACTATTCATGTCAGCTGCAAGTTGAAATATCAACTTGTGTAAACTGCACTGCAACATGACATGAAACTTAAAAGTATTCTGTTCTCCTAATACGCTCAATCATTTTTTCCATGACTGTACTATATTCTTAAAGCAAAACAATTAGGGAGTATTTCGAAATTCTTTAAGACGATTTTTGTTTTTTATGAGTTATTTTCTCAGAAATTTCCCACATACAAACTTATGATTGGGACTCAAGTTGTTAAAGAACTGAAAAGAAGTTTTCATTTACAGGGTTCCCGTAAAACTTCTGCAAATACTACAGAAATAAGCATCGTGGGAAGTACAGTGTCGCCAGCATACTCTATAGGTTCTACAGATGGAGCTAATGCTTATAAAAAGAATGAGTCCTCCAAGTGGAAAGAGGAGTTAACAGTTTCCCATGCAGAAAATGCCAGCATGCTTAACACACGCAGGTCGAAAAGAATTCAAAGCCTTAAGGAAAAGCAAGATATTAGAATAAAAGGTAGAGCAGATTATCCTAAGAAGTCTCCTCAAATTTCCCCTAAGAGATCACAATCTTCTTTACGTGCTGTGTCCCAAAAATCTCAGAAGATTGCCAAGCACAATTGCACATGCACAATCTCCAAAGGCAAGTTAAAGAAAGTTATTTTTGTGTTCAGAATATCAATTACAACCTAGTGGTACATAATTTTTTATATGCATTGTTGTACTTTCAGAGTTGATATCATATGCCCTGAACTTGAGCCCTGTGTCAAGGGTAAAGAAACACATACTGGATCTTCTGAATGGTACAATAAGGGATATTGTGAAACTACCTACAGTTGGTCCTAAAAGAGGTTTTATCATTTACAATTACCGGTGAGTATATCTGTTGTTTTCTAGTGCCTTGCATCTGGCAATGAAGCCATTAGCATTCCGGTGAGTATATCTTTAACTTGCACATTTGTACATGGTAAGAAAGTAAACAAAAATATGACAATTTTGAAGCCTTGAGCTAAATTTTTGGAAAGTCAGAGATTTAATATTCATTTCAGTTTATTGTAGTAGCTAATTCTTACAACATTCAAATTTTTGTTGCTATTACAGTGTGATCAAGGATGCCCCTTTCACTAAAATAGAAGACCTAAAAGAAATTCCAGGACTTCCAAAGTCATTTTACCAACATTTTGTCCAGGTGAGTACATATATCTGGAAGCTTTGTTGAAATGTCTAAGTTTATAAATTACATACTGTTACATATCTCTAAATGTTCACAATACTTAACCTTCCATTGGTCATTAGAGTTCTGTGAGACACCTACAGTTATTTGAATGTTACAGTTTTTTAACAAATGCACCTACAAAGTTGCCTGACTAGGACATTTAACATTATAATGTGACCAGATTTTCTGAAGCTGAAAATGGGACCTTCTCAACTGACAGTTTTAATTACCATTAATCTTAGCCCTTTAAGTTGATGCAATTAGAAAATCTAAAACCTTACTTATATCTAAAATAAGAACAAATTAGAAACTACAAGTTTCACTTATCTTAGTAATATTGCAAGATTTTCCACAGCTGACATATTTCATGTTGTAATCCAACTTATTTTCAAAGCTATACAAACAAGTTAACATAGGTGCTATGCTAATTTTAAAACTCTGTCACCAATCTCTGAAAACAAAAATCTATAAATACAATCTAATGGTAGTATTTCAAAATTCATACTGTGGTTCTTGTTTTTTAAAATAAAATATATTTTGGCAAACCATTAAATCTATAGGTCCATTTAATTATTTTAATGATTTAACATCTGGGTTAATTTCAGGATTAAATGACCAAAAATGATCTGCACAGCTGATTTATTAATTTGTTTATATTTAATATTTCTAAACTGCTCTTTTATTCTGGTTTCTAAATGACGTTTAGTTTTACCAGTATAAACCCTATCACAATCCAAACAGATTCCAGGGCAGCAATTATATCAATTACTTCCAAGTTGTCACCAAAAAACCAAACAATTATAGAATGTGGAAAATCCTTACCCATCTAACAGCACTTCAAAAACACCTAGTCTTCCAATGGATACCAGCTCACTGTGGACTGAGTGGTAATGAGAAAGCTAATTTTCTTGCAAAAAAGGGTACCAGCAGTGTACAAAAATCTATAGCTAATCTACTATTTTATGCAGCTAAAAGATTAGTCAACTCCGAATTCAAAAAAATTATTGCAAAATATTACTATGAAAAATCAAAGAATAAAAGATGGGAACTACCAAACACTCAAACAGTGATTCCTGAGTATCCTCGGAAAACAGCAGTTGCAACCTTCAGGTTGATTACAGGACATGATTGTCTGGCAAAACATTTAAACAGAATTGGGATATATTCTTCACCACTGTGTCCTCTATGTGATCTGCAAGAGGAAATGGATCGAGACCACCTTCAAATATGCCGGGCCACTAATAGTGCCCCATCCATTAGTGAAAAATATTGGAGAGCAAGAGGATTAATGACTTCATTGTCAGAGATCGAACATTAGCTAACAACAACAACAACAACAATCCAAACAGAGAAATTGATAAATGTAAGATTTTTTATAATTTGGAATTTGATCCTTTTTAGAAAAATTTTGTAAATTTTGTATATTAATTTAATTCAGAAAGGTGAGACAATTAATAACACTAAGAAAGGAAGATTTGTATATTAAGTTTATTTTGAGGGACCAAATTTATTCCATATACTTTAAAATTTTTTGTAAATTTTTTATCGGACCATGGATGGTAAGTAAACTTTTTAAGAACTACTATGTTTTTCAATAATTTTGATAAATTTAAAGGTTTACATATGTGGACATTTAACACTCATATTTTGAAAATTGTTTTTAGTTTATTTTGTGAATCTTTTATGCAGCTAGCTTTTTATTTCTTCCCTGCAAAATAGGCAGCAATTTATGCATTTTCTCAACTGTTAACAGATGACCACATATCGGAAGATTCACACACATTGGGGGAATGTTTGCATTAAAGGTTGGTTCGCAATAACCAATAACTGAAATGGATGCGCATATCAATGACTATATCAATAACAAAGTAGAGCGTCCGCCCGGCAAGCGGAAGGTCTGTGGTTCAAATCCCGGTTGTGGCATTGAATTTTTAAGTTCCGGTTCTACCTCTTAAACCTTACATTATAATTTTCCGGCACGCATTTCAGAGGTTAACTTTCCTCCATTATCAGCTGGACAATTGTCCAGTTGATAATGGAGGAAAGTTAACCTCCAAAACACATTCTAGAAAATTATAATGTAAGTTAATGTAAGGTTTAAAAACATTGAGCTTTCGACCATTGTAGACTCTATGGTCTTCATCAGAATGAAAAATGACTGTTAGCTTTTCTCTATACAATGTTAGGTGGGAGAGGGTTGCGTTGCCCTGGCCAATGAGCGGGTGACGATTTGTGATTGGGCCTGCTGTTTCGGGCTATGTTTGTCACCTGCCACAGTGTTTTCTTGAGGGTCAGTACTTGGTGCAGAATCACTATAGTTGCTGTTGTGAATGTGTTTCATGGCTATTGTCCAGGCAGGGCTTAGCTGAAGTCCGTGGTCCCTCTTGTAATTGTTTGGATGTAGTTTGATTTGGATGGCTTCCTTAATGACCCTGTCCCAG
This sequence comes from Tenodera sinensis, assembly GCA_030765045.1. Lineage (NCBI taxonomy): Eukaryota > Metazoa > Arthropoda > Insecta > Mantodea > Mantidae > Tenodera > Tenodera sinensis. The sequence goes on from CM060961.1 coordinate 15,553,764, forward strand.
TATTTATCCGTATGCTCCAGAACTTTGATGTCTTCAAAGCTTATTTTATGGACATACTCTATACAGTGCTCGGCCACTGCTGACTTATCTGGTTGTAGGAGCCTGATATTGCGTTGATGTTCTTTACATCTTTCTTCTATTGTGTGTCCTGTTTGGCCTACATACACTTTACCACATTCGCAAGGAATCCTGTACACTCCTGGGACCTTGAGCTGAAGTGGTTCTTTTACCGGCCTAAGGTATTCTTGGATCTTCTTTGGAGGCGTGAAGAAAGTTTTGATGTTATACCTAGCGAGTATGCGGGAGGTCTTGTTTGAGATGGAACCGTAGAACGGTATGTAGGCTTTGTTCGGCCAGCTATCCATCCTTTGAGTGAGGCGTTGGGGGTTGTTGTGATTGTGTTCAACCTTCTTGCGTGCCTTCTTGATGTCGTTATCACTGTATCCATTTTTTAGCAAGGTATCTCGCAGGTATTTAAGTTGTTGCTTAATGTGGTCTTCATCCGCAATATCAAAAGCCTGGTGAAACAAAGTGGAGATAACTGTCTTCTTTTGAGTAGGATGGTGGTGACTGGAGGCGTCCAAGTGGCGGTTGGTGTGTGTGGGTTTCCTGTATACCGGACGGCAGCCTAGGTCACACGGTTGGTGGCGCAATTTCATTAGTGGGAGATTTCTTTACTTCATTTGGATTTCTGTGTGTTTGGTTATTAGGAGTATCATTATCAGTGTTCAGTGATGTCATTCTTATGTTCTTAGAACTATTAGTATAAGTGACGTTGTTACAGTCAGTATTGGTTACATTCAGGTTAGGACAGTGAAGGTTAGCTGCACTTCCTTTCTTTAGGTTGGTATTGTTTTGCCTACCTCTGTTAGAGGTGGCCATGCAGGCGATTAGCTTGTGTTTCTGTTATTTAGGTTATGCCAACGCTAAAAAAAACTGAGTTGATTTTGCAACTAAAATAAAATGAAGTAGAGGTAAGCCCCACTTTTACCTTTACCCATAGTTGTTTCATATACTTTGTAGCATCAAACTCAGTAGTCGTTTTCACAGACGAAGTCTGATTTTAGATGATTACACCAAATTAAAGCGCAGAGTAATAACTTTACTCATGTAGCGTTCCCACTGTCACTTGTTTCTCCCTTGAATATATAGTACAGATGTATAAAAGTAGATCAGTTAACTTAGTAGCAGAAGACATCTGGACATCTGGAAGAATAGGACCACTGTACCTAGTAAATAAGAAGTCAGAGTCACTCTGGAGCAAATGAAATGTGTTAAAGCTCCTGGGCCAGATAATATTCCAACAGAGTTATTGATAGAAGACCTAGCATCAACAGTGGGACTATTGTATCCTCTGTTTGAGAAGATCTGGAATCAGGAAGAAGTGCCAAAAGAATGGAGGACTGGCATTCTTGTTAAACTTCCACCAAAGTTTTTTTTTTTTAAATTAACGTCCTCCAACATAATGTCATATCGGACGGTGAATGAATGAAATGGGTGAAATGATGCTCAAATGAGCCCAAGGTCCATGGAGCTTTAAGTTACCTGACATTTGTCCTCTCAGGATAAGGGAAAACCTCAGAAAAAAACCTTACCCAGATAACTTACCCTAAGCAAGATTCAAACTTGTGAACTCTTGAACGCAAGGCAGACACGCTAACCATCACGCTACCAAGGCTGGCCCACTGAGGAGGACTTGACAAATTGAAATAATTGGAGAGGAGTGATGCTACTGTCTATCCCTAGCAAGGTGCTGACACGAATTATGCTAATCAGAATGAAGGGATACCTCGAAACTCACCTGAGGAAGGAACAAGAAGGTTTTCATAGAAATTGACCTTGTGTGGACCAGATAAATACTTTATTATCTTAGAACAATGTATGGAATATATGGCTAGTCTATATCTAATATTTATAAACTTTGAGAAAGCTTTTGATTTGGTGTCCAGAAAAAGTATCTGAGAAACTATGATAAGTTACATATGGTATACCTGATAAAATTATCAAGATTCTGCAGGAAATGTATAACAGCTACTCGAGCAAAGTTATTCACCAAGGGAAATTGACACAATCTATTAGTGTGAAATCAGGTGTAAGAAAGGGATGAATGAAGTGATGAGAAAAGCAAATAAGGAAAAAGAAGAGGAATAAATTGGAGTGTTATAGACCAATTACAGGATATAGATTTTACTGATGATGTGTGTCTCCTCTCACAAAACTTCAAGCATATGAATGACAAATTGAAAGATCTACAGGAAGCGGCAGGAAGGGTTAGATTAACTATAAACAATTCACTACGACTAAATGCAGCAACTGACAGAAATTTCCAGTTAAATGAAAGATATATAGAGGATGTTGGAAATTTTACATATTTTGGAAGCATTGTGACAAAAACTGAAGGAGCCAATGAGGAAGTATGTAGCAGGATTATACTACTCGCAAAGTTAAAGGCATGTGAACGCTGGCCAATGCTCAAGCGGAGCACTGTTGCAAAACATAATGCATGTACTGGCAGAGGTTCTGTACATAAGAGCATGTTTTACACGCCAGCAAAGATTCTGCCTATTTTTCCTGTAATTAAACAATATATTCCTAAAACATTAAAATCTTACCTTGACACATATCACAGCAATGCCCTTAAGTTGCCCTATATTCTGGATTGGAGAGCTTTTGTAAAACATGTTCACATTAAATATAATTTTTCTGCCCTGAGGATGGCTTCACGATTGTTGATCAAAAAATCACTTGTCTCAGCTTCAAGGGACATGTTCACGCACTCGGATGACAAACATCAGAGAAAAGATAATAAAGACAATAATAATTTAATGTAATATTCACAATATTTCAGCTCGAGTTTGACACATGACTTAATGATACCATTCACTTTAATGAAATAAGATACTGTTACTCTGAAAACGAGCTAAACATTAACTCAGTGTCTAAAGCAAGAACAAATTAGAAACTAAAAGCTTCACTTATCTTAGTAATATTGCAAGTTCTTTGGTGCTGACAATGTTTCGAGTTGACTCCAACTCATTCTCAAAGCTATACAAACAAACACTATAACCATGTGAAGATAAAATGTGCATCGCTCGTGTTCTAAGTATCGTGGAGACAGGATTTTTGTATGGTTATGATCAGAAAATAAAATTCTTTCTTATTATACAATTGGCATCTGTCATTTTCAAATATTTATCTGAGCGTAATTGATGAAGATAATATAAGTGCTGAGGCTTTCACGGCCAGCATTATCAACTATGTTAAGTAGATTTTCCGGGCTTGTGGGCCGTGGTCGAGTTGGATTACCTTCTTCCGACGTTTCGCTGAAAACTGCGTCCAGCATCTTCAGGGTCAACCTCTGTTATTTTGGTCTAAATTAGCGGCTGCAATTAGGTACTCTCAAGGACAAGCCACTACCAGGCTCGCTTGACTCAGGAAGCGATAGAGATTTTTATGCATAAAAACTCATACAATCGAAAAGAAGAGAGACAGCAGATAAGCAAAACTTGGCTCCCTGCTCTAATAAGAGGGAGAAGAAAACCCGAGACACGGGAAGCTTTCTCTTTTATACCAGGATCAGAGACGTCCCATTTGCCGGCATTTGAAAATATAATTTGAGATCAATTTATTAAGAAAAGATTTGTTAGCGATAATCTCATGTTGGTATTCATGAGAACGAGCGATCGTGAAAATGTATGTTACCAAGGACACTAATAAAAAACAAAGATGAATATGAAGTTTCTACTTTGAGAATGAGCTTGATATAGCTTGAAACCCCTGGGTCAGAAAAATAGAAAAAGAATATCAACATACTAAGATACGTGAAGTTTTTAGTTTCTAATTTGTTCTTATTTTAGAATCTTGTTGCTTCACTGTTAATAGCTTCAATTTTTACTTAATGAATATGAAAGTTTGCAGTGAACTTTAGTTTGTGTGCAGCCGCTAATTTAGACCAAAATAACAGAGGTTGACCCTGAAGATGCTGGACGCAGTTTTCACCGAAACGTCGGAGGAAGGTAATCCAACTCGACCACGGCCTACAAGCCCGGAAAATCTACTTAACATAGTTAATGAAGATAATGTTCTCGGTTCAGGCATGTGAGAGGCATGTACCACATTCGGCAGTGCTGGTAGGAGGGGCAAGCTTAGGACTCACTGGAGTCTGCAGCAGGGTTGCCAACCTGTGAGAAAATTATGGAGGCATACAATAATTTGAATGTTTGCACTCGTGGTTGCCAACCTGTACGATAATTATGGAGATGTACAATAATTTCGATACTGCCAAATATAATTTTCACTGGTTTGTCACACCAACAAAATGAAATTAATTACAAATAGTGACACCACTTTTGCCCTCATGGCCTGCACTCCTCTAAGGCAACCATTTCATATCCTGCTAATCCTTCTATCCTTTATTCTCTTGTTGCCAGTGTACCCAGATTGGTAATCTCAATGAAGAAAGCACTGTTCAGAAAATTGATGATCAATGGAGAAAACTCGGAATATGTGATATTCCGTGTGAAATGAAGAACATGCCTGAACCTGACAGTTTCTGGAGTGCTGTTAAACACATGTCACCTTGGTGGAAATACTGATGTCAAAGAACTGGCGGAGGTTGAATTATCAGTGATTTAATTGCCCCACAGAAACGCTTCTTCTGAAAGAGTTTTTTCTAAACTAGGTTTAATGAAAACCAAAATTAGAAACAGATTGGTGCTAGATACGGCAAATGGACTTATTCTGGGTCCGAAAATCTGCAAGCCACCGAGAAGATGTTAAAATTTATCCTAACAACAAATTTGTCTAATGCTGCAACAGTTGAGGAAGATAATGACTTTCAGATGAATAGTGCGAGAAACATAACTACTAAATTAATTAAGGAAATTGAAGCTATTAACAGTGAAGCAACAAGATTTTAAAATAAGAACAAATTAGAAACTAAAAACTTCACTTATCTAAGCTATAGCTATAGCTTTGAGAATGAGTTGGGGTCAACTTGAAACTTTAGTCAGCTTTGCACCAGAACTTGCAATATTACTAAGATAAGTGAAGTTTTTAGTTTCTAATTTGTTTTTACTTTAGAATTGCTACTAAAGTTGTAATAGTGGTTGAGATCATCAATCTTGTAAGTGGATACCATAAAGATCAATACTATTACATTTTCATAATTGTTGTGGTGATACATTTATTGTTGTAGCATTTGGTTTATGATGTACGATAATTTTGAATCCAAATCTATAATTTTGAGTGGCCGGTACGATAATTTTACTTTTATACGTTGCCAACCCTGGTCTGTAGTATGACCCGCCTCCATATGCCTTTAACTTTTGCAAAGATTATAAGAAAGCAAATGTGACTTTTGTCCAACTGCTTCCTATATGAAATTTCCCTACAAACAAAACTCTGAATATTTAATAGCAATGTAAAATCAGTATTGCCTTATGCATGTGAAACTTGAAGGTGACGAAATCTATCACCAAGAAAATACAGATCTTTATAATTCAATGTTTACGAAGAATCCTCAAGAATGTTTTGTCCAGATATTATCTCCAACGAAGAGCTATGGAAACATGCAAAGACATACAGATTAAACGAAGGAAACGGAAGTGAATCAGACATACACTGTGTAAAAATCAGAAGGCAGTAGAGGCAGGCCCTAAATTGGAATCTTCAAGGTCATCACAGGAGAGGAAGAGAGAGGTAGGAAAAACTTGGGGAGAAGTGAAGGCAGTGGTGAAAAACAGAGTCTGCTGGCGATGTTTTGTTGAAGCCGTGTTCCGACAACCGTACAACTGGACCCAAGTCAAGTTAACTTGTCAGTTCTCAAGGATTACTAAACTGAAGTATTGCCAACTTTACAATGGAAATTACTAGTTTCAAGTCATTCTGTGAATAACTTTTGCAATGTTTAGTACTATTCCAGTGCTAAATTCCTAATTGCTAAAATCCTAATGTTATAGGTGTTCATGTACTCCCGTTCTTGTACACAGGTTCTGCTTATGGGCAAAATGTTTTGTAATCAATTTGCAAAACTATGTTGTATAAACAATTACTAAGTATGGAACACTAATACAATTCCAAATAAATATTGACATGAATACAATGGGATCTACACACCAAGCATAATTCAGTGGTTTACATACCTGCAAGATGACACCTATGTCACCTACTAACAACTCTAGTTAACGTCAATTGAGGAGCGTTTTTTCAAAAGCTCGATAGATGCAAAATTTTATGAAATTGAGTTATATCGGCATAATTTTCATGTTCTGCATCATTCTGTGAAATCAGGTTTTGCAAAATTAGATTCATACCTTGTGTAGAAGGCAAGGAATATTAGCAGTTTTTTTCAAAACTTGATAGATGCACTTGCTCAGTTAAAGCAAAAGTCGATAGATGCAATTTTATGATTTTATGATACAGTGTGTAGCAACCTCAATTCTATAAAACACCTGTTGGCATTGACTGCTATCTCACTGTTGCGATTCTTGGAATTCTCAATCATTTCTGCAAGCTTTGTATAGTGCTGCATTGTTGGCAATAACTGCGAACTCAGGTTGTGCGCTTGGATTTCACATGCATTTCTGCAAGCTTTGTTATACTTACATGGCATTTTTATTCTTAGTGGAGACACTGCACTGTACTATGCACAATGGACAGGAGCTCAGATTGTGAAACTGTACCAGTCGTAGAATACGCAGGAGGTAGGAATTGCAAAAACAAGGAAAGGAAATCAAAATGCAAGTCAAGGAAAGCTCATACTCCAATTACATGTTCACATGGTCTCGAGTGCACTCCACAAAATCCTAAAAGTAAAGAGCTTAAGCACTGTGATGCAGCTGATTTGACTTATAATGTTATAAGTGGATTTCACCAACACCTTTCCGTGCTCAACAAAATAGATCAAGATAAATTCCTTATGAAATATGTGAGTATTACATCTCCTAATCACAGAGTGATGAAGAAAGACGCTACAAATAGAAAGCAGACTGTTAGCATTAAATACAGTGTGAGAACTAATGATGGCCGAGTATTGTCAGTATGTGCTGCAAGCTTCCAAGGAATCACAGGGGTGTCAAAAGGTGGATTTTCTCTCCTGGCTAGAAAATTTCAGTTATCTGGGAATGCGCCAAAGGAAACAGAAGAGGTGACAGAACAGGAATATTACAGAAGGGCATTACTGCTGCTATAAAGCAAGACATTAAGAAGTACAGATGTAGAGAAAGCCAGTCTGCTCATTGTCAAAATATAAATACATATTTTACAACTTCTTCAATCTGTCATTCCATATGCCACACACTGACACATGCTCAACCTACAAAATGGGACTGATGAAGATTAAGACAGAGGCAGATGTGGAAAAGAAAAACAAACTAAGAACCATGTACAGACTGCACAAGCTGCGTTCAAAAAGGTTTTATCAGCTATTGAAAGAGGAAAATGCTGAGGCAATCACTATTTGCTTTGATATGTAGCAGAATCAACCACTGCCTAAACTTTCTGTTAGCGAGGTATTCTATGCCAAGGCAGGTGTGGTTGTATAATCTATGCACAATGATTCCATCTTAAACCCGAAACAAAGACATTTCCTTGTATACATGGTTGAAAACTGAATCTGCTAAAGGCTGCAACCAGGTTGCCTTGTTGGAACTGGAAGAAAGGATGTCCAGCAACACAGCCTACCATTAATTTATTTTCAGACTCTTGCGCTAGTCAGAACAAGATTAGTGTGACCATGTTCATGCTTATTGCTTTCCTGGAGAAGAGTACAAAATTTTCCCTTATTACACATATCTACCCAATACGTGGGCACAGTTATATGCCTCCTAATAGAGTTTTCAGCAGAATTAAGAAAGAGTTAAGAAAAAAAGAGAATATCTTGAGACCTGGTGAGTGCCATTAGATATTACAAAATCATGGCTCTGTGAAAGTGTTGTTCAAAGATTGGAAAATTAAGGAATTCCAGAAACTGCAAAAGAATTTTATAAAGATGTACTAGAAGATACTAATAAAGGTTAAAGCTTACTTTTTCATATCGTTTGAAATTTCTTTGTATGTATTCAATATGTTTGTTATATAAATAAAACAAAATATATTGTTATTGTGAATGTAGCAGTACTTAGTTTCTAGTTTGTACCTAATAAAATAATCATTATAAACATTGGTATGTTGGTTGCATAGTACATTATGTATTATGAAAAGGTGAAAATAAATAAAAAATAATAAATACATAAATAAAAAGTAACAAAAATAATAAATGACAAAAAAACAAAATTTCATGTGTTAATTTCTCGCTCTTGCAGAAAAGTTAATCAGCATCTATCGGTTTTTGAAAAAACTCTGCATTTTCAAACCTCAAATTTGCACTAGTTAAACTATGCTATTTGTTCTTTTTCACATTCAATGAGACAGTTTCAGGAAGGAGAATTGAATGATTTAATATAGTTGCTGAGCTAACCATTGCCAAGAAATAGAAAAAACAGTTTTTCTTAGAAACGCATTTTGTGCATCTATCGAGTTTTGAAAAAGCACTCCTCAATTATGGACATATCTTTACCAGAGGGAGGCATTTAGAAACAGTTGCTGGTATTGACACCAACTTAACAGATCATTATAGAGCACTATTATGGGGGAAACATGTCACAGTTGACTTTGGAGAATTTCAATAGCTTACGTGCTCTACACATACAAAAGTTTCAGGTGATATCTTAAATGGTTTCTGAGATAATGGATCATGAGTGTAGCAGATTTGTGGCATAGGCATTTTAATTACCATATTATTTTTACTTTCTCTACTGGTAAATAGAATTCCACTCAAAAATTCGATGTCAAGATTTCACCAGAAATATATATTTTGAGACCCCAGAATCCAAAAAAATGCATTTTTTGGAAAAGTCTCTGTGTGTCTGTCTGTCTGTCTGTGGACAGCATAACTCAAAAACGAAAAATCGGTTGAAAACAAAAGTTGGTATCCAAGTTTAATGTCTTTCAACGATGCGGCACAATTTTAAAGAAAACAGCACACCCTAAACTACCTTTACATGAAAAATTTTGATTTTCTTGAAAATGACTAATGGTTTTAATTTAAATGCCATATGTTTAATCTATTTGAATGGCAAATGAAACGTATATTTTGAATTTTCTGGCTATAGCCTATGTAGCCCTGTTTACTCTGGATTACTTTTCAATAACTCATAAACCGTAAGAGATGGACAAAATCTTACTGTACAAAAAATGTAGATCCTGCTAAAATACGCAATTTATGTCTAAATAAATTTTCTTGTAGGGTGAACCATTTCGGAGATATTCCTTGTTATGTGTGTGAGTTTCGGAAAACTTGAAACTTTTTTGAAATGGAACATTGCTGTTCATTGTTTTATATGTTAAGTGTGCAAAGAGAACGGAATCTCAAAGCTTTAAAAGATTTGACTATTGCACAAAGCCTACTGTATTCTAATATTCCCTTGCACCTACAAGGAAATAAGCAATAAGATAATTTGGACAAATGTTTATCTTAACTAACACAAAGAAGATGTAGGAATAAGAGTTTGTAAGATTGGTTAGTACAAGAGTAGAGAAAGTCATGTGAGTGCAACACATCAGATTTTTTATTAACACCATGCAAATCCTTCCCTTCAATTCTTGTTGCAAACTTTCACATATTTTTCTCTCTATCTTTCTTTAACTTTACATATTATTTCAAAATACTCTTATAAAGTTATTCTAGAGCTTTGTGTTTCCAAAACAGATTCTTTAAAAGTTGCAAAAACTAATGCTTGTAATATTTTTATCTATATTTATTTCAGGCAAACTGCATGTCGTTTATGAAGGATGAAGAACTAAGAACATGAGAGCAGCTGGGATGCTTAATGACATAACTGTGAAATGCTGTGTTAAACACAGCAATCTCAATTTTTGAGAAATAGCTAGCAGACTATAATTGTTAATGAACCATAATGACTTTGGTTGCATCAGTGGCTGATGCATGTGGGAGGGAAGACCTGTTTGAAGTCTTTTGTTCCCAGTGACTGTCATTAAAATGACTACATGTACCTGAGCGTAAAAGATGCACACACTTGATATGGTAGTACTAATCAAACATAAGTTCCATCATAAAACACAGAAATGGTGCAACATATATAATAGTAGACTCATATCTCACCAGGTATATAAATCCTTCATTCTTGCCATCCTTCTGTCCTATTGCTCTTTTTCCTGCATTTAATTTTCATTTGTACAAAGGCATGTTAAAATATGTACCAGCAGGTTCTAGGAACAGGTTCAAAGGCACACATGAGTTAATGTGGTTTGTCTTTATACAGTGGGTTCATAAATCGACCAGACAGACCTGCAGTGGCATCGGACTAGGCAAGGAACGGCACACCCTCCACCAGAGTTACACATAAATGGCTGGCAAGTCACGACTACAGAACATAACATCTCTACTAACTTACATTAGGCTTAGCTGCATCACACCAGATGTTGGAATTGATGATCTTCAACAGAACACGTTCCCTATATCTTCAAGAACAATTCTGGTTTAATGCAATAAATTGTTCTTCCACACAATAGCCATATGTAGGACAGGGTTGGAAAGGGTAGAGTGAAATTGAAACATTCAATGCCATGACCGGGATTTGAACCATGAATCTGCTGGTTACCATCTGGCTGCTCTAACCACTAAACTACCTGCCAATGTGCTGACATGACACTAAATTCTCCAACTCATTCACATTTTCCCTAGTAAATCACATAAGGAGATGTCAGTTTACTCTGAGATAACATACCTTAATGGTGACTTATAATCTGTAAGTACTTAAGTCCTGGGCCTCTAGTTTAACCAGCTGTAAGGTCAATCAATGTAATTAATGTTCTTCCACTCAATAGCTGTGTGTAGGACAGGATTGTAAAGGATAGAGTGAGACTGAAAAATTCAATGCCATAGCCGGGATTTGAACCACAGATCTACCAGTTAGCAGTCAGCTGCTCTAACCACTAAACCCAGCCATGGCATTGAATTTTTCAGTCTCACTCTACCCTTTTCTTGACCTTGAAGATCAAACCATAGCTCATCAATGAAGAGCATTAAAAGTGGGCCCATGTCGCGGTTGTAAAGCATGATCTACAATTACCTGGTGTGACTTAAGTTTCGTTGTCACAGAAGCAAACGTCTTGGAAATGTTAACCTCTTGTGTTGAACGTCTCGGTGATTTTAATTTATCGGAACGTTAAAGAATAATGTGTATGGATCAGATCCACACTTATTACAAGAATTGAAGGACAAAATCATGAGAGAGATACAGGCAATCAGTCAACATGAACTTTTACGAGTAAACCGGAAGTAATTAAGTAAGTAATTATTATTTATTTATGCCAACAAACTTACTGTTGGTGTTTTTGAACACACAAGCCGTATGTGGGCAATGTTTGAGAGGTAGAACTGGAACTTAAAAATTCAATGCCACAAATTCACCAACAGTAAGTTTGTTGGCATAAATAAATAATGATTACCATCTGAAGGTTATTTAATCCTGGGATATAAAGTATTTACAATAGTAAGTCACCATTGGGGTAATTTGTGTGTGATGTGAGACTGCCTTTGTGGTTTACCAGGAGAAATACAAACTGGTTTGAGAATTTAATGCCATTCTGGCAGTTTGTCACAATAGCTCAGTGGTTAGAGCAGCCGCCCGGTAAGCGGAAGGTCTGTGGTTCAAATCCCAGTTGTGGCATTGAATTTTTAAGTTCCAGTTCTACCTGTCAAACCAACAGTAAGTTTGTTGGCATAAATAAATAATAAACCAGAATTGTTTTTGGAAATGCGGGAATGTGCGTTGAAGGTCATCAGTTTTAACATCTGTTGTGATCCAGGTAAGCCTAATGTAAGTTGATGAAGTGCCTAGTTAGTGTTCCTACCCGTGACTTATTGGTTGTTTACCTGTAACTCTGGTGAAGGGTGTGCCAGTCCTCGTCTAGTCTGGAGCTGCTGCAAGGCAGCCCAGCTAATCTACCAACACACTGTACAAGAAGGTTTCAAAGCCTTGGCTTATGTTTTCTTCATTTAGACCATTTGTATAACATGCTAACTTATAAGAAATTAGAAACAAGCAGTATAGTGAGGAATATTTATACCTAATGTGAAAAAGAAGGGTTCTTCGTCAGTATTTAGATTCTCTGTGAAGGAAATTAACCTACCATCGCATAATCATCACACTTTTTATGCTCTCTTCATAAAGCAAAAATACACAGTACGCTCATTAGGTTAAGAATAAATTATTTGAGACTGGACCGTGTTAACTTTCAGCGACTAGTGTACGGTAACAGCAGTAAGAGTGAGTCTGAGCATTTTGAAGCACGGTCACTTTATCCTGTTCGTAGTTGAAAAGAAACAATAGAGGAAACAGAAGTGATGGTGACAAAGCAGTGCAAACACCTACTTCAGCAAAAAAAAGAAAAATGTGACTTAGTGAATTTATTGAACTAAGACTCATATATTATTTACAAAGGCATTTGCGACATTTAAATCATGTCACAAATAACTGGAGACGTTATTATCGCACTACTGAACAAGTCTGTAATCTTGCTAAATCCCCTTCTGCAGGTCAATTACCATTCTTTTCTGCAAATGCAATCACTCTTATTCTAAAACCTGCTGTATAAATTCTGTATTTTTGCATACTGGTGTTCCACAAAGTAAGCACTCGTTAGAATAACTATAGAAACAAACAGCCATACATAATTGAAGAATGCGATGGTTATTGACTTGGTGCATGTTAAATGGTTCATCACTTAACCACGTGTGCTAATTGCCGTGCTTTGGGTACTTGAACCAATCAGATTCATTGATGGGCTAGCAACCATCTCAACAGTCGGCAAACTGATGGCATAGACAATGAAGAATATGTTTTATTTACTTCTAAAACATTTAAAAAGTTTTACTGTCTATATCACTTTGTATATATTAAGTGGAATGAAGAATATACTACAGTATGCTACATAATGTGTACTCTGGCCCGTAAACGTAACAGGTTGCTGTGGTGCCATGTTATTTTGCAATAGTGAACACCTGACTGTTAATGCAACTATTATGTGGTGAAATACTTAGATCTAATTGCACATGTATAAATCAAGGTGTGACCATTATGCAATGGTGACGATTATACAATGAAATACAGTATTAAATCTGCTTGACTATTGTGTGCATGAGCCTACATTTTAGACCTCAGAATAACTTTGGAATTATATTTTTATGAAAAAAGGAAGAGAATATATTCAAAGTTTATAATGTATTTGTTAATCACATTTATAGCATATATAAAATATGTAACTTATAATTATTGTGTATGTGGATTTTGTTAGTGTTGGGCTAAATTGGTTAATTGCTGATTCGATTTTGACAAGTGCTGTAGTGTCAAAATCGACTTGGTAATTAATTAAATATAATATACGTGCTTAGCTGCACAATAAATGTGTGGTTTTATAAATGTATTTAATTGTAAATAACCTACAATAAAAATACATGACCTTTTCTACTTGCCTGCCTAACATATCTAAATGTTTTATGAAAGTTTACCTCAATTGACAAGTAGATAGAAGAATGAGCTTTCAAAAGAATAGTCTAGAACAATGTGTAGAGAAATCCATGTGAATGTGACAAGTTTTTTTTTAAAATCTGTGTGTGTGCACAGGTGCACCAGTTTTTTCAAAGATGGATACAAACATTTTCAAGGAAATCTCCCTAACCCAGACTAACCTTTACACAGAAAAAGCTTATAATTTTTTTGAAAATGGCTCAAATGATTCTGATTAAAAAGCATAATTTAAGATGTTTGCATGGCAGATGAGATGTATTAAACAAATAAATGAAATTACAGATTAAGATACAAAAGATGGAATTAGAAATTAAGAAAATTATAAATTGCATTAAAATGTTTGCATATTTAAATGCTGTACCATCTGTAACAGAGGATGCATAATAATTCAACTGTACCTCAGTTCTGGGGTCTTGTTTGCAGCTAGTTAAAGGGTTTACATGGTTCAGTGAAAGTGAGGGAGTGAGCAGATGGAAGGGAAGAGGGACATGAAGAAGGGAGTAGTATTTTCACTAGGACCCATCTGTATGCCTTCCTCCCCCCACCCCTAGTATTCTGGATATGTGATGTCTTAAGCTCTTAATTACTCTAGTGTGAGACAGACAGTAATTGTAGCTAAGTAAAATATTGAATAATAATAAAATGTACAAAAATGTACTTATTTTAAAATGGATGTAAATATTAAATCAGAGTTGAGTTTATTGTATGGACCAATCATGTAACATCTGTTTTGAAACAAATGAAGAATCCACTGCAAAAGGGGGAATGTCACTTTTTTGTTATTTTGCATGAAATGAACTTAAAAATTTAAAATTATATGACAGTAAATTGAAATGGATTATTTTTCTGTCACATAACTACACATTCCTCTGTTGATAATAACATGCAGCTTTTCATACACCGTCTTTCTTATTAAAATAACTTTGTATCTAATGTAACAATAAGAAATTGTAAGAAGGGGGAATGCTATGTGAATTTTTCCCATGAAATCTATATATAATTGATTTTCAGTTGCCGTTCGTTAGTCTCATAAAAACTTGAAAATGACTCAACCAATTTGAATAATTTATTTTTTTGTTTTGTTTGCCTCAATACTGGCATCGTTTAGAAAAAGGAACAGCCGAAAAATTTTAAAAAATTGAAATTGGTAATTTTATATGGGAATTGGCACTTTAGATTATTTTCTATGTATGGTGTTTGTGGCAAACCTATCGTCTGACAACTGCATCTATTACATTTAAAATCATTTTTTTTTAAGATTTGGTTACATTGAATTCAGTTTGCAAACATTCATTTTGATCAGCCATTCTATTAAGGTAAATTGACGTTGCAGGCTTAGAAATAAACAAACAAATTAACTCAGTTTTGTTTAGTGAGATTTGAGAAATTAGGGCAGACTCAAACTTAACCATAAAATGTGTTTTAATAAAAGTTGAGGAATTAAAGTGTTCATTACAATGCCAAGGAGAGAATGAGCTGATGTATGTTGTCAAATGTGGGGCAAGCTACTTGAGGTAGAAACCGCACTGATGACCATCAAGCGACAAATAATGAAAATACAGAGAGATCCAAGTACACGTGAACCGCTACACAGTGTTTTTCCACTGTGAGTGCAGAAATGCGATAACAGCAGCTGATATACACAAAGTCACAAGCATCACTTGTTCTCTCTGTTCTGCTCACAATGAGTATTGAGTTGACGTGATATCGTGCAGCTGCATCATTACCAGTATGCTTTATTATTTAGTCCTGTACTTAGTCACAAAGTGTATTATGGCCCAGCATTTGTTTTTTACTGCACAGCATGTATTTATTATGATTTTTTTCAAGCCAACCGTTGTCGCCACATATACATGAATACAATTTTGCACCCTTTTTTTAGAGAATTAACCGACAGGGAGCATGATTTTGCCTTTCTTCAATAAGACTCTGCAACAGCTCATACAGCCAATCTTTTGATGAGGACAATTGAAAGTGTGTTTCAGGACAGAATTATTAATAGAAATTTGTGGCCCGCTCGGTCCCTCGACCTAACCCCCTGCGATTTCTATCTCTGGGGTAACTTAAAGCATAAAGTGTACAAGACAAACCCACACATACTGAAAGAATTAAAACAATATATCCATCTAAGGAAATTGCCAGCATTTGTCAACGTGAACTACGGCAAGTGATGGATAATTTCCTAAAGAGGTGCCAAAAATGTATGGACAACAACGGTGGCCAGTTTCAGTATCTGCTATAATTATATTGGTAAGTAAAGCCTTTAAAGGCAGTTTTAAAAATGCTGTATGGTTTTATGGGTGCTGTTCTATGAGAGCAGCATTCGATGACGAGTGCAGAGGACTGGTACAGACAAAACAGAGCACCGCTGGTTCACAGTCTTTTGGATCACCCGTTATATATATATATATATATATATTGGCATGTCTGAATTACATTCAAGAATGACTGAAAATGAACGATAAGCAAATTGATTGAGAATGCAAACGAGTTTCATCTAATAACCAAGCAATGCTCAAAACCATACTCATGTTGTATCTAATTAATCAGTCTCAATGAATTGTAGTTGGAAGGTTGATTAGGATTGATAATCACTTATGAAGAGTTACAATCAAATCAATTTTAGGTGGTACAAAGTTCACTGGGTCATCTAGTTGGTAATAAAACTGACAGGGATAAATAGTATTGTCACTGCTCGCGAGCTCTTCGTCGTGAGAACGGAAGAACATTACTGCTATATCTGAAAACTTGCATTGAATGAAAGTGATTTCAGTTAGCAAATACTGTAGCAGCATTAGTCAGTGATTATAGTATTTGAGTGAAAGTTTTGATTCTGCCCATCATTAATGGTCATTTATAATACAGTGATGCCATCGTTAATGTGTTATGCTGACAGTGAAACAAAGGAATGCTGTTGCTAATGCAGCACAGCAAACACACAACATGACATTCCCCTTTCTTGGACATTCCCTCTTTTCTGATGGAGTCAAATATTTAAACCTCTGCTGCAAGAGACCATCATCTATTCTGTAGTGCACTAAAGGCTGTGCTATTGATCTATTGTAAGGCATATTCATCTCAGTTTTTATAAAATGATGACATTCTTCCCTTTTGCAGTAGATTTGCAGTGCAGTTTGATTTATTAAGTGTTAATGAGATTTTATGTAGGGCAAAGTTTTGACAATATCAAGTATAGTTAAAAATAAATTAAGATATACAAATTTGGTAGCTGTATTTCATTGCATGGACAGTGCAAATATTTAGAATCTCTACATTTTCTCTCCTCCCTGGTAAGGACTAAAGGGCTGTGCCGTAGGAATTGATTCCAAGAAGAGCTCTCAACACATAAGGCTCGGAATGCCTCTGCTGAGGACTTCTACAAGGAATCCTGTATAAACTACATAAAAGGTAATTGTTTTCCATTTGGCATACCTTCATAAGTTATCCTGCTTTATTTAGACTATATTTGCACAGGAAAGCCTGCATCAGCAAACCATAAGAGTTGTCCATGGTTGTTTAAAACAGCCTATGAAAAATGTTTGTACAGTAGACACTAATTATTGGTGGGTGCATTATCTGCAGCTATTTTAGGATCTTTTCCATTACTAGCTTGTATGGTTTGCATTTCACAGTTGTTAGTACTACGTGCCTTGAGTTCTAATGTATTATGATTTGCTAAGGATATGTACTAGCTCTCTACGAGTAAGCTTTCAAAGCATTTCATTATTCCCTGTACATTTATCCTTCAAACTGGAATTCTGTGGTTAGAATTCATGAAGAAACAGAAATATGTAACCTAAGCTTCTGCATTAAAAGCAGCTCCTTCTGTGAAAACATAGAAGAATGGTTTGCAGTTGACTGGACATGCAGCGTTGACTAACAAAGAAATTTTGATGTGTGCACAGGGCAAGAAGAATGATTTAGATGAGCGATGTTCAACCTTTCCAAAAGAGGGGAGTGTGGGTTTACCTCCTTCCAACATACGCAGACTTTGCCTCTCTTTAACCCTCTACCGTGCCTTGTGTTGCAGTGGCGGGTTGGTAACATGTACGTTGTGTTTGATTTACGAAAGCACTTTCAAATCTTGTGCAATAAACATCTGTTCATTAGTGACTTTTTTGGTATTGCTTACATTTAAGAAGTTTATCAATATTTGGCATAGCCTTAGAAGATGCACCAAGTGATCATCACATAACATATTGTGATTAATATAGTTGAGTTTGGAAAAATTCTGTTTGTAAATATACGCAGAGCTATACTCACTCTTATACACACTATTCTTGCAAGTACTTATTATTCTGCTTCATTTTAATCAACATAAGCATTTTCAGAAATTACCTTATTGCAAATTTTTTTGTAGGTGCAAAGGGAATATGGGAATACAGTAGGCTATGAGCAATAGTGAAATGTCTTAAGAGTTGGTTGCTATGCAATGCCTTTGAAATTCTCTTTGCAAAGCCAAGGAATGAAAAAATGAATAACATATTCCTATTTGAATAAAAGTACAAGCATTGCCAAATTCAAACAAATAAGAAAGAATATCTCGTAAATGGTTCACTCAAAAGAAAAAAGAAGTATTTGACATAAATTATATGTTTTAAAGAGATCCTCACTTTTTATTTAGTAAGCTTTTGTCTGTCTCTTAGTTTACCATTTATGCAAAAATCATCCACAATGAAGAGATCTTCTGAGGACATTCCCAGAAAATTCAAAGTATGACTTAGAAACTTCCATGAAATTGCCTGTTTGTGTCCGTCACTGGATACTGACTGTCCTTCCAACTGAGGAGTTGAGTGAGGTGGTGCTGCTTGCTGCATAAAGTTTTCCAAAGAGAGAAGGTTGGACACCCCTGATTTAGATAAATCCTATCAAGATGATTCTCCATTTGTTCCAGAAAGGCACACATATCATTCAGCAGCTTTTGAATGGATAAACAATATGCTACAATACCTCAAACAAAAGAGGATTCCTTGCTGTCTTATAAATTAAAGCTTTGTAAATTTAGAAGTGTGCTAAGAAAACTATGTGCAAACTGCATTAGTAGTAGGTGCTTGCTAAACAGATTACACTGGTGGAGACGTGCTCTACAATATGGTGAGTTAAATAGTAATTTCTGCATAGTAAGTGCCTTAATGTGTATTGTAACATGTGAGAAACACCAGTTACTGCTAATCACATTGTATTGCCTTCTGGTCGGTTACTGTAGCGCTAAAGTTACACTTAGATCACTTTCATACAAACTCAGAGCAACAGAACAACCGAAGCTCAATAAAGAACTGTCAGATTATGACTTGCACTGAAGTGCACTTGGCACAATTCACAAGTGCTGTCCACTGAACACTTTGTAAACGTTTAACTCACTCCCTCGGCACTCACCAGCTCCTTATATAGTCTTCACACAGTGGAAAAGTTCTGGAAGTAGAATGGTCGAGAGTGAATAAGGAGGAACAGTCTAGACGGGAAAACGAGACACAATAGCTATGTTTCCATATTGTACATTCGGTGGATGGATCTTAAGTGCAGGTATTCACCGGGTCCCTTCCCTAGTGTAGGTAAATAGCCGCGGGCCCGGTGACAGTACAATGTATGTTTTCAAAGGGAAACGGCAAAAATAACGTAAATGAGAGAATGTAAAAGTATTTCTAAAGTAAGAACAAATTAGAAACTAAAAGCTTTACTTATCTTAGTAATATTGCAAGTTCTTGGTGCAAAGCTGAGTAAAGTTTCGAGTTGACTCCAACTCATTCTCAAAGCTATACAAACAAATTTGTTACCAAAGCTACAGATGTTCATTTTAATCACTAATCTCTGAAAACAAAAAACATAGATACTGATGCTCATTTTAATTACCAATCTCTGAAAACAAAAATCTATAAGTACAATCTATAGGAGGTGTTTCAAAGTTCATAAGACGGTTCCTGTTTTTTAAAATAAATATTTTTTCCCAACCCATTAAATCTGTAGGTCCTTAATTATCATAAAAGTGAATTTTCTTATGGAATTGAAACTCTTGAATCAAATAGTTCTTAAGCTAATTGTGTATTATTTAATATAAAAAAATGAATAAATGAAATGAATACATAAATAAGAAGCACAATACATAGAGTACCTGTATGCATACCATGAGAGATTACTGGTCCTTTACACATGTTTAAAAATGTCAGTTTTTCCACAGTCATACAATAGATTGACTATATGCACTATCACAGAAATGCTGTCATTTACTACCTGACAAAGTGACCTTGCGTTTGCCTGTTATCTTAAGTATTAACTAAACCCCTAGTGCAACAGCGCAGGAAGGGCCAAGGCTTGCTGCCCAGCCACTGCACCCCCACATCTTCCCACTACAGGCGTCACTGGTGGAGTGCAGTACTGGAGGATGGGATGTGGTCAGCGCCCTGAGCCCTCCCAGTCAGTTATGTGGCCTTCATGACCTGGGGCTGCTACTTCTCCATCAAGTAGCTCTTCAATTGGTCCCCCCAGGACCTAACGAGGCTGAGTGCACCCCGTGCCATACCCCGAACAAAAGTAAAACCCTGTCTGAATACAAAATTTGATTGAAATTGTTAGAGCTGTTTCCAAGATGCACAGAATATATATAAAAGAATTGCTCATTTAAATATATAAGATTATAGAGGTTATGGCAATTGTTGGATTAAGCATTGTTTTACTTCATCTGTGGTTGTATTCCCCATGGTTACGGCAGATTCGAAGGAGAAAAATAAGTTGGTAACAAATATGTATAATTAAACTTTAATGATTCATATTACATTAACTGTATGTTTCACTTCCAAGCATATTCTTTCAACTATTGTACTCCATTCATCACTGTATTCTTATTTTACAAAATATTTATCAACAATTAGATCAGAAAAATTAAACAAACAATACAAATCACTTATGCTAAACACAAAATTGTGTAGCTAATCCAAATGTTTCAGTCCTTTAATTTTATTGTGAAAATGTAAAGGACGTTAATTTATTGTAAATGAAAACAATGTGACCATGTAAAAACTATAGTAGAAAGAATCCATGCCTATAAAACATTCAACAGTAGAAGATAAATGTTATTTTCTTTACACATAATAATGAATGTAGTTTCACCCTGATTGTTTTTGGCAAGATAGTTTGCATATATTTCATAAATATAGCTTAGGCTTCAAAATAATGTTCACATGCCAATTTGCTTACTGTATTACTTTGGCATTAAGTGCACTTTTCTATTTTCTTCACTTACATAATCTTCTATAAGGACTCTTGCACCATTATCATGTTGGAATAAGTGTTCTTTAGATTTGCAATATATGAAACTTCAAAAACTGCATTCTTAACAGCAACATTAATGAATAAAAAAACTGATAATGATGCAGACACTGCCAGTAAATTTTGACCTTAACAGAAGACAATGTGTAATTTTCTTATCTACAATAATAGATGTTGACATAAAGAAGCTCTAAGTTTTACTAGTTGTGATGGACCTATGAGTATTCGTTTACATGAGCTTTCTAGCTTTTGCCTCATCTAGAATAGTTAAAAATAAAAAATCTCACTTCTTACATTCTAGTATTTCCCCTAAAAAGAATAATCTATCAACCTATGTGATAACATTTACATTCTGGCTTAAAGACTTGTTCACAGCTTACACACAAGGGCATGGTTCCATGCACAAGAATATTTACAATTCTACATTGCCATTTGTAAAAATTGCTCCTTAATATCTAACAGCCAAGAAATATCAGTTGAACTAAGCAAAGTGATGAACACATTTTTGTTACTTCTCTGGAGGAAATCTAATAAGCGTAGCATTAGGTAATTGAAAATTGCCCCTCTTTGTTCTGTTTGCAGAATTTGTACAAAATGCAACAGAATGTAATCCCTGACAGATGCCACAACAATGTCTTTCCTGCGCTCACATAATATATGCTTAGGTATTAAAGTATCCAACTGGGCACTCAAAAAAGTACTCTGTGATTATGTGATGTACGTACTTTGTACCAGATTTAAAGGATAAAGATGTCATCCAGAGAGCAATCCAAAGGCTGCAAGGAAAATGTCATGAACACTTAATTTGTATATTTATTATATTTTTAGAAAATCTTTGGCAACTACGAGTCAGAATTCACATTAGAGGGCCAGGTCAAGTCTGCCTCACAACAGAATGTATGCAAGTAGCTAGGAATGGCGTTTTACTTCTCAAGGCATTTGCACAAATTAATGAAAGAAATTAAAACCTAAACATTTTAAAATTCAAATTTAAATTATTTTGCAAAAAATGCTCCTTACAATGGCAATTTAATTACTACATTTCCATGGAGAATGCAAATCATTTTGAGTTCTTACTCCAGATTGAATACTGCATGCAAATGCTGATTCAGATCGAACTGGATCTTTGGATCCAATCCTCTTAGAAGTGGGATTGTAAAATTGTGTCACATGGAAACACCTACTGGAATCAAATCAATTTGAAACCACCAAAGATGCTAACTTATACTATATTTGTAACATGCTGCACATTCATCATCTTGTATTCGTAACAAAAGTGGTGTAATAAAACAACAGTTACTTTTATTGTTTCTATAATCTCGCAATATATTCTTGTATTGTAGCTATGTATACACTATATTTTATGCATGCTGAGGCTGTGGTATAAGGGTGTAAAAATAAACATTTAAAAATATCTACCATTGTGTAGGTGTAATCATGCAATGGACTTTGGTTATCAGTGATACTGGACACGTGTATAAAGAATGAATTCTAAAAAACATTTACTAACCTCAAAACCTGCATAAAATGTGCAGAAAACATATTTTTTACAGGTTTGCCTACATAAACAAGTGTCTTACAAAAGCTTGAATTCAACATGGAAACGCGGATCATATAGAGAATGAGATTGGACTCAATGTATTTCAATTCCCCATGGAAATGTAGTGATCGTTCTTTTACACTAGCCATTTTTAGGACAAAGATTGGAAAGGTCAGACTAAAGTATTCAATGCCATAGCCGGGATTTGAACCATGGAACTTCTGGTATCCATTGCCATTAGGCAATTATGTTATCTCATATAAATTGAGATCTTGTGGTTTACCAGGAAAATATGAGTCAGTTGGAGAATTTTGTGTTATGCCAGCATGTTACCATGGTAGCTCAGTGGTTAGAGCAACTGGAATATTTGTGCCTCAAATCCCAGCTATGGCATTTAATTTTTCAGTCCAGCTCTAGCTTTCTAGTTTTCATAATGTTTAAATGATCTTATCTGATGTATTTGAGAGGTAGAATTGGAACTGAATAATCCAATACCACAGCTGAGATTTGAACCACAGATCCTCTGCTTACCAGACTGGTGCTCTAACCTTTAAGCCACTGTGCCAACAGGAAGTTTGTTGGCATAAATAAATAATAATTATCTATGTTCCTTATAGAGCTACAAAATAAGTTTGCTAAGAAATTTAATTTTAAACTCATTGGTTTTTAAAAAGTAATTTTTATTCAATTGTGAGTTTTGGCTTTTGCGAAAGATACATACTCACACATACCAAATGTGGGTGATCTTGGTGGCATGATACATTTGCCTTAAATTAACTGAAAAGCAAGTTTTAGTTAGCATAGTTGGGAAACTGTTCCAAAGTATCACTGTGAAAACTTACAGATTGCATCATAAGGAGCACTTAAAATACTAAAAACTATCTAAAATATTACAACTGAGAAAAATACACTGGAAAGGTTACCCATAAAAACTGGCCTGAAATGGTGCCATGAACTTTTTTATTGAATAAGGTACATTTTTACAGAAAATAGATAATTTAGCGACTGTTTAAAATATATGCAGCGAATCTTGCAAGAATACTTCTAGAAATTTTGGAAACAATGTAAGAAATAGCACAACTACTCCCTCCTCTCAGTATTATTGAAATTGTCACGTAACTTTCTCACTTTCACTCCATTAACAAAAATATATCCATGAAAACACTCCGAGATTTGGACAAAATAATACATTAAAAAGACTAAATTATTATTTTTGAACATTCTCCAAATTTTTACCAGTCAGTCTCCTTAAGGGGACAAATGTGTGTCAGTTGTCACAATTTCTGAAAATTATGATTTTTTTTATATTAATAAATGTCATTGCTTTAATGGAGATACTAAACTCATTTATGTATCACTCACACAGGAGTAGAATTTTGAAGTCTAAAATCAATTCTCTATCCTTGAAATTAATTTGTTATCTGCATTATTTTTCAGGGTTCATTATTTAAATTGTTCCTGGCAGTGCATACTTCACCAAGAAATCTTAAGATGATAGTAAATACAAGTTATTACTGGACATTTTCAGAACTTATGAAGTGTATGCTTTTAAAAACAATTTTTATTACTTAAAAAAGCAAAAATTATACCCTTTTTAATTTTCTTTCTAAAGTAATTTGCTCATATGAAATTACACATTTGGTTGCACAATTTTGAAAACTGCACTGCAAGAACATTATCCTGTAGATCAGGGGTGTCAAATACACTCACCAGGCGTGAAAAATTTTCCCCTATTTTCCCTCCCTCCATGATGATCAAATCGGAAAACGGGAAAAACAAAGCGAAAACCGGTTCTACTAGCGCATGCTACTGCAGTTAAGGAGGGGTAGACCCCTCTCTTCACACCCTCGGAGCGATGTTTGACATGCCTGCTGTAGATCGTAAAAGCAGGAAATATTTTGTTATCTCGAAACTAATAAGGCAGCACTGTCCAATTGATTTCTAATATTAATTTAAATTTCAAGACGGTGGTTGTGATGGTGCCTGTGCCTCCTTAGGCATGAGTTAAATGTCCCTGAGTGCATAAGAAAGTTGGACAGTACTGTTAAGGGAGTTGGTCTGAAAACTTAAGATTTTTTAACTACAGCTCATTAATTTCAATAAATGCATAATACTCATAATTAAAGAAACGTGATGAAATTAGTTATTACATTTTACACAAATATGTTTATTATAAATATGTTTACCACTAAAGTTAACAGCAATAAGAAGCCTATATAATGATTCAAAAATAATAATAAAACACTATTTTGACATCCCTGAGAAATATGTTCAGCAAGTTCCTTGAACTACCACCAGAGGAGACCCCAGAGAAAACATCGCCATCCACACCAGGGAGAACCAGTCGATGTAAGGTTGATAATGGAAGAAAGTCAAACCTTCGAAACATGTTCCGGTAAATTACAAGTAAGTGTTGTGTAGTGTTATTAATTGACTCAACTTTTTGGTTTAAAAATAAATAGTGAATTAAATTTAGAAGCTTCAAGATCCAAGCTTGTTTATGCCTATGTCAAACACTATCAGAGAGCGATTCTCATTTTGAGAATATTCTACCATCTCACTGAGATTTTGTGTTGCTATATGTTGACTAGCTAATGTCCTTTTTGTGTAAGACCGTGGGCCAGGAGTCGCTGGGATATGTATAAAAATTGTAGCAAAACAAATTGTGATGGCATGTGGTACTTTTTTTAATGTATTTAATGTCCTTTAACCAGCAGCTACCTCTTGTTCCTTTTGATACATGTACATACATAACCTTTTGTCGTGTGTACTGATGGTGGTCGCTTTGCTGACACTCATATTAGCTCAACTGTTTGATGCTCTTGCATTTGGTTACTATTTATGTATCTGTCACTGTGAATGACAAACATAATGTTAAGTTTATATGTTAATGCTTTAATTTTTTATTGTGAAAGGTCTTCCACTGAGAGTGATACCACAGCTGTCTGGGTTAAATGCCAGGTCATGGCATCACCAGAGTTCAGATTTTCTACCTATTAACTCTCACAAAAATTACAATTTATCCAAAACAAAAATTGTAAATTGTGGGAAACTAGATACTTAAGGAAGTCCAGAAAGCTAATAAAAAATGTGGATCAGGTGTTCTTGTATGACTATGGGGACACCTCATACCTCAACCCAACATGGGTCTTTAGTGCTTACCACCCCCAAGAGGACTGGATGAGGTGAAGGAACCGGAGGAAACTATAGGCTGCAGGCTGGCTGGCTGGCTGGCTGGCTGGCTGGCTGGCTGGCTGGCCCCATCCGTCCCTGACAATTCCAAGATTGATGGCCTCACCCTGTTATTATTTATAACATTCGTGGACAAACTCATAAAGATCTGTAAAGCAAAGACAGACAAATCGGCAGTGGGGATATGGAAGTTAAGACCGTCAAACAATGGCTTATGCAAACAATATAATCCTTAGTGCAGATTCAGAACAGAAGTTACAATATAGAATGGGGAGAAACACTGAAAGAAAGAGGGATGAGGATGAACTGCAACAAGAACAAAGTGATGGTTATCTCTAAAACAGATCACATAGAGTCAGAATAGAAAGTGATGGACAACAGTTAATGCATTTGATGTCTCATTCTGGACTGAATACTGCATGGAATCCTTGGATTTGATCCTCTTAGAAGTGGGATTGGATTGAAATTTTGTTGCATAGAAACATCTACCATATTCAAATCGATTTGAATTTGCCAAGGATGCTAACTTGTAGTATACTTGTAACACGCTGCATGCTTGTCAGTTTGTTTTCTTAGTGAACGTGGTGTAATAAAACACAACAAAGGCACTGAGATATGGGAAGGAGAAAGTGGATAGGAAGATCACAAGCCCATATAAGGCAGAACCAATGCTTACATGGGGAAGTGAAAGTTGGACAACAACTAAAAGTGATATAAGCACGATTAATGGCATGCAAATGAATGGCCTAAGAAGTATAGGAAGGAAGACTCGTAGAGACCGAGTGAGAAACAAAAGAATACCAGAAGAACTGCAACTTACATCTACATATAATGGGGTGTAAGGGGTAGTGATGCGCCTCCTATAGCCTCTCCTACCCAATTCCCATCCTCATCCTGTCCGTGGTGCACCCTGCTTTTAACAGATGAGGCTCTGGGAACCGAATCACAGCGGTGTAACTGTTTCATCTAAAATGGAGGAAATGCCATTTACATATGTGCTGGCCTATCACAGCACAACAGCATCCCTCAGAGGCACATGAGGGGAAGGTCGGTGGATCTAAATACCACCTATTTAGTCCTCCCGGCTAGGTCCGATGGACCCGTTGACCAACGATAGGTGTGGTCCCCCTTGCAAAATGGGGGTTTAAGTCGGGTGATGTAACTGCCACATTGTAAAACTGGTGCCCGTTAAGAAAACAGTTACATGAAAGCCACACACATGAGTATGAGTCCTAAAGATAAACATTCCGGAGTTAAAACTGTCCCCCAATCGGATCTCCGGGTGGGGACATCTCTAGGCAAATTTCATCATTACAGTTCAAAAGTATTGGAAAGCACGAATGCTAATGGCTTCATTGCCAGATGCAAGGCACTAGAAAACAACAACAACAACAACATCTACATATATACCAGAGGATGGAAGATAAACAATTGTATTGATTTGGGCATGCAAAGAAGATGAATGAAAACGGGAAGGTACAGCTGTATTTGGAAGAAAGACCTAGGGGAAGAAAACAGTAGGAAGACCTAGGATCAAGTAGGAAAAGGGACTCAGGCAGACTGCAGCAAGAAGTGGAAAGACATGGAACCAGCATCTGATGGTCTAGAATATACCAATAAGCAAGCATCGGTGCCATTTCCTACAGCGACCAACACTGCACTGCCCCTAAGCCCACCTGGAACATGAAAGGAGAAGCAAAATGAAGGAAAGTTATGAACAGAAGAGAAACCACCCCAGTATTTGTCATGCCAATCACTGAAAAGCTTAAAAAGCCAGGATCACAATGGCCAGGTCCTCCAGAACTGTGGAGCCATGTTCTTTGGTCTGTTCTGTCATATACATCAACAACACTTACTTTAATCACTCATATTAGGATGCCATTAGAAATGCACAGAACTGCCCCCGCCATCCCGAAATAAGAACTCTAAAATCTGCTACCTTGTATACCAAACAAAAAACCCTTGCTTTTTGTCAGGCAGAAAAGTTATATTCTTTCAAATCTGCAAGATTAGCGCACATATTTTTTCATTTCATTTTCTCCAGGAAATTTGAAGTTCACAGTGAAATGCATTTTGGACAAAATTGACTTAGAGAGCTGTGACCTTTATAATGAAAGCAATTTCACTGCAGGATTTTCATGTTCTTTGTGGCATAAAATGTTTTATTTAAACCATCTCCTTGACGAAGAAAATCATATAAATATATTTTTTGTTCGGAGTATAAGCAGTAAATTGTATGTTCCATATATCAGGCCAATCAATGATAAATCAATTATTCTAACACACTAACATACACAAACACACACACAAACTGTATGTAGGTAAACTTTGAAAGGTTGTATCAGAACCAAAAAATTCTATGGCATAGCCAAGATCTGTTACCATGGTAACATGCCAGCACAGCCTTAAATTCAACTGATTTGCATTTTCCCGGTAGACCCCTCAGGTAATCTCATATTCCAAACACTTATCCCAACGGTGACTTAACATCGTAGGCACTTAAGTCCCGAGGCTTTAAGATTTTTCTATAATAGTTTCCATATATTAGGCCAATCAATGACAATTTATTAATCTAACACACACAAGCCATGTGTGTGCTGTGGTTGAATTTTTCCATTTCTGATTCTACCTTTCAAAGTAAATTGTTTTCCAGTTTTACACATTTCAAGGTGCATAACTTTGCTCCATACAAAGCAAGATATTATTATAAGGTTGTCTCATAAGTTTGTTCATTTTGCTCGGAAGTTCCACCTATAGCGCCTGAAAGCCCTGAACCCTCTGTACACTCAGGTTATTACAGTTGCCCAACCACCTATGGTTAACAACCAGACTCACTATGGAAAACAAAAAGGAACATTTCCGACATCTAACGCTGTTTTACTATTGTAAGGGCAAAACTGGCTTGCAATGCCGGCAGAAAATTTGTGCTGTCTACGGGGAACATGCAGTAACAAATCAAACATGTCAAAAATGATTTAGCCCATTTCCAGCTGGGAATTTCTCCCAAAAAACAAAGTTTGGCAACTACTCTGTCATAGCTGTGCTGCAGATGAGGTGTGTTCCCAAGCGTTCTTAGTGATTGAAAGTGATAGTGATATGAGACAACCTTATATTACTTTAAAATGGAATAAATAATGCCACAAATGTTTTGCACACATATACTTCTTTTCAGAGTGCCTACTCAGAAGCTTGCTACAGACTGTGAACATGCTAAATGTGTTTATATAGCATAGGAGCTCACAATTTTAAACTTAATGGATACAAAAATAGAGAATTTAACTTTTTAGCAAAAGAATGTTAACTCCGAAAACCTTATTGCATTTAATTTTCTGGGCAAATACTGGTGTGTACAAAGGGAAATATATTTCAGTAAGGTAAGTTCAGAGACCAGCAAAATATAAATCAGTGTGAAATGTTTGTTTTTCATAACTTGGTGCACTTTTTAATTTACAAATTATTATAAGCTTCATTGTTACTAACTTCTTTCAAGTTGAAATCTATTGGTAAAACTTATTTAATTAAACTATAGATATATATTTTGTATGAAAGTTAGGAAGTTTCTCTCTGCTTTGCTATCATTAATGTACCACTGAACATGGTCCTGTTTTGTAGAACATACATCTGCTTACATTTCTATACAGGAATTTTCTGTTTTGTTTCTTCCTGTATTCTTTTGTTTCTCACTAATACAAGCTACACATAAGAGCAAAATTATTAGAGCTAGTTTTGAGAAAGTCAACATTTTCGAAAAATGTTCCATGTAAAGGATAGTCTGGAGTGGGGAGATTTTCTTGAAAATTGTCACATCACATGTACATGGACTATTTTATAAAAAATAATTTTTTTCAGATACAGAGGACCTTAAAAGACATATTTCTATACTCAATTCACTCTTAGGGTTATCCGCGTCCTGTGACCAGTGCACCGTGGCACAACATGGCAGCAATGCATGGAGGGAAGTAGTCCCAACCTATTAATTTGAATTTTGGAATGAATTTATCCTTAAATAACATAATATTCTATACAAATACCTAAGAGGTTAATTAACGCTGATGTACACTGATAGTAGAGCTACAAGTCCCAACATGCAACTCGTGTGAGTTACTTGACATCTGAGTGTTTACAGAGTATTGTTTACAGCCAACAGTTTGTATTTATCATCATGGCAGACAGCCGCGGTGAATTTGCTCTTGCATCTTTGTCGACTTATATAAAGCATAAGACGGACAAACCATTGACTAGTGGTGAAGAGACAATAGTTTTGGACATATTTTATAAGTTATGTGAGAAATATCCAACTGTTCACATCAAAGAAGTAGTAAATTATCTTCTGAGTTCACCAGTGTTTCAAGTACCAGTATAAACAGTGCTCATAAAGAAAAAGCTGAAACTGGAAGTGGTTACACCCGGGAAAAAAAGAAACCATGTGAAATACGCCATATAAGAATGTGACGATTTTGTTAAAAATGCAACTCGTGTAACAATGCACAATTTATTTTTTAAAAATCAGCCGCCATCAGTTGACAAATTGCTACAACAGGTTTATTTTGTTGTAACTATCTTATCGCCTTTAACCTCTAGTTACATGTTAATCACTCTTTAAATTGACGGAAGAAGGGATCGGTCCTTTCTATTACGTACCGCATGCACTCACCACATGCTTGTGTTGTGACAGTATTTCTGGCGCGAATGGCGGAGGGATACATTATAACTGTGCACTGGCCACTTGGGTTTAGTTTCGTGCGGATCAACCTTAGAGTGAATACAGTATAGCTAAATCTTGGCATAGAATTTTTGGGTGAAATCAGTACCTTCTCTACCTACTATGTACATGGTA
Organism: Tenodera sinensis; assembly: GCA_030765045.1. Lineage (NCBI taxonomy): Eukaryota > Metazoa > Arthropoda > Insecta > Mantodea > Mantidae > Tenodera > Tenodera sinensis. Next base: position 15,584,188 of record CM060961.1, read on the forward strand.
GAGAAAGTAAAACTATTTTAATGTAGAGATGTTGAACCTATTATGTTTCTAAGTCATTAAAGTATATATTTAATAGTTCTCTCCTTACACATGTGAGTGTGAGGTCAGAAGCCGAATTGATAGTCCAAGAACTACAAGAGCTATGTCACAGATTTAACTTTTAACAAAGCTACTGGTTTTCCTGCACTCTGCAAACACACATAGCTTGACTCAAAAGTTAACTTCACACATATCTTATGGTGTGGTCCTCCAGACATTCTGGGGGTTGTGAGAGAGTGATGTGACCGCCAAAACATAAAAATATGGTGCTCTCTAAAAAGCGGTTACTATTACTGCTATTGCTCTCTTCAATATCATAGTGAATAATATTGGAGAGCAAGAGGATTAATGACTTCATTGTCAGAAATCCAGCATTAGCTAACAACAACATATCTTATGGAAGGCTTCGATAGTCAGTAGGGAGCACGAGTGTAATGCCAAAAATGGCAGAAGTTCAATGCTGAGTTTGTTTCATATATTGATGCACTGTAGAGCTAAGTCGGTCTGGGTGGCTCAGTTGGTTAGATGCTGGCCTACTGATCCCAAGGTCATGGGTTCAAATCCGGTCCAGATGGATGGTTTTTAAGTGTGCTTAAAACAAGAGCTCCATGTCAGTAGATTTACTGGCATGTAAAAGAACTGTAGGACGAAATTCCAGCACACTGGCGACACTATGCCCCTGGCAATTGATAGCGTCATCAAACAAGAAAAACTGTAGAGCCAAGGCGCATGATTGTATGGTTACATTAAAACAAGTCCATTCTGACAGCTGGTGTACACGTGCACTTGAAAGAGTTTCCATGGCAATAATGTCTTCCTCTGGTTCCCTAGGTTGTGAGTTCAAACTTGGCATGGCTTCTTTTGGAAGGGAAGTAAAGCTGGCGGTTGCATCTAATAGATTTATGGCATGTAAAAGAACCTCAAGCTTGAGAGAGGCCTATGAGCAAAATGTAGGCGGTCTTTCATGCCCAATGTAGAATAGTATGCTTTCAGTGTACCATATTGTCAGATTAAAGAACCAATGTTACAGCAGGGAACTTAGAAACCATACTTCTTGTTATTTCAATGTACGTGCTACAGGTAACATTTGAAATATAAATTATGAAAGTAATAACTGATATTTTATTTCATCACTTATATCTTGCTTTGAACCGTCTTTTTATACCGACATTTACAATTTTTATTCACCATGAAATTGTGTCCTTAATCATACCACAAGAGGATCGGCAATAGTTTTTTGGAGGGGAAATCGAGCTTTATAGTTGACCATTATTCACAGTAAATAGCCTGTAAAGTCCTCTCCATTTTCATTGAATTTTATGTAATCTAGAAAATGGTAAAAGACAAAAACTTGCTATAGAGAAGGATTAACTGTTTTTGAAATATTGTTGTTGTTTTCTAGTGCCTTGCATCTGGCAATGAAGCCATTAGCATTCGTGCTTTCCAATACTTTTGAACTGTAGTTTCTTCTGATCTTAATGCTTCACAGGTCTTCAAGTGGTCTTCGTTCATTTCTGCTGGATCGTTACACAGGACACATATTGGTGAGGCTGAGATACCTATTCTGTAGAGATGACTTGCTAAGCAGTCGTGATTTGTCAATAGTCGGAAGGCTGCAACAGCTGTTTTCCTTGGTCTCTGGGGGATTATATCTGGGTTGGAAAGTAGTGTAATCCATTTTTTATCTTTGGCACTTGTTTCTATTTCTTGTAGGTATGAACGAGAAAATTTTTTAATGATCAAGCGTTTTATTGAGGAGTATGAGAAATTGAATTTAGATTTTTGTTTTATTGTTGTGCCTTTCTTTGCAAGTGAGTCTGCAGCTTCATTCCCCATGACTCCACAGTGTGCTGGAATCCATTGGAGATGAACAGTCTTATTAACTTTTTGGAGTTGTGTTAACATTTTGTAGCATTCTCTAATTTTTGTTGACTTCTTTGTAGTATTTGAACATATTCCTTGAATTGCAGCTTTAGAATCTGAAAGAATTACTGCCTTGTTAAATTTGTTTAAGGGAAGATTTAATAATTGTCGGAGAGCAATGTATATAGCCTCTATTTCTCCATCATAATTTGTTGTCTCTCTGCCAACAGAATGATAAAAGGAAAAATGTGAACATCTAACTCCAGCTCCAGTAAGGTTTTCCTTGGAGGATCCATCAGTATATATGTGCAGCCATTCTTCTGTGGGATACCTAGTATTGATTGTTTCCAGAGCTAGAAGTTTTTGTATTTCTTTTGGTGTGTCTGATTTACTTATTTCCTCTATTAATTCCAAATTGAAGGTAGGTTGCAATAATTCCAATGGATTTTCTCTTATAAGTAGATTTTCTCTGGTGTTAGGAATGTTCAATTTGGATTTAATCTGTGTTACCTTTTTCTAGGAAACTATTATGAGTTTTAAGGATTGAAGGGGGGAGGTTCTCTTCTGTCCATTTAGAGTTTGGCAGTCGTAACATTTTCTCGTGTTGGAGCAATGCTTGTTCTTCTATTTTTGTTGTTATTGATGGGGTCCGTGTTAAGGCAAGCATGGCATCAATAGGTGTGGATTTAACTGCTCCAGTGATTAGGCGAAGAGCCTGATTTTGTATTTGTTCAAGTTTATTGATGTTAGCATTTGCTGCTGTTATTAAAGCTTCAGAACAGTACAAGAGGTTTGGTTTAACATATATTTTGTATGTTGTGTTAAGGACTCTCCTTGAGGAGCCCCATTTAGCACCAGCTAACCTTTTCAAGATTTGTAGTTTCTTTTCAACCTTTTCTGAGATGTTTGTTATATGTTTTTTCCAACTTAGCTTTCTGTCGAAAGTGATGCCTAAGTATTTGGCATCATCAACTGCTTTGAGTGGTTTACTATTATAATTTATGTTAATATTAACTGGTTTGTATTTTAGTGTAAATAATTCATAATTTGTTTTTTCCACATTGATAGTCATGAGGTTTTTGGAGCTCCATTCATGTACTTTGTTTAGGGCTGTTTCTATTCTGTCTTTAATTAATTCAGGTTTTTTTGGAGAGCCTGAAGTCCAAATGACTACATCGTCAGCAAATAAAGCAATTTTGGTTTCTAAAGTTTTTATTATTGATTTTTTTGAAATATTTGTTTGGTAAATCTTTCAAGTTTTGCTAGGATGAACTGCATGGGCATCGACAGACATTTTTCTGGGGGGCAGGCTGCATGTTGGAAGTTTGCAATCAAACAATATTAATTCATTATTCTGTTGTCAAAATGTATAGCAATTGTTGCGGATAACCATATTAATTTCTGCTGAATAAGAACTGTTCTTTACATCAAAATTAAAACAGAATAGCAATTGACTGCACATTAAATTCAATAATTTCCAAGGGAGAGTCATGTCCTCCCTTTCCCCGCCCTTTGCAATGCCCATGATGAACTGTACTATGGCATTTTTTATGCACATGGGACTTTTCCCCTCTGCATAGGCTTATTAATAACAAAAACCGACATCACGTGTATATGTAACGTGGCTAACGGAAGAGACAGACTACGATGCAGATTGGAGTTATGTAGTAATGGTAGTCTGATACATGGCGAACATTGTATACCATCATGATAAAACTATCTTTTGTATGAATTTAACAAGCAATTTTTGTTGTTGTTTAGAATATGGATGTATTAGGCGCTTCTGGTTTTACTTCATTGTGCCATGATCAGACTAGGAGAATTACGTCACTGTAGCCCGTCTTTTTTGTTAGCTACAACATGTAACATATACAAGGTGATATAAAGAGTGAAACTTTTTAAGTAATATGCAGAAGTGTTTGAGTCAACATATAGTTACTGTTTCACTTTTTATACGGATAGTTTTGAAGATCATCTTCATTCTCAACAGTCTCTCAACAAGTGCTTGAAGAATAAGAATGTGGTTGTGACTGTGCTGCTACCTGGGTTTATATCCAGGAGCACACTCACAACAGATTCTTCCTCTTCAAGCGCCTGTTGAGAAACCGGTCGATAATGAAGACGATCTTCAAAACGTGTCCACATAAAAAGTAAGTGAAACTAAAAATGTCTATAGGTCAACTCAAACACTTATACAAATGAATCGTGTACAGTAACGCTTTGTTCCTGCATCACACATGAAGCCAAAATTGTGTTCCTAATTTTAAAGCATTACTAGGCAAAAATGGATTATCATTAACTTACAATGAATAGAACAACTTTTAACACTAATAAATTTAAAGATACAGAAGCAAATATTTCAGAAATATTGCAAATGCTATTTAAAAAATCGGATGTGTTGCACTCACATGACTTTCTCTACTCATGTAATAGCCATTCTTACAAACTCTTATTCCTATATTTTCATGTTGAGATAAACATTTGTACAAATTATCTCATTACTTATTTCCTTGTAGGTGCAAGGGGAATATTAGAATACAGTAGGCTTTGTGCGATAGTCAAATCTTTTAAAGCTTTGAGGTCCCATTCTCTTTGCATGCTTAACATACAAAAAAACTGAACAATGTTCCATTTCATGAAAGTTTTAAGTTTTCCCGAAACTGACACACAAACAAGGAATATCTCTGAAATGGTTCACTCTACAAAAAAATTTATTCAGACATAAATTGTGTGTTTTAGCGAGATCTGCATTTTTTGTACAGTAAGACTTTGTCAATCTCTTACGGTTTATGAGTTATTCAAAAGTCATCCAGACTAAACAGGACTACATAGGCTATATCCAGAAGATTTAAAATATACATTTCATTTGTCATAAATATATCTCAAACATATGGCATTTTAATCAAAATCATTAGCCATTTTCAAGAAAATAAAAATTTTCCATGTAAAGGGTAGTTTAGGGTGGGACTATTTTTTTCAAAATCTTAGTGTCACATCCTTGAAAGACATTAACCTAAATACCAACTTTGGTTTTTAATCAACTTTTCGTTTTTGAGTTATGGTGTCCACAGACTGACAGACCTTTTTCTAAAAATTCTGCTTTTGGATTCAGGGGGCCTCAAAACATATATTTCTGGTGAAATCTCGACATAGAATTTTTGGGTGGAATACAATACTTCCTCTACTTACCAGTAGAGAAAGTAAAAATTGACAAATTGTATATTCTATCAGGAATTAAATTTTTTGTGTACTAATAGTTTGCTCATCGTTTGTTTTTCCAGTTATATAGAAATACACCAAAAGCCAACTTTGACACATTATAATCCTCTCTGGTTACTTTTGGCACATTCCATCTGTTTAGTAGACATCAATACCAGCAACTGTTCCTAGAAGAACCACAGGTAAAGATACAGCCATAATTGATATTAATTGTAGTTTTTAAAGTTGGCGGTGCAGATGTTATCTTGCAGGTAGGAAAACTTTGATTTAAATGGTTTTACAGATGCCAATGTGTGTCTCAAGTGTAAGGTATTATTTTAGTGCCTAAAATAAGTGTTTCATGCTTCCTCATTATCAGTTTTACAACAAAATTTGTTTTTGGTTGGTCTGTAGCACTTTGGCCATGTTACATTTTTGGGAGCTGCCATTAAACTTTATATGCCATTTGGATGAAACTTATTTCACATATAATTTAGACAATTCAAGATACAAAGTTTTGTTCATGTAAATCTCAAACATATAACTTTTACTCTCTCAAAAACAGTTAACAGAAACTTCATCATATAAAGTTTCTTATGGAATAGGATGAGGGAGATTTCTGGAAATCTTGGTCTTGCGTTCTTAAAAATGTCTAGTTTGCTTCAGAGTTTTTGTTGACAGGCCAAGGCACACAAGTGGACCTTCTAATCCCTTTTGTTTTTGAGAAGGGGTGAGGAAGCCACAAAACACATCTCCAGCAAAATCAAGCTATCAAATTTTTAGGTCAAATGCAGTACAGAGATTGATATGCAGATTTATTGTCTTTATTGTAATGAGTACAAAATACTGATGTTTGGGTCTCTTTGCTTTAAGAATGAATATACTTAAGTAATGAAATACCTATATAATTTTGTTAATATTTTGCTGGTCTCTATAATCCAGCCTGAGAATGGGTCCTAACATAAACAATGCACATTTCATGAACACTGAAAAACTTCCCTTCTTCAGCTACCCAATTGTTAAATTTTGGGATTTTAAGGAATTGCCATTGTCATCTCACAATGTAATCTTAACCCCTGTAGGCTAATGCAGGGAGGCTGATTCTTGGAAACATTACAATTCACCATGTGTGAAAGCTGATGGCTATCACGTTATGTATCTTCAAAAATCAGCACAGTCCACCTAAAGACTAACAGCTGCTTAATCTGTTGTGTTATAGAGTGCAATGCAAATACATAAATGAAGTATTTTGAATTCTTCAATGAACTTGAAAAGATGAAAAAGTGAAAAGATTTACAGCAATACAGTAACTTAGATTTAACACAATTTTTATTCCCTTCAGGCCATATGTATTATCAGAGTTTTCACTTATCTGAGAAGACATGAGTCCACATTACTTCGGATAACCAGGGCTGTACTACACTATCATTCATATCTTTATCCGACATACAAAAAGAGGGACAATAATGCAGTATAGTAACCAACTGAAGGGTATGCTGTGGTATGTGCATTTGTTTATATCAGGACCCTTTCTTAGACTGAATGGAGTATAGTAAATGCTACATTATAACTTAAGCTTTCCTTCAGAGCTCTGTATAACATCCAAACCACAGACAGAAGAGAAACAACATTTGTACGCATGCTTGCACAGCACACGACTTTATCCTGAGAACATTTGTAAGCTGCAACTTAGGTTATATACAATATCAACTCTAAAGTTATTTGGCTGAATTACAGGATTGTTCCTTTGGTATAAAAATAGGTATAGGCAAAAACTGAATAGCACAATGGTAGAAGTAACAATAATATAAATATAATTTCTGTATATATGTGGAATAATCTATACATATTTTACAAATTTAAAATAAATTCACAAAAAATGAATTAAAATATATGCTTTTAGGTACAAAATTACTTGTAGTTCCTAAATTCAATCCTCTGTTGGAAGAATAATAACATAAATAACATAGTGTAAACATTACTGGAAATTTTGTTATAATCTTTAATTGACAAATGCCATCATTTTTACTGCTTGTTTTCCTCATCTCATATTCATTCTGCCAGATTCTACACTAACACAACAAAACGCTACTTAGCTTTTCTTCAGAATATCTTTTAAAAATGCAGCTCTTACATTAAAGGTGAATATGGAATAGGAAATATCACTTTTAGTCGTTTTCAGTGACATCTTGCTGCTTGGCACCTCCTTACTGCAACTTAGTAATCTGAAAGAAACAGACATTTTACCCATTTAGTTATACTTTAAAAACAATTTGTAACTCAAAGCAACTCTACTGTATTCTTTAATTTTAAAGTACCCATTTTAAACTACTAGCTAGTCTTGCTTGGGTAGCTTTCTAAACTTTAATGATGATTTCATGGCAATATGCGGCTGCGCATTGTTGTGGTGCAGCATCCAGGCTGCTTCTCGGAAATGTGGTCTTTTGCACCTGATATGGACTTGCAATGTTTTCAGGACATCCCTGTTGTATTGTCCAGTTACTGATGTGTGTGCAGGTACAACATGCTGATAAACCATTCCATGACCCTAACTTTCCCAGCAGAAGCAACCACTTTTGCTTTTTTGGGGGTTGGTGATGGAGATTTCCACACCGAGCTTTGCTGTTTGCTCTCAGGATCAAAATGATGTAGCCAAGTTTCATCAGCAGTGATTACGTTTGAAAGAAACTCCGGGTTTTCCTCTAACATCAACTTTAACTGCATGCAAATGTCCTTTTGTTCAGGAATCAACAGTCTTGGAACCCATCACGCACAAACACATCTCATGTGTAATGTTTCTGTCACCAACATCTGGGTGGCACCCAATGAAATGCTCAGTATTTCTTAAGGTAATTTGTCGATCCTCTCTCACAATGGCAGCCGCAGTGTTGATGTTTTCTTCCGTAAGAGCAGTAACTGGAGCACCGGGTCCACCTTCCTTTGAAATTGATTGTCTCCCCTCTTTAAACATTTTAAACCACTTTCGAGCTGTGCTGTAGGGAAGAACAGACTCTCCATAGGCCTCCTGTAACATTGTATAGGCCTCAACTGAAGATTTCTTGAGACGAAAGCAGAATTTCAAAGCCGCATATTGTTCCTCGTGTGTTACCTCCATTGCAGCGGTTGGCGATACTGAACATGTCTGAACTTGCCTGGCGGGAACCAGGAGTTGTTAGCTAATGATGGATTTCTGACAATAAAGTCATTAATCCTCTTGCACTCCAATATTTTTCACTGATGGATGGGGTAAAAGGTTACTCCATTAAGTGGCAGTAAATTATTGTCAGTAATATATACTATTGTATATAAGTATAGACTGAGGAGATAGGCTAGTATACGCTCACATAGGCTACACCAGATCTGTATATAAGTATAGACTGAGGAGATAGGCTAGTATAGGCTCACATAGGCTACACCAGATCTGTATATAAGTATAGACTGAGGAGATAGGCTAGTATAGGCTCACATAGGCTACACCACATCTGTATATAAGTATAGACTGAGGAGATAGGCTAGTATAGGCTCACATAGGCTACACCAGATCTGTATATAAGTATAGACTGAGGAGATAGGCTAGTATAGGCTCACATAGGCTACACCAGATCTGTATATAAGTATAGACTGAGGAGATAGGTTGTATAGGCTCACATAGGCCACACCAGATCTGTATATAAGTATAGGCTGGGGAGATAGGCTAGTATAGGCTCACATAGGCTACACCACATCTGTATATAAGTATAGACTGAGGAGATAGGCTCACATAGGCTACACCAGATCTGTATATAAGTATAGACTGAGGAGATAGGCTAGTATAGGCTCACATAGGCTACACCAGATCTCTATATAAGTATAGACTGAGGAGATAGGCTAGTATAGGCTCACATGGGCTACACCAAATCTGTATATAAGTATAGACTGGGGAGATAGGCTAGTATAGGCTCACATGGGCTACACCAGATCTGTATATAAGTATAGACTGAGGAGATAGGCTAGTATAGGCTCACATAGGCTACACCAGATCTGTATATAAGTATAGACTGAGGAGATAGGCTAGTATAGGCTCACATGGGCTACACCAGATCTGTATATAAGTATAGACTGAGGAGGTAGGCTAGTATAGGCTCACATAGGATACACCAGATCTGTATATAAGTATAGACTGAGGAGATAGGCTAGTATAGGCTCACAAGGGCTACACCAGATCTGTATATAAGTATAGACTGAGGAGGTAGGCTAGTATAGGCTCACATAGGCTACACCAGATCTGTATATAAGTATAGACTGAGGAGATAGGCTAGTATAGGCTCACATAGGCCACACCAGATCTGTATATAAGTATAGACTGAGGAGATAGGCTAGTATAGGCTACACCAGATCTGTATATAGGTATAGACTGAGGAGATAGGCTAGTATAGGCTCACATAGGCTACACCAGATCTGTATATAAGTATAGACTGAGGAGGTAGGCTAGTATAGGCTCACAAGGGCTACACCAGATCTGTATATAAGTATAGACTGAGGAGGTAGGCTAGTATAGGCTCACATAGGCTACACCAGATCTGTATATAAGTATAGACTGAGGAGATAGGCTAGTATAGGCTCACATAGGCCACACCAGATCTGTATATAAGTATAGACTGAGGAGATAGGCTAGTATAGGCTACACCAGATCTGTATATAGGTATAGACTGAGGAGATAGGCTAGTATAGGCTCACATAGGCTACACCAGATCTGTATATAAGTATAGACTGAGGAGGTAGACTAGTATAGACTGAGGAGATAGGCTCACATAGGGTACACCAGATCTGTATAGTCAGGGGTCTCCGTCTAGGGGATATGTGAATAGCGACCACAAGGTACCCAAGCTGAGCAGAACATTACTTCCACTAACTGGTGTTTTGCTCCTCACTGTAGCTTTTCTATCTGACCTTACCTAGGTCATCTCTTGTTCTCTTCCGACCCCGATGCTATTAGGTTTCCTGAGGGTGTCTATTTTTCCAACCTCTCCATTTCTTTAATTTCTCTATAAAACTCTTAACCCCTAACATACTGACCTGTCATGGCATGTATACGTACTCTGATTGGTAATCACAGGATATGGTCGGTGAATTTATTTTGATAATTCTCCCGGTCAGGTCGGTGAGACCCGTAAACCAATGACAGGTGTGGTCCTCCAGACATTCTGGGGGTTGTGAGAGAGCAATGTGACCGCCAAAACATAAAAATATGGTGCTCTCTAAAAAATGGTTTCTATTACTGGTGTCTTCAATATTTATGAAATATGACTCGAGGGAACCAAGAGTACCAACAATGAAACTACTACAGCGTGTTTGTTTCACATTAAGCTAACAGAATACAATAAAGATTGAATTTTAGTGCAAAAAATTATGACCATAATAAAATTGTGATCTTTATTGAACAGCCCTCATATTTAATAACATAAAATGTACACAGTTTTTACATAATACGTAAATCCATAACATTTACAACAAAACATAAATGAAGCTGGTGAACAGGTCACCAAGTTAACTGTTTTAGAGCAGCAGCATAATCTGCGACCATTGAGAAAAATAACCTTTTGAGTATTACAATAAAATCAGTGATTAATAAGGTAATATCTTTTAATTTCAAAGATCAGACTGTCAAATAAGAAATGCTGCACAGTCTGTACACTGTCAAAGTACTTTTAATATTGATGTGGAACCTTTTAAATTTTGAAATTTTCCATGACCATCATACACTGGGGGCATACAAAGTTGGGATGGAAAATTTTGCATTTAAAGCGAGTAAGTCTGGAAAAAATAAACTCTTGGTGAATGTCCTTTGGTATTGTTTATCCAGTAACTATTGCAAGTATTTGATAATAAATTTCGACATTGAGGAACTGCATTCTTTGTGACTGTTTGCACTACCTTTGCTAATTTGTCTGCTCTTTTATTTGCTGGTAATTCTTTATGACCCTTAACCTAAGATAAGAAAATAAAATCATTATAATTTGTTGTTTTTTCTGGTAGTTGGATCTAAAGGATTTATCTGTAATAGCAGATTGAGAGCTGATATACATAAATGCAAGTCGTCATTGATGATCCAGTTTACAGTCTCTTGGGTAGCAAATGCAAGGTGATATTCAAAATATTCAGGATTGGTGTTGTCATCTTGACAGTAGTTGCAAAAGAGTTTTGTTGTTTGGCAACACTAGCACATCTGATCAGTGAGTGTTTAAACTTTCATGCAGCGGGTAGCTGCGTTAAGATTCTATAGTACTTTCATGATGCGCTGAGTGTAGTGTGCGGCGATTTTATGATGGGTCCACGATTAGAACAGAAAGTGTGCAAATCTCAGGGGCTCTCACAATGATTAAACAAGTGTTTGGGGGACAAAGCATGAGGTGTACATGTGTTTGAGTGGCCATCTCAGCTCAGGGCAGCCAGTATAACTACTGAACACAAAGCTCACAGTGGTAGGCCCATCAGCAGCACAACACCTGACATTGCAGCCAAAGTTCAACACCTCGCTTGTGAAGATCAACATCGAACCATTGAAGACCTCGCTCATGAAGTGGGAATTTTAACTGATGAATTGGGCATGCATCATGTCGCCACAAAATGTGTGCCAAGGATACTGACTGCTGATCAGAAGGAACTTTGTAATGAAAGATAACATGGTGGTTGTCTGCCACCTACTGCACTCGCCTGATTTGGCACCCTGAGACTTTGCTCCATTACCCAAACTGAGAATCAAGTTGAAAGGACGTGGCTTCAACACAACTGAAAGAAACACTGTCTGTGCTAAGAACCCTCAAACAACATGACTTCCAGGATGCATTTGGAAAATGGCAGAATCGCTGGGAGTGCTGTATACATGTGGAAGGTGACTACTTCAATGGTGACGGTGGTCATTAGTTATTAGTAAGTTTTTGACAAGATGGCAGCACCAGTCCCGAATATTTTGGATATCACCTTGTAGTTCAGCTTGGAATATGGAGTATAAAGGAGCCAACTTATGTGTAGCTGAACGTGTCTGAAGATAAGTTATCGCTGTATCTGCTTTATATTATGCAGGAATACTGACAAGTAATCTAAACTTTGCTACTTACTGCTATTATAAACCAGTATACTGGGGGGAGTGCTCCATCATTGCATTGTCTCCGGTGTTACGAGCCAATCTTGAGAAGGGATTGCGGGAGCTTGGTCTCTTACGTCTGCTTCTCTCGTCCATATTACTGCACAAGTCTCTGTAACACATGCATGCTTTCTTTACAACTTTTACATGCTATAAAGTACATTGGTTAGCCTATAAACAACCTTCCTAGAAATCACAAGTGTTTCTCTACCCACTATCATTTACTTTTCTGCACTGTGTATGTTTTTAAGTGTGCCTTTGCTTTCCAATCCATGATGTCATTCTTTGAAGCGAGTCTACAGTTACCTAGAAATGCACATCCGTGCCACGTAATCTAACAATATGTGGTTGTGGTACTTCTATTAGCATTAGTAGCTCGTGTCAGGTGAGCTTGTTAAGAGTATTTTTCACTAGGAACTGCTCCCTTTCAACTGTTTGCATACTTACAAGACTGACCACAAGGATGTCCTTCAAACCTATTTGCATGGTCTGGAAACAAGTCTTCTGATCTTTAAGTACAATAAAGCATATCATTGCTGGTAGAGGGCAATATGAACCTGACAATACAGCACCTTTTCTACATGCTGCAATTCTATTTTCAAACTGTTGAATACAGGGGAATATCAATCACTGCATTGATGATTTTCTGGACAGGTATCCAGAGTTCTAAGACACCTCAAAGAATCCTGAAGATTAAGTGTTACAAAGTAACAATAATTATTTTACAGTAATTTACTATGGCATGACATACATAAATGACACATAGGTATACAAATTAATAGTGCAAATATTCAGTATTGCTAGGTGTTTTACTGTGTGTTTTATTCAAATACCTATTTTGTGGTTGTTCCCTCCCTCAGAGGTGTGTTGTATGTTTTTAAAGCTCTACCAATGACCAAGCCAGTGTTACTATGTAGGCACAAGTCTTCCAATAAACTGTCGGAAGAAACTATTGTCGTGCAGACCTCGATAGCCGAATTAAATTCATCTACATTTGACCTAGGCACTCTCTGTGTAATGATACCTGTTTTCTTAAACTTGTTGAAACTAAAGGCTCGCTGGACAGTAATAACGTCGTGCACAACCATCAAAGGAACAATTAGAAATGAGTACCCAGTATATGTTCTACAAACTATACTTACAAAAGTTTATTTTTCTCTTTACTTCATGTTCACTAAGATAAATATTTACAAAAGTAATTTTATTTATTTATTAGAAGACCCCAATGAGCTATTACTCTAGGAATGGTATGCCCTTTACAAGGGAAACGGTAAGCAAACTAATAATTTAATTACATACTTCGCTGTAGATGGAAGGAGGATCCAGCAGACCAAAGCAATAGTCAAACATTTATATATTGCTAGAAACAGGCCTTGAAATTACATACTCCTTCCATGACATGAAAAACAACTGAACAGTGGCAGCACTTAAAAAATGACAAGTGTATTGGAAAATTCAATCAGTAACAATGGAATACTTGGAAATGGTTGATGCCACAAGAAAAAAGTTATTTTAAATAATGTTTTACAGAGATCTAAAGTTATTCTGCAGTAAGTTCTTTATCTCTTGCAGTTTTCCAGTTATACAAAAGTAATTCAGAATGAAGAGAACTGTTGTTGTTTTCTAGTGCCTTGCATCTGGCAATGAAGCCATTAGCATTCGTGCTTTCCAATACTTTTGAACTGAATGAAGAGAACTTCATGGGTTATTCTTAGAAATACTAAATGCAGTATAACCCAGGCTTGTGGGTCGTGGTCTATTGGGCTGCTTCTGCCCAGACATTTTGTCTGTGACTGAGGTAGGTATCTTCAGTGGCACTAGCAAGGTCGAAGTACTCTGGTGAAGGTTTCAAGTCGCTGTTGAAACCTCCACCAGAGTACCACAGCCCACAAGCCCAGATTGTATTGTATCTAGTATTGACACCAGCAATGAAAGCCTTAGAACTTGGATATTCTTGGAAAATTCAGGATATATTTCATTTTCATACAAATAGCTTAAATATAAACAGCATTTTAATAAACATCAATCGAGCCATAAAAAAAAAAAAGATATGAAAAGATTTTTCCGTGTATTGCATAGATTAGGGTGGACTGATTTTCTTGAAAATATTGTAGCATGTTAGACAAATACTCAACTGAAATACAAAGAGAATCCCAACATAAATTATCCTTGTATGGAAAATGTTTCATTACTTTTGTTATTTATAAAATTTACATGACAAAATGTGTATCTTGTGAGACAGGATATTGTAAGACAGGATATTGTAAGACCCCAAAAGAAAATCATTTATGTGAATATTTGTTAAGAGTGTAATTTGTTTTTGGTGTTGGTATGAGTTGGTTAAATGACGAAAACGTGTTACTAATGTTCATTGTTACAAACAATTAAGTTTGTTTAAAGATGTCATAAATATTTCCATATTTAATTTTAATATATATGTATAAATAAAAGAATTATATGTGTTCAATATTGAAAGCGAAGGGAGAATGGCTAAGGATCGCTTCCCTAGCAATGCGGGAACTATTTGATGAACGCATACGCAGATGTACACATGGCAGTCGGAATCCTAGACTCGCAACCAAAAGAATTTGTTAATAGCGTCCGTGTCTTTGGTATAGATGGACGCATTTTTATGTGTGCGCGTCATAAAATAGTGAAAGTAAATTTACTAAGTGTTTAAAGACCATTAGTTTGAGTAAAATAAGTGAAACGTTGGCTAACTTTAACAAGTTAGTTAATACGAAGTGTGCAATTAAATGAAAGGACGTAAAATAGACAGAAAACACATTTAGCGAAATATCGCTAAATTTTCAGACATTAAATCCCGGCAATGCAAGGGAAGTCGATCCACTGAAATAAAAGACTTACTACTGTGATTCGATTTAAATACTGTGAACAAGAAAGTGCGAATAAAATATTTCACTAAAGTTAACCCCGTGTGTATGTTCATTCCATCCAGTACCACGACCCGAGATAACGAAAGAGTCAAAAGCTCATCACCATCACCTACGATATAATATAAAAACAGCACCACTTGTAAACCATAAGAGATGGACACAAGTTTACTATACAAAAATAAGATCTCATTTAATCACCTCTTTATATTAGTTCTGTGGCATTAACTGTTTGAGACACTCTGTTATGGGTTTGAATTTTCAAATACTTATACCGTCAACAGCTAAGTTACTAGTTTTTTCCTTGTGATCATGCAAGGTGGCAGTTTCAAAGTCATCTAGCCACCAAGTCTTACAAACAAACATTTTGGTTAATTTCCGATAATGGTTAACTATAAAGGTCAGAAATACATGTAGCATTTGTAAGTTGCTTTTGAGGTGTGAATCTTGTATATTTGAGATCCCCTTGAGGGTTTGCTAGGATACATGAATGAGACGAGAGGGTTTAATGCAAATACAGGTATCTTGCCTTCGCAACTCAAGTGGTAAGAGTGTCAGCAAGAAGAATCTAGATTCATGATTTGAGTCTCAGCCACGGCATTGAGTTTTTGAATATGATTCAATTTACCGAACATTTTGGTGTTTAGAATTTAGCCATAAAAGGAAGTAGCTATACCCTATCCAGCCTTAAATTGGGTACGGATGACGTTACGCCACAGCACAACTTTCAGCACGTGTGAAATGGTGAAGTGCGATTGGAAATAGTTCCTTACTACATTGCGTATATTATCGCTTATTTAATACTTTAAAGTAATGAACAGGGTGAATAAATACCGTAATTCAACTTACAAAATATTTGCAGATGCGCATAAATATTTTACTTCCATTTATTATCATGTGGTACTCGGTAATTCTCCGATTGCGTTGTTACTATAGTGAAGTGATGCTCTGACACTCGTATTACTAGTAATGCACATACAGTTAGTGTGGCAGACTGTTCAGTTTCTCAGAGTAGTTACGGAAACATAAAAGTGGAAAGCCTCTAAGAAGTGGTGAAAAGACTATTGTATTATATGTGTTTAACTCTTTCTTTCAACGTTATGGTACTCTGGCTGTGAAAGACGTAACCAAATTGACGTTTGAAGCAACTGGTATTTCTTGTACAATTTCAAATGTGAGAATGGAAATGAAACAAACAGGAACTGTGAAAGTCCCTAAAAAGAAAAGGGAAGAACCATTTAGTGTTTTAGGCAAAGTGGATGACTTAAATGTTATTCACTTTAAAATGTATACCTAGTTTCATTTTAAACAACGGACCTCCTATGATAGATAATGAACAGAGAGCCAGATCTTCCAAATGTTAGGTAAACCACATTCCATACTTTGCTGAAAGACATTGGGTTTCAGTTTACAAAAAGAAAGACAATGCGATATTTGATCGGGAAGCTATGATGCTGTGCAGACGTTACGTGAGCTCTGAGGGTGCCGTGCCTCAATCTGACGACTCAGGTTAATCTAAGGTTTTACTCACAAAATTACATTTCATAACTTTTCTTAACTAATTTCTTTAGTTAATGTAGTTTATCAATAAATGTGAGCTAAGTGCAATTCTAACCACACACTGCTGCAGTGAAAGATTTCACGGTTGCGATAAAAGTAAGATGTAAACAGCTGTATGCAGAGAAAAACTCATGCTTGTTTGTGGAGTAATACAATCGCAATGTATATGTACGTACCCACTTTAAGCTCAGAGGGACTATAGTTTAAGTCTTCGCAATACTATTCTATTACAATTGAATTGAACTCTGTCACTTTTAGAAACACATTCCAGGGGTTATTCATTGCAGTACTACACTAGTTTATAAAAGTAACCATAATCTTAGGAAACATCTTACCCAAAGAAAGGAACAAGACTAATGAGGAGGTCTTTATCTGGTGCTGTTGACAAATCAGAATTTGTCTGTACAAGATGATTCATCACACATCGAAGATAATGTTGCAATCGTCGCCGACGTTCTTCAACAAATCTTGCATCCTGCAATTTAACAATCACATTTATTTTGTATATTATTCAATGTATAATGTTCAAAAGGTTCATATTCCACTATTAATGACACTGCCATATATTTTTTCCATTTTTATCATCAAATAATATAATTAAATCATCAGGTTAGAGAAATATTGTCACTTCATAATATTTGATTTGTATAATTTAAGTTTTGTTTTGTATCACTTTCTTTCTACCAATATTTTTATCTATTAAATATATAGATATATTATATAATATATAGTTATATTATAACTGATAGTCCTTTAGATAGAAAAATCCAACATACTGGGAGAAAAGAGAAAATATTCTACCTTATTTCCTAAAGTTTTCTTTGGTGGAAAATCAAAAGTGCTAACGATGGCATCTCGTTTCTTCAGTTCCTTATGAAGGGAATAGAATTGCGCATATCGCCTGTAGATGTTCCATTCATCATCCCGGATACGTATGAATACCTGAAATTCAAGTAAACTTCAGAATTTGTACAGAAATACAAGAAGTGTCAGCAAAATCATTTTATATAATTTTTATACAGAAGTTAAAATCTGTAATTGAATTAGATTTATTTTTTGAGATTTAAGAGCAGTTAAATATAAACAAATGGCGATGCCATCTCACCACGAAGTCTCTTGGCTACTTCAAGGTTAAACCTAGTTGTCATGGCAACAGATCGCTCTGCCACTCCTCTAACATGCCAAGAGAACTGTTAGAATTAGTAACTTACAACAATTCAAGCATACAATTACTCACATTTCATAGGGACCGACTTCAATAAGTCATATCTATTACCTGATATACATGATGAACATCTGAGGAGCCTCCAGTGAGGAATGCTGACGGTATCCAAATATTGACAAGTGCTCTGGCAGCAGCACCAAGAGAGCTAGTGTCGTAGTCACTGGTAACACTGAGGTCGTCATCTGAAGTTGCTACATCATCAGGTAGAGGCCCGCGTAAGTCTATTAGCTCCTCCCTTAACCGTCGCAATGCAGCATCTTTCTGTTGTAACAATCTGTGTAACCTATCGTTGAATTCCATAAGCTCTCCATGCATCTCTGCAACCTGCAATCATACCAAATTTTTGTTTTTACATATACAAGACTTTGCAATTCTTATACTGGTTCATAACATGTATGGTCTGATGACTTCTTTTATGAATATCTTTATACTATCTCTATCATCTACTTATAGTAGGTAAGAAGTATTGTACTTCACCCAAAAGTTCAATTCCAAGGTTTCATCACAAATACATATTTTGAGGCCCCCTGAATAAAAAAAAAAGCGCTTTAAGAAGGTCTATTTGTATACATCTGCATTGTTACCAGTGACCACATCTGCAAAGTTGCTGGCAGATTGCACCCATGTGAGAGCATGCTGGTAACCTACCTAGCCCATGTGATAGTGGCCTTTAGTACAAATGACCCAAACCTGTATGTTGAGAAGTTGCCCCTTCAGGAATATTCTGCTTGGAATGCAGAGCCATACAAAGGGTTGTTAATACCCAGAACAGTCAACCGAGGTGTCAGTCCAATCAGAGAGAGTGTGAGTTTAGTAGGCAGTTGGGTGCACCTGACTATCTAAGCAACGATTGGTCAGCAATTGGAGTTACCATTTGTTACAGTATGTACATGTGAACAGCATACTCAAAAACCAAAATTTGAACCAAACTTGTAGAGAAGCTCAGTATCTTCCAAGAAAGTGATACAAGCAAGATGAAGTTCTTCCAAGCTGTTTTACCGTGGTTTGCTAGAGATCGGTGTTCCAGACGTTTCATCCACAGCTGCAGCAGACATCCTCACTGGCACTGTCGAAGACTCCTAGGGGAAGGTATTGCTGCATCTGATGTGTTAACTGTCTGTGTCGCTCTATTTATACAATGCATGTTATAAGCTGATTGGCCCGGGGTGGGCAGGGGCAGGGTCACAGTGGCCGCTGGGTGGGGTTTTGTCTCTCTTGTGCTGCTGTTGTCTTGTGATTGGCTAGCTCTACTTTCCTGTTTCTTATTATGTTCTTTGCTTTCAATGGCTGGATGCCATCTATACCAAGTAATGTCTATACCTGACATCCATACCAAGTTCATCATGCCATTTACTGGGACCAGAGAGGAGAAGACACCAATGTCGCCAGTCAATTTACAAAAGCTTTTGAAACATATCCTGTTAACTTATAGTGTAAGTGAAGCAAAAGTGTTCCAAAACTCAAGTTGCAACATTCATTCATTAGAACCTCCATTCACTATTAAAAAACTTCAGAAAAATTAATCTCATTATAGATTTGTTTCGTCTATCTGTTTGCACTTTGCTTTCAAAATGTGTTGAAAATATTTCTGAAAAGGTTTGTCTTGATTAACATTGGATGCATGGATGGACAGATGGATGGAGTTTAAGGGCCCTTCAACTGCTAGGTCATTTGGGCCCGAAGTTAAAATATAAAATCTAAAACACTCAGCTGACTAAAAGGTGAAGGTTAAAACAAGCAAATAAAAATGTAAACACCAAACAGCACTGAGTGAGCTAACTTTAAAACCTGAAAGAGGTGTGCACAAAAAACAGAGAAAAAGTGAAAGCTAAAATAGAACGTTAAAACTAAGCAGTTAAAACAGTAAAAGGTAAAACACAACAGATAAAATAGTAAAAGCGAATGCTAAAAAGTTAAAAAGCTCAAACAACTAAAAAAGAAGTTATACTTGCTTAGCAAACCCAATTTGGACAATGAACTGCAGTGTCTTACAGATATTAACATTAAGTAGAGAAAACTAAGCTTTTGTAAGAATAGTGTATACAACTTAGATAAAAATAAATGATAGTAGAAAAGTCCTGTGAACATAACACACCACATTTTTTTTAATATTATTACCTGAATAAGCTTCTTTTCATATTCCATTGCTTCATGATGGTAGTCTGGATATGTGACATCGCCAGCTTTGTTCTGAGAGGCTTCCAGATTGGCAAGAGCTTCGTGTGCTTGTGTTCCGTCTCTCTTCAGCATCTGTACAGCCCCTACATACTTGCGCAGTTGGTGCTTCAATAGCTCATTCTCCCTGCGCAAAATGTGTAGCAATGGATCACTTGACACATCTGCACAGCAATTTGGTGCAACAACTTGATCCTCATTTTTGTCAATTTCCATCCGAGAAGATCTCTCAGAAAATCAATACACTAAAACTTTGGTCGTAATAAATAACATTTTCAAACCCACAAATGTTCAAAAATACACCAGTTTAAGCTTATATAATACTAGCCGAAATACCTGGAGTTGCTCAACATTTTCAAACCCACAAATGTTAAAAAATACACCAGTTTAAGCTTATATAATACTAGCCGAACTAGCCGAATACTAGCTCATGGTTTGACGCTTTATCCCTATAACTTTTAGACTTCGTTGTACTTGGCCAATAGCCTTGTGTTTCTTTGGAGACATTTAAAAAATATTACATAATGCACTTGAATTGTTAGTTAAAACTCTTAGGATACTGTAAAGAACAAAAAATAAACAAAATAAATAGAGAAACAAAAAAAAAAAAACACACCAAGAAGACACTATGCATACTGTTTAAACAAGTACCATCATTGCCTATGGACAAACGTTCTATAGGAACGGCTCCTGTATGACCTTCACAGTTAAAGGCAGGATATAAATGGAATAAAAAAAAAGACACTATGCAAAAGCACTGTCGAACAACCACAAATACCACAGGAAGAAAACAGAGGAAAAAATACATGTGAATGTAATACCTTTCTATTTCAGTCACATAGATAATTGTATGAATTGTTTGTAGAAGAGTGAGTTCAGAAAGACATGTGAATGCATTATGCAAAACAATGAGTAGTGTGAATGTCACCATGTGAATGTCATAGATTGCATTTGTATTTCAATCATATAGAAAAATGTATGAATTTCTTGCTGTAGAGCAAGTAAAGAAAGATATAAGAATGTTTACACAAAAAAACGAGTGGAGAAAACCATGTGAATGTAATAAATAGCATAAAAAAACATGTGCCAATTTTCATGGTGATCACTGATCAGTGAACCAGTGTTGGAGCTTATCTACTTCATACATACCAATGTCCATTTTTAGTCTCTACTACACATGGTATATAGGGGAAGTGTTGTATGTATTTGATCCAAAAATTCAATCTTATGATTTCACCAGAAATATATGTTTTGAGACCTCAATCTAAAAATAGCAGTTTTAGAAAAAGTTTTTGTGGAGTGAACCATTTCGGAGATATTCCTTGTTATTTGTGTTAGTTTTACAATAATTATACTTTCCTCAAATGGAAAGCCTACTGCATTCCCATATTTCCCCTTGTACCTACAAGAAAATGAGCAATAAGGTAATTTCTGCAAATGTTTATCTCAACATGAATAAGAGTTTGTAAAAATAGTTGGTACAAGAGTAGAGAAAATCATGTGAGTGCAACACATCAGATTTTTATAATATAGACTGTTGCAAGACTAGTGCTTTCTTATGGAAGTGAAGCATCAACCTTAGGAGCCCATGACATTTGTACAATCACAGTATGTGACAAAGTTCACAAGGTCATCTGTAGGATGTGTAAAATTTACCACATATGAAGAGATCATGCTTGTGCATATGTCACAGCTAAGGCCTTGTATTTGTGTGATCATGCCAAAGCTAACAGTGAGTAGCAAAGTTGGACTATACAGCTAACTCTTCAATATTAAAGATAAATTTTGATAAATAATTCATATTATGGTTTTCACAATACTTTTGGTTATATAAAGATTAATTAAAATTACCTTAAAAATGTTATTTTAAGCCAATGTATCTTTAATGCGTTTAATTTGGGCATATTCACGTGCATATTATGGAAGCTTTCAGTACATAAATCTATACATTTTAACCCTTTCAATGCGTTGGTCGTCACATCAACAGAGAGGCATTTAAACATCTCTCTGCATTGGCCAGAATGCTGCTCGCTAGAATCAAGCCTTATTAGACACTGAAGGGAATCTCTGAACACACTGAGTTGAAAGAACATGTTCTGCCATATGTTGGGATTGTAAAGGAGCAGTTTCAAAGAGCTCTCTGCAGTAAATCTACAGCTTAAAGCACAAAAGCTTGCATATGCATTTTACTCCACAGAGTGTGGGGTCATGTGATTGTGAATTCATGGGTGCACAAATCGTGGCAGGGCCTAGCAGGCAGGTGCACATTTTTCACCATGATGAATTACTGGCTGCATCTGATGCTTTGCCATCTGATATGTCAGATATTGAAAGTGATGCCAGGGAAGTGACGAAAGTGATCCACTGCCATGCACAAAGAGAATACGGGTTGCCAGTCCTATGTTTCAATGGCCGAGAGGCAATTTTGTTCCACAAAATCATGGTTTTGACAACCATAATTCAGGTATTTCAGTGAATTTGGATGAAAATGCTACAGTTTTTTATGTTTTTAAATTAAATTTTTTTCTTTCCAAATTATGCAGCTCATTGCTAAAGAAACATTATCATTTTTTTCGTGAGAAATAAAAAATAATGGGATGGGGTGGCTCACAGAATTTTTCTACTGTTTTTTTTTTCAATTTTTTCTTATTCTATAGGTATAATTATGACAAATATTCACATTCAAAACCTTGGATAACCCTGATTTTAAATAATCTCATTTTCACTACAATATTTCTATTTTTAGCAGTATCAGTGCTTAAGAGTAATTAGTGACTGGAAAATATTCAGATTCAAAATAAATTTAGTAAAATGAACTTCAGATAATCCTATTATAATTACTTTCAGTTTCACTGTGATACTTCTATGTAGTAGTGCTTAAAGTTATTAGTGATTGATAATGTTATCAATTACCTATGTCTAAATTAATGGCCCCTGTAGACAACCCTAACTTCTGTGTGTTGCATTTGGCCTAAATTAAGCTTTCGAAATTAACGTTTTATTGAGAAAGTGGATTATCTACATCAGTCTACAACCTCCTATAATCGCTCCACCCTTAGATCCGCACTAGATGTAAACACAAACCGCCAACACCTTACTCACGATACGCCGAAACCAAAGTCACCGTAAAATATAGTACCTTAAATATTGACGATTATCTGCGAGTTTTCAAGATGTATGATAACCCTGGTAAAGAATACTTAAATGTAACAAGATAGCAGTGTTTTTCCTAAAACGCCCAAGTAAATATCATTCTTTTGCAACATAAACACGAGGTAGGAGTCCACGTAGTGTTTATTTGTGTTAGTTGCAGGTGATATGAACATCAGGTTATCGCGGAATGATACAAGGTGCGGATCTAAGGCTGGATGGAGTATAGGTGAGTATTTCATGATATTTATGTACTTTTTGCATGTTATTGTATGAATAGAAAGCATTTTAAATTTTAAAAATGTCTTAGCAAGGAAGGAAAGCATCTCAGCAGTGAAAGGGTTAAAGGGATTATTACAGTATAAAATTCCTGCTGCAAGAAACAATGTTTTAAAAAGGGGTAGAATGAGACTGGAAAATTCAATGCCTTAGCTGGGATTTTTCTGTCTCATTCTACTCCGTTCTAGCCTTATCCTACACAGTCTAGTGTGGAAGAACAATTACCTAATTTCCAATGTTTTAAAGTTGACCCATGATTTATCTTGACCCTGGTGAACACACCAGACATCCCAATATCATGCAGAAGCAGATAACAGCAATAACAAATTTCTGAAAATGACCTGCAGGTTGCAGCTTTGCTTTGAGATTAATGGTGCTCATTTCTGATTAACTAAATTTTACTATCAGAGCTTCAACATTGTTCTTTGTTACAATTTTAAACACATATTTATTCATACTAAAAGCTCTAGAATCTGGTATTGTTTATTGTACTGCAATTCAGTCTCACTATTATTACCTCAATAATGCTTGTATTCGACTTTCAAGTCGCTCCACCTTCTCATGAAGGACACGTTCATTTTCTTTCAACTCTGCTCTTAGCTCAGAGTTCTCCTCATGAGACTGATCCAACATGCGCTTTAACGAGCGAGACTCAGCCTGAAGTTCTTCCTTTTGAGACAAAAGAGAGAGCAGCGCCTCCTGTACTTCATCTAACAGTTCAACAAAAAATTCATTATTATTTATCTTTCCTTTCAGGTAAAAATCATTCTTGACTTTTTTTTATCATTAACAATTATATATATTAAAATTAGCAAATATGCACAGTAAAACTTAATTCAATCAAAATCTGTGGTTACAACATATTGAAAGAATACCAATGAAATGCCCTTTACTGCACTATGTTTCCAAACTAAGTGAAACACCTGGTGGTGTTGCCCGTGGTTCTTTGATTTCGTTTTTTTGAAATCAATGAGCATTACTGAATGACATTTTCACACTGATTGCAAAACTGAAATCTTCTTGTGTGCCGCATCATAATTTTTTGCAATTTAAAATTTTGTTCTGAATATTTTTCGTAATGAACATACTGTAGTAAATTACCATGTGCTTATCATTTGTTTGAAAGGCTTAACAGCTGATAATTTCAACTTTATGACTGAAAATGTGAAATAATGTAATTATTATGTTTATATTTTATATTTATACATTTTTATACTTATTAAAATCTACTAACTATATCAGAACATTATAACAAACTATAATTCCAAAGGGTACAGGTTCTTCATAGATTCTTCTCAAAAAGATCTTAATCCTTGTTTCTTATGTGAATGGCATAGCAAAACTAGGTCAGAATACTGAGAAAGGTTCAGTTGCAACCTTTAGGTTGATTATGGAACATGATTGTCAAAACATTTGAACAGAATTGGGATATATTCTTCACCACTATGTCCTCTGTGATCTGCAAGAGGAAATGGATCGAGACCACCTTCAAATATGCACGGCCACTTCTAATGCCCCATCCATCAGTGAAAAATATTGGAAAGCAAGAGGATTAATGACTTCATTGTCAGAAATCCAGCATTAGCTAACAACAACAACAATACTCGGAAAGGGAACAGTGGTCACATAGGACTAATTTAACACCGGGCGAAAGAATATAAAAAGTGAACCCTCAAAAGTATTGTTGCCACCTCTCCATGTGAAATTAGGTTTAATGAAACAATTTGTGAAAAATCTAGATAAAGACAGTGAATGCTTTAAATACCTTTGTGTTACATTTCCTTCATTATCCTATGAAAAAACTAAAGCTGGTGTATTCATTGGCCCACAAGTTCGAAAACTGATGGATAGTCAGTTCGAAAATACTATGAGTCGAGACGATGAAGGATGCTTTCAGAAATGTCTTTTTTTTTTTTTTTTTTTAAATTTTCTTGGAAATAAAAAAGACCAAAATTATGTTAACATAGTGAAAGTGATGCTACAAAATTTCAAACAGATTGGTTGTAACATGAGTTTCAAAGTACATTTTCTTCATTCCCATCTAAAGTGTTTCCCTGATAACTTAGAAGATTTTAGTGAGAAACAGGGTGAAAAATTTCACCAGGATATAAAAAATATGGAAATTGAGCTATCAAGGGAAGTGGAGTGTTCACATGTTGGCACACTATTGTTGGATGTTAAAACCAAAAAGATCAAAGAGAAAATTTGTAGTGCAATAGTGGGGTAAGGTTATGAATGTGCTTTTAATTATTAATTAATGATTAATTAATGACAAATAAATTATAATTATGGCCTAGCTTTTCATATAAAATTCTTGTTGAAAGTAATTTTTATTACGTTTCACAAAGCTTTAATTTCATTTCTCTTATTTATGAATATTTTGAAAACCTGACATGATGGGAGAAAATGAAGATTATTTTTGAATTAATCACAAAAAATCAATTTACAATCACCTATCATACTCAAAAAAGTAAAAAATAAGTTTTGAAATGCAGAACTGTGTAATCTATCCCTATTACTTTTAGACTTACACAGGTTGTGCTTGCGCAATATTGTTTTATTTTTTTGGAGACATTTAAAAATTATTGCTTAAGAGACTTAGGAAAAAGAGTTAATTAAACTCTTAGGATACTTTCAGAGCTCTAAGGAACAAAAACAAACGAAATTAATAAATAAAAAGAGAAAACACTACTCAAAAGCACTGTAACCACAGTATGTATACTACAAAACTTGCCCAGCAGGTGCACAACCCGTCTCCCGATCACATACTGCACAACTGGTTGGCAATCGCACAGCCCATCTCACAGTCACACATGCATGCACCTCAAATCAAATCTCAAATCACATTAACAGTTATCAGAATAAACATAAAACATGCCTTACCACAGCAGATGTTGGAAATGCTGTCCATCTGCAACAATACGTCTACAGCATCTTCTAACAAAATTTTCATTCACACACGTTAGTTCAGCTTCCATTAACACACACACGCGCACGCACACACAGACAGACAGACAGAAATCTGGACATCGAAATTTTGAGTCAAATACAATACTTCCTCTGCTTGCTATACATAGTAGAGAAAGTAAAAAGTAGCAGACACTATTATGAATAAAGCATTTGCTACTGTGTCAAGCATTTCTGGAAATAGGAGATTTTAAAACTAGACTAACATCCTATTATTGGGATGTCAGAAGGAGAATGGATGAAGTCTAAGATCCAGAGCAGAAGCAAGAGACAACTTATAATATTAAAGTAATAATAAAGTAAAAATAATAAAGTAACTAAGTAATATTAAATTACTTACGTTTTCACAACCCCACAAAACAACAAAGGAACAGTGTTCATATATTTGACCTCCTTTCTGACATGAGTCATGAGTAATGACCAAAGGCAAAAAATGTGTAAGTATGAAAAATGCAAAAATGAAAGTCAGCAAATAAAAATAGGAAAATTTATGCAGCATATGGATTATAGTTAGAAGTGAACAAGAAATAATAGTGGTGGTGGTGGTGGCAGTGGCGGTGGCCGTGGTGGTGGCGGTGGTGATGATAATAATAGGATTGTTTAACTATAATCGGCAACATGAAACAATACAAACACAAGAGAAATGCACCAAATAAAAATAAATACGAAGAAAATTGAGTCACTTTAGGAAGTAGTCTGTTATCTTGGCTTGTTCTTTTTTTTTTGTGGCTGCCATAGTGCAAATGGTATCATTGGCCATTATTTCCTCATATGTTATGACGCGTGATGAAATGTTCATATTTTCTGCCCTGAATGTGGGTCTGTTTATTTGTAGAAACACCTTAGACACGTGCGCTTCCTTCAATTTCCACTGCCTTAGCTGCAATTTGTATTTAAGGAAGATGGAGCAATCCCTAATTTCTTAGCAATTTGTGCATTTCATGCTGCCACTTTCCTTTACTACATTCAAAATGCATAATTTTTCAGTAATTGTAATGCGCTTCCTGTTCTTTTCACCCACGTTTACTAACGCAACTGAAGCAAGTACGGTTTAGTACTTCACAACTTTGCTTGAGAATAACTTTAAGGTCACCCTCACTTCTGTACTTAGGGATATCTTCCAAGAAATGACAAACCCATGAGGCGTGTCGGAAATAATGTGAAACTGCCTAGTTGTTTACATGAGCTTATCACACATACACGGCGACACAGAGTATATTCATGTCTTCATGAAAGCAATGTGTCATATCGGCAGGCATGGGAGATCATCCATTACTGATTGTATGTCAATAGTATTTTGCTATTCTAGTAAACAAATAAGTGATCGGAATGCTCTGACAACCAAGGTCAGTATGCTTGGATGCTTTGCCACGTAGTACAGTGTGAGTAGAAGTTTCGGATTTGAATATTTCTTGAGATTTTACAGAAGGGAACGTCAAACGTATAAACAGTGTAGTTTGCTCTAGGGGTCATAAGCTATGATCATGTAAGTGCAAAAATTGTATAAATGAAAGTTGTATAAACAAAATAATTTGCCATAATATGTTATAGGATTTTGCTGGGACCATAAAAAAAAAAAAAAAAACCAGCATTGAAAAAAAAAAACAAAAAACAGGAAAGAACACACAAGTGTAAAAAACATATAAGTGTGAAATGTATAAAAGAACGCATATTTTTATAAGCTAGCAACAGTGATGTGAATTCAAATTATATTGAAAACTGAGCTGGATTGAAACACAAAACGTCACTTACTTATAATTAAACTTGACCGGTTTCAAGAGCCCAACTTGCTCCCATCAATTGTTTAATTCTGATAATGGGAGCAAGTTAGGCTCTTGAAACCGGTCAAGTTTAATTATATGTAAGTGATGTTTTGTGTTTCAATCCGACTCAGTTTTCATTATAATGTATAAAAGAAGTTTTACTGTAATGCTTTGTCTTATCCAAAGCTGGTTGGTCCAAAACTTTGAATCTGCCCACAAAGCTATGAAAATGCCTCTTTTGTGTAAACTCATGAAAGGGTCTCTGCTCCAGTACATTTTACAGGCAGACTGTAAAAGTTGCACCTATGTGTAAGGTTCAAGAAGGCGTACATGCTTCTGCTGCAAGTTACTAGAAGACTTTGTATGTTACTTACTGTTAACATGAACAAGAGGTTCTGCTGAGGTACGAATGTTTGTAGTTGTGTTGCAAGAGGAACCAAAGTCCACACAGTTTGTTTGAAGCAACTTCTGAGTGGCAAGAAGAGCAGCTGCTGCACAATCAGTATCCTGTACATGTTCCAATATTACTTTACACTTATTGCTGCACAACTCCAATATGTAACATTACTCTGCAGTAAGTGACTGGTGCTATTCTAGTTAAACTCTACTTCAAAGCTTAAAAGTGCTGTACTATGTTGAACTTCAGGCATTATTAACATTAATACATTGAAAGACTAACTTAGATTTCAATTGTTTTAATTCTACAAAACACAAGTGCAGCTTAAACATGGATATTAGATCTCATTTCACTTATACTAGTACACAAAGAATTAGTTGCCACTTTATACTCGTACATATGAAGAAGCTAGACAGAGATAAGACTTCAGAATAAAATCTTCACAAATGTTCAACTGAAAAATATTTTTATTCCATATAAGAGTTTTTAGTAAGTTATCTATTCTACGAGGGCAGTCCAGAAAATCCCAGATGTTTTGGCCTATTGTGGTGATGAGTACGGCTAAAGCCACCATTTTGCTGTCAGATCGTTCCTACATTCAGTACACATCCATCTGTGGTGGTAGCGTGAGCAATGTGCCTTCCTTACTTTGCTGTCTGTGAATTGTCAAAATTTGCACTGCAATAGAAAATCCCACTATTTGTGAAATGAGGTGTGTGATTAGGTTTTTGTTGGCTAACAACAAACCAATTGAAATTTATTGTCACCTTTGTGAGGTTTATGGGCAGGGAATAGTGAGTGAAAGCCGAGTCAGGCAATGTGCATTGATTTTCAAAATGGCCGTACCAATGCTCACAACGAGGACCACAGTGGTAGGCCTAGCCTTGTGACTGATGAACTGGCAATGAAAATCAATGACAAAATTCGTGAAAATCGTTTGTTTCATGATTACAGAACTTTGGGAACAGCGATGAAGAAATGGCTCGGTACAAAATGCTTTGATACCGATGCCGAACTGCATGCTAATGTAAACCAGTGGTCAAAATCACAGGCTGCAGATTTCTACAGAGAGAGTATTGAAAAACTTTTGTCACGGTATGATAAATGCCTCAATTTGAATGACATTATGTAAAAAAATAGCTTAAGAGCGTACCTTTCAAATGTAGATAATAAGCTTTGATTTTTTTCATTTTATTAATTGCTTATTTCAAAACTTCTGGAACTTTCTGCACTGCCCTCGTAGTGTGTAACATTCATTGTTTCTCTTCTGCAAATAATTTTATACTGACATATCCACTGCCTTGTACAAGACAGAGAGGATGAATAAATCAAACTTTGCATGCACTGGGGAATAAATTTAAAGCTCTAGGACAATAATTTGCTACAAAAATACATCTAGTGGTACCAGTAGTCATTTGCTGTTACCTCAGAGTAACTTGGGACGGAGAGAGAATCTTCCTCGGACTGGGCCTCATCAGTCAGAGAAACTGGAATGAGTTCTCCAACACTCACGTTGTTGACGGGTGTTAGGGTTTGTACTGTTTGTCGAATGTTCACAATGTTACTGACAGATGAACCTCTGCAAACAAACAATTTGCAAACAATGACTCCAGGCTCATGATGGAGTGTCTCCAAAACATCTTCCTGGTGAAAAAATCAATTTCAATTTTTACTGATCCTTTTAAATCAAATTCTGCACATGGCACAATGATCTAGGATGCATCTATAAGCATATTATATTATATTCTAATCCTAATACTATATTGATACAATATTTATTTATATTTAAACAACAGATAATATAAAATTAGGAGATAAATTAAGATAAGAAAGGAGGATTACACTACAAGATGGTCAAGTTAACACCTACATCTACATCTACAACTTACACTTAGGGACATTTATTACATTTTAAATACCTATCTGTGTAAAAGCAATACTCCTGCAAAAACACCTCTACCCTGAATTTAAATGCACTCTACTTTTCATATTTTCAATTGCTTTGTAGAGAGGTGCACATGCGCATGTGAGTGTGTCAGTTTGTATTTAAGTTTAATGCCTTTTCAGGATGCAACACAAAGAATTCAAAGAAAATTGCTTCACCCTAAACTGTCGGTCTGGTGGCTCAGTTGGTTAGATGCTGGACCACTGATCTCAAGGTTGCAGGTTCAAATCTGGCCCAGGTCGATGGTTTTCAAGTGTGCTTAAAAACGACAGCTCCATGTCAGTAGATTTCCTGGCATGTAAAAGAACTCTTAAGGAACAAAATTCCAGCACACCAGCAATGATGTGATCCTGGCAATTCGCAGCGTCATTAAACAACAATTTTTTTTTTATAATCCACCCTAAACTACCCTTTACTTGGAAAATTTTTCGAAAATGGCTCTAACAATTTTGATTAAAATGCCATATGTTTAAGATATTTTTATGGCAAACGAAATGTATATTTTGAATTTTCTGGCTATAGCCTATATAGTCCTGTTTACTCTGGATGACTTTTGCATAACTAGTGAACTGTAAGAGACAAAATCTTACTATACAAAAATGTAGATCTTCCTAAAACAACCAATTTATGTCCAAATGAATTTTTTTGTAGAGTGAACCATTTTGGAGATATTGCTTATTTGTGTAAGTTTTGGAAAACTTTCATAAACTAGAACACTGTTATTAATTTTTTTCTATGTTAACCATGCCAGAAAAACGGAATTTGAAAGCTTTAGAAGATTTGACTATCACTCAAACCTACCGTATTCCCATGTTTCCCTTGCACCTACAAGGAAAGAAGCACTAAGATAATTTCTGCAAAGGTTTATCTCGACTAACATGAAAATAGAGGAATAAATGTTAATAAGAATGGTTAGTACAAGAGTAGAGAAAGTCAGGTGAGTGCAATACATCAGATTTTTGCCAGTAATTCACCAACTCTTTTGATCTCCATTATATTTCTAGTTTTCAAAAATCTTGTCTTAATTATGTCCCTCAGTAACTGCAGCCATCTTGATGCTACAAATTAGTCCATGTATAATTTAAAGGAAACAGTAAGTTGTCAGTGTTTCAAATAGGTCCAGATCACCCCAATGATGCTTATAGTGTAAACAACTCTCTTTAGGAGGGATACGCAGAACTTAGGTTATTTCTCTATTACATCTGTACTTATGAAGGCAGTTAAGTTATTTAAGTAAATGCCAAACTTACTGAATATCTAAGCTCCTATCAACAGGCGTTTCACTGAATGGTGGATGCTGCAATGAGTGATTGAGGCAGAGTTCTTTAGGCCGCTCAGAATCAGATGTTTGTGTTGACTGTGGTGATATACACTCTTCCACAGGAGTTTGTTCTTCTGACTGCACACAAATTTTATTTTTAAATTACATTTTACTGGTGATCATTACAAGCACTCAGCCTACATCATATTACATAAGCTGTTATGAATTTTATATTAACCCTTAAATGGTAACATCCGTCTCTTAGATGGAAGACATAGTGAACACATGTGCAATGTTAGTTTGATCTGATATTTCAGCTGTGCTTCAGTTGAGAGTTAAACTTTGAATTGTGCAGACATCACTGTCTTATTTTTGCAAAGTATCATTTTATACATATACATACACTTAAGCCACACCGTCTCAGAGGCAGATGTTACTGTAAAGGTAACAGACTAATATTTGATTTTATAAATTCTTGCAACATATGTCACTGGAATCAAAATATTAGTATTCATAATTCATCAAGGTTTTAAATTGTTGGATTCACTAAAGTGAACATAAAATGTAAGATTTTGCCATCTTAGTCTCCCAGATGGATGTTACTGTTAGCCCATATCTTCACATGTTACCATTTAAGGCTTAACATTCTTATTTTACATAAACTAGTATCTTCTTAGAAAACTTGTGCAAATCTCTTTATGTACCCTCATGTATCAATTTTCCTGAGAGCCAGTTTCACAGTTTAAGCTTAAGTAGAGATTTAAGCTACGGTGCAGTTGAAGTGATAAGCTGAGTCTATACATGGCTTAGTTTAAACTGTGGAGTCAGCTTGTTTTCTGAAGAACAAACAGTAGTGACAAACAAATGTGAATTATTTTAACACATATTTACAACACCTAGAATAGTTTCCATATATCAGGCCAATCAAAGATAATTGATTATTCCAACATACACAGACTGTAGGTAAACTTTCAAAGGTAGAATCTCAACTTTGCCATAGTTGGGATTTGAACCATGGATTTTTCACTCTAAGTCTGAATGCTCTTAACCACTGAGCTATCATGGCAACATGCCAGCAGAGCCTTAAATTCTTCACCTGATTCATGTGTTCCCAGTAGACCACAAGAGAATCTCAAATTCGAGACCACATACCCCAATGGCGACATAAACCGCCTTTCTTGAGTGGTAATAAAACTGATTACTAGGGCTAGGAAGTTCATGCATTTGCATGTTTTTTCATAGGGGATAAAAATGTATGCTTTTACATTATGTGCACACTGGGGGTTGTGAGAGAGCGATGTGACCGCCAAAACATAAAAATATGGTGCTCTCTTAAAAGCGGTTACTATGCTGCTATTGCTCTATGAGTGAAAAATATAGTAGAGCAAGAGGATTAATGACTTCATTGTCAGAAATCCAGCATTAGCTAACAACATTATGTGCACAACCCCTAACAGCCTGACCTGTCATGACATGCAATACGTCCTCTGATTGGTAATCAGAGGATATGGTTGGTGAATTTATTTTGATAACTCTCCCGGTCAGGTCGGTGAGACCCGTAAACCAACGACAGGTGTGGTCCTCCAGACATTCTGGGGGTTGTGAGAGAGCGATGTGACCACCAAAACATAAAAATATGGTGCTCTCTAAAAAGCGGTTACTATTACTGCTAAGTCTCTTCAATATTTATTGAAAAATATTGGAGAGCAAGAGGATTAATGACTTCATTGTCAGGTATCCAGTATTAGCTAACAACAACAACAACAACAACATTATGTGCACGAATTATGGAATTTTAAGTTATTTGGACATGCTTTTATGGTGCATATAACTGCATATTTTAATGATTTTTATGGTTTTTTATTATTTTTTTTTTCCACCTGGATAACATTTTTCATATTGGTAGTGTTGCATATGATGATGTAACTCGCAAGGTGGCAAGAACCAATGCTGAGTCATGTTGTCATGCAGTGAATCCTCTGTTTCCACCCTTTCATTATATGTTTGTGCGTAGAGAATAATCAGTGCATTATCTGATAGGTTTACATTAACAAAGATAAAGTGCAGGTCAACTTTTTGAACCGCATGATTATAGCAACGCTTGCCTGCCCACCAGTAGTTGTGTCGTGGTTTTCAAACGTAACAGTGTTGTGAACTGATTCCCTTCAAATTAAATTAGGTGTATAAAATGTTAAAAAGCTCCTCAAATGCCGAAAAGAAAACTAACTTAGAGTGCTAGATTAATTAATTTACAGAAAGAGTTTTTGGGTGATTTAATACCCACAGATAATAGGGTACTGTTTTGTGGAGCATGTGAGAAAAATATAGGGGGTGAGAAAATATTTCAATAGTTCAGCACATAAACACAGCAGAACATAAGGAGAATTTAATCAGAAAACTCGCAAACAAATAACCTGTTCTAAAACAATTAGTAGAGTGTTTAGGAAGTAGGGTTACTGAATTTTCGTACGACTTGTGCCAAGTATTTTTAGCTGTTGATATTCCCTTGTTCAAAATTAATAATCCGATATTTAAAAACTTTCTTGCCAAATACACTAGACAAATGTGCCTGAAGAAAGTACACTGCAGAAGACTTATATAGGGCATTGTTACAATAATTTATTGTCAAATATACAAAATGAATTAGCAGATCAGTTTGTGTGGTTGTCTGTTGATGAAACCTCTGATTCTAAACGCTGTTCTATTGCTAATATAATCGTGGGTGCCTTAAATAATGAACAAAAGACTACAGCTTATCTTCTTAATGTGTGCTAATTGTCGGCCACTGACAATGTAACTGTGACACAGTTTGTGATGGACTCTTTGAAATTACAATGCCCATGTGGAATCGAATACAACTGGTTGCTTTTATTTGTTACCTTATATGGTAAAATCAGGAAAAACTCTGAAAGGTATTTTTCCTAACTTAATTCATATAACTTGTTTGGCACATGCTCTTCATCGAATTTCTGAGACAACACATGATTCTTTCCCACTGATAGATAGATTTGTGTCCAGTACAAAGAGGATTTTTGTTAAATCTCCTAAAAGAGTTAAGTTATTTAGATCAACAGCACCTAATATCTGACTTCCTCCTGCACCAGTGTTAACTCGATGGGGAACATGGGTCGATGCAGTTTTATATTATGCTGAGCACATAGAAATAGTTGGAGAGGTTGTTAATTCATTGGACTCGAACGATGCTTCATCAATAGAAACTGAGCAAAATATTCTGTCAGGCACTGGGTTAAAGGAGGATCTTAGTTTCATATCTGCCCATTTTTCTGCCTTACCAACAGTCATAATGGCATTGGAAGCTGTAGGATCTCCTTTGCATGAATCACTGTCTTTGAAAAAACAATATGTGATCTAAGTTCGGTTCCTGGTAGCATAGGACAAAAAGTGAAAGAGAAAGTGAATTATGTAATTTTAAAAAATTCTGGTTATAAACAGATGTGCGATATTCGAGACATCCTGAAAAGAAAACCATCTGTCACACCAAGAGACTTGACCCTCTGTGAAGCAATTAACATCATTTAAATATGCCCTGATAACATCTTGTGACGTGGAGAGAAGTTTTTCACGCTACAAAAGTGTTTTGCAAGACAACAGACGATGTTTTACAGTTGAAAATTTGTGGAAAGTGTTGGTTGCGAACTGCAATTTAGCAGTTAATACTAACAGCAGGACCACTTCTGCTTCAACCTCTAAGGAATAAGGTAACTTTATTACACTAGCTCGTCAACTGCAATGGGACATTAATTGTTTTAATTAAATAGTGCATATTTCTTCGCATATTTTGAATTTTTAAGAGCATATTTGCATGCATATTTCAGTGTTTTTTAGGGCATGAACTTCCGAGCCCTTCTGATTACATTTCTGTGAATTTCCACAGCCTCTAAAATTTGTTGAATTCTATTACCAGCTTGCCATAGACCAATAATCAGGACATGTGTAGCATCTGATGCACACAACATGGTGTGAAATAAGCAACAGTTGTAGCTTAATGAGTAACAATTTAATAAGGTATCAGAAATAATCCATACTTTCCTTTCATGCTCACATGTCATTGGTTGTGACTATGTCCAGCCAGTAGCACTCTTTAACCCTCTACCAAATCATGGGAGAGGGGTAAAGAGAAGGAAAGAAGGGGAAGCTATGAAGACATCTTTAAATAATCATTATATCCTTGCATTTTACTAAATTACCTTTGTGTACATTGACTAGTTCAAATCAGAGTGAACTAGAGAAGAAGTTTGAGCCTTACATGTTTCTATATTTCTTATCTTCACTTTAAAGAAGTCCACTCACATTATGAGATGGTATACTGATTGTTGAGGTAACGTCTGCAAACACACTGCCCTGACTTCCCGCTGGAGAGTTAAGACAAGTAGGAGGTGCACTGGCTGAAACAACTATACTGGTTGTGTGTTGCTCAGGTAGATCATCATCATCAAATGATATTATCTGAGCTGGTACACGTTTTCTTCTTCGATGCTCCTGGCGTTTCTTCGTATCTGAAATATTATTCATATCAAGAGTCAAAGACATCAGAACATACAATTGTATATCTCCAGATGTCGCTACTACTAGTACATTATACTGTCTAAGTGAATCAGAACATACAGCTAAATATTGCGAGTTTTAATTCATATTCACTGATTGTCCACACAGAACTTTCATAAGTTGCAGTAAAATTCTTTATTACTGCATCTGCCACGATAATTCCACTATACTTAAACTGAAATTTCACATAATACTTATGTTCAGTCACTAACAACTATACCAGGCGAGTCAGCTGCCCCTTATTTTCCAGTTTTATGCAATCTGCATTTTATATTAACATGAAAACATCGGCTCCTATGCTAGGCTCCACCCAAGTATTCAACATGGATGCATTTGTCTTCAGTTATCTCTGAAGTTACTAGGTAGATCAGTTGGAACGAGCACATGAGTTGTAAATAATCCAGTACCTGGGCGACCGAGCTTCACTCGGCATTTATGTAAGAGAAAAGGGAGTAGAGAAAACCATGCAAATGTAATACGTTGTATGGTAAAATGGATTGCATAAAAGCCTTCTCCATTAAAAAACAGATGTGTCAATTTTCATGGCAACAACTGGTTTAGGAGTTTACTCACTCTTCAACATACAATATGTATAGGCATTGATATGTATGAAGTTGATAAACGATAAAGAATAACATATGAATTGTTACGTAAATCAAAAGTGAGCAGAGAAAACAGTATGACTGTAATGCATTGTATTTCTATTTCAAACATATAGACGGGATGAGCTGTAACACAAACTAATATAGCTAGGTCAACTTTCATGCTGTATTCTCATAGCTCTGGAAGAGGACTTTAAAACACTAACTCGTTTGCTAAAATCGATTAACAGAGAAATTATGGTTGAAATAAGGTTTAGACTAATTGTGAGTGTTACGCGTAGACTTAGATAGTTAAGTCAACTTTCTTTAAGTTTACTGAAAGCTCTTGATGAGACCTTTAATATCATTGCTTGTTTGTTGAAATTGACCCATTAACAGAGAAATTATGACCAAAATAAGGTTTAGAGTAATTGTGACTTATGTGTAAAATCATGTTTTTTCAGGAATTACATCTATACAGATAAATTTGAAAACCAAAACCCTGTCTGAATACATAATTTAATTGAAATTGTTAGAGCCATTTCCAAGTTGCATGGAATATATATATATATATATATATATACAAGAATTGCTCGTTTGAATATATAAGATGTGCTCTAAAGGTCGTTCAAATCTCCTGCATGTACTAATTTTTTTATACTGCGTAATAATAACTAGATGAACAATTATTATTAGGTGTACAGTTGTTGCTATTTGAATTCATTGTTTTATTTCTACTTTATGGTACTGTTGCATATAAGGATATCTCTCCTGATATAGATGATGAGTTGCTTGCACTTTGGCTGTTGCTTCTCTGTAGATCAAACGCATATCAACATACTTGTCTTTCGAATACATGGTGAAGGAATGGCACAAAATATTGTGGAATAGTATGCACATGGAGAATGGAGTAGCCATTCATAATAACGCACATCATGCCAGTCCAATGGGGCAGAAGTCATTATACCTATTCTATTACAAAATGCAGACAACCAAAAACATTTTCAATTATAGCCTAACCCTCAGAGACTTTAAAATTAGATTATTGTGAATTTGGTTTCCAAGTTTTGATGATCAGAAAAAAAAAATTGTGCAATATTGAGACTCGAACCCGTGTCCTAGGGGTTAGCACACAGAATACGGTCATAATTCTATTCAGCTATTTGGAGGCTTGCCTGAAAGCACACTTTGAGTTCAAACTCTAGAGCCAGTATGCTAGGTGCTATGCCATTGCCATCTTGTGACTTTTTGAGTGCAATTAGCCCTTTAAGACAGTTTTAAACTGTTTAGGAACTTTGTCACTAGACTGCAATATAGTTTTGACAAGTTCAATTACATAATTAAAATAGATATCTTCAATTACAAATTTATAATTCATCCAGATTATAGAATGACTTATTTATTAAATAGCTCTTGAGCTGACACTTAAAAGTATTAGTTATGTTAGTTTGCTTTATTGAATTTGGTAACTTATTATATACAGCCCCATTACACAAGGGTGTTTGTAACTAATATTTAATCTAAAAATCTATGTCATAGTTATGTTGTGTGATATAATGATGGGCATTGTTGTTTCTTAAGTTGTCTTTTTGTAGTGCATATATTATTGCTTTATAGACATATAGTGAAAATATTGTAAGAATTTGTTCTTCTCTAAAATACTGTCTGCATGATTCCCTAGGGTGTAAGTGATATATAGTTCTAATTGCTTTCTTCTGTAATTTAAAAAGTCTTTCCATGTGTGATTTAGCACTGCATCCTCAGAGCTCCAGCCCATATAGCATGTGGGTATACAACTCCATAATATATCAATTTTAATTCTCTTACTTCTAAGAAACTTGAAAAATGCCTGAGCAGATACAGTGATTTGCTTATTTTCCTGCAAATACAATTAACATGTTCTGACCAAGTCAACTTTTCATCCACTATGATTCCTACAAATTTATGTTTATTGGTACTAACTATGCTGTGTACTGATAATTGTGGAGTAATCAGTGGCGGCTCGCAGTCAAAATTTTAGGGTAGGCAAAGTGTAACAGTAACAACAACAACAATGATAATAATAATAATAATAATAATAATAATAATAATAATAATAATAATAATAATAATAATAATAAACCCCGCTTATCCGAAATATAGGGGGCGAAGTCATTGCGGATAACGCAAACAATATATTGTTTGGTTGTTTAATAAGAGCAGAGTGAATGAGTGTGACTTACGGACGAATTACCGCCAAAACTAAAATCACGAGTGTCGGCAGACTTTTTTCCAGGGGAGGGGGCACATGTTGGAAATTTGCAATCATATAATATTAAATCATTATTTTACTGTCAAAATTTATAGTATTTGTTGCAGATAACCGTATTAATTTGTCCTAAACAAAAATTGTTCTTTACATCAAAATTAAAATAATAGTTTAAAAGTCAGTAACTGACTGCACATTAAGTTCACCAACTTCCAAGGGGGGGGGGGCCCGTGGCCCCCCTTGCCCCCGTTTCGCG
Organism: Tenodera sinensis; assembly: GCA_030765045.1. Classification (NCBI taxonomy): domain Eukaryota; kingdom Metazoa; phylum Arthropoda; class Insecta; order Mantodea; family Mantidae; genus Tenodera; species Tenodera sinensis. Next base: position 15,623,678 of record CM060961.1, read on the forward strand.
ACGCCCATGACTAAAATAGATTAAGAAATTGAAAAATTGTCTGATTGCAGCTTTGTGTTAAATAGCTAAAACACTCCTCTTTTCATTGTCAGTGCGCCGCGAAAGCGAAATTTGTAATAGTTCACTAATTAAGTCGGTCATACTGGTATTACACTGAGATAACGACAGATTCAGATCTCTGAGATCTTCGTTCGTGGAGTATGGCTGTTCGGAATATATCGCATAAATTCGGATTTGGGCAGGCAAGTGTTCGGACTGCTGGCAGACGCGTCTACGCATGCTCGGAGTGCATATACAGACCGAATGTTTCCTTATCCCTGTTCAAGGGCCTCGTACTGAGGAAATGGGGCCGGGCAGGCAGAAGTCAAGCTAGCCTGCTCTCCGCTACCCAGGTTTCATGCGTATCATTTCTGCCGCGCGTTTCAAACATGCAGCACAGTTTTGATGAATCGGAATTGAGATTAAAGGATTTGACCATGCGCTGGTCATTATAACCGAGAAAACTTTTCTTGAACTGCAATTTAGGGGAAAATGACGGTTCAAATGATAAAATGCAGAATCATAGTTAAACATTACTTGTTGATGTATTATGATAGGGTAGGCAATGCCTACCCTGCCTACCCTGAGGAGCCGCGCCTGGGAGTAATATGTATATCATTTCATTGCCAGATGCAAGGCACTAGAAAACAACATTTCTTAGATTGAAATTGATTAATGTAGTCTTGGATAGGTTGCATTTGAGATTATAAAGTATTTATAAAGTCACAGTTTCCTTCAATTCTTTAGTCGTAAAACCCCAACATAAAGCAGTTTTATCATCTGCATAGGAAATAATTTTGCTTTTCTCTATCATAGGAATATCATTCATATATAGAATAAACTGTTGCTGGACGTTTTAATATTATTACTTAAGTGGCAAAAGGTATTATGCATGTTATTTGAGTTGTACCACACGTAGTTTAGCCCAAAATTTAAATAAGCCGTTATTTAATAATTTGTGTTTTGACTGTAAGAGTCCACGGTGCATAAGGCATGTGTAATTTTTTTTTTTTGCAGTCAACCCAGCTCTAAGTACAAGAATCTGCCATTTTCTTTTTACCAGATGTTAATGTGCTCATATGATAGGTCTGTTTTTTCAAAGGCATTACTGAATTGCATTGCTGTGTACACTCTAACAGAAAGTTTGTAAAATCAGCTGGAAACCCTGAATTCACTCTCAGTAAATGAGTCATATGTTTTTGAGGTGTGCTTTAGTGAGGAGTATGTTCTGTCCCTTAAACTGCTGTTCCTCTAAATTTTGCACATTTGTCTATCTAAGAACATCAAGCAATACTTTTAGTAAGTGCAAAACTGTACTAAAGCACACATGGCGTTTGATGGGTGGCCTACCTTCCAAAAAATAAAGGGTGGCTGACTCATCTGGTGTAATATCCAACAGCTACAAGCCAAAATCACATCAGTATGCAGCAATACTTCTTCATGAACTGACGAAGCTTATGCATATACTCTAAATTAACCTAACCTAACATTTTGCTGCCTGAGTTTAGAAGTCTTGTCATATAGTTTATAGAATGAAGTTACATATATACTGGCTTTTCATATCTACCTAGGTTCTTCATGAAATTGATTTCAGAAAAAGCCTATGACATATACATTGTAATGCTAACAACAGAGCTCTTATACCAACCTGAAGCAGATGAAATTACTGGCTCCGAGCGTGTGAGGGAGGGCACCAGTGGTTCTGAATCACAGTTTAAGCTGCTTGATTGGTTCAGATCTGTATTGTCAATACTTATGGCAAATAGAATAGAGCCCAAACCTGAAAAGAAAAATTACACAAACCTCCTAGATCATTATTATGATTAAAACGATTATTATTCTTATTAATCTAACTGAATCAAAAGATCTTTTTGATTCCATACCATATGTGCTACCTATAGTTACCCACTTTATCAATTTTTGTTTTTATATTTAAATGGAAAACTTCTTTAGCTTGTAAAGGAGATCCAGCCTGACTTTTGCCTAAATGGAAAACAATAGGATAATTCACATCCAGGATTTTGAATTTATAATCTTCCACATATAGCATGACACCTTCTCTTGGATATGATCTTCTGCAATACCATTAACATCTGAAGATGGGAACTGAAGACCAACTTCGCTATGCACATTAGAGGTTTGCATGGGCTTGCGCACTTGTAAATAAAGATAAAGAAAAATTTATTTATTACATTCAACATAGAATTTTATCTCTCATGTAAATAACTTAAATGTAAGGTATTTTAATCAAAATCATTAGCACAATTTTTGAGATATAAACTAACAAAAGCTGTTCCATGTAAAGAGAAAGTAAAAGGCAAAAATTAATTGATTACATTTTTCCGATTTGCGATATTAAGGTACTCGAAATAGCACAATTATCATAACATGCATATATCCATAGTAGTGATAAGACCAGTAATGATTAATACTTGCTTTGACCAATTACAGATAATGCTACAACAGCACGACAGCTGCAAACTTCACCTTCCTCCTTCGCTTACTAAATGCAAATTCCAGGACCTCAGGCGCCACTATTTCTGTAATGTGGCTCTTCAATTGGCCCCAAGCACCTGAGTGCATTCCCTTACCAGAGCCCCAGCAGGCAAAAAGGTCTATGTTGGTACTGAAAATCAAACTCTAGTCTCTTTGAACCACAGGCAGCAGCTTCTCGTGGAATAATAAGGATTATGATGATTAACAACAACAACAATAATAATAACAACAACAACAATGACGATGATGATGATGATGATGATGATTGCAAAATAATTTTATTTACCACAAAATGACACAGTTGAGCCTGGGTTGGTTGTTGTTGTAGTGTTTAACGCCCGCTTTTACTACTACGGCACCGCAGGCGGTGACACTGATGATACATGAAGATGGAGCACCGGTGGAATGAGATGGCGGGGGAAACCGGAGTACCCGGAGAAAACCCGCCCTGACGCCGCTTCGTCCACCACGAATACCACATGCGGGTCCCTGGGATCGAACCCGGGCCGCCTAGGTGGTAGGCGAGCGCGCTAACCGCTCGGCCACGGCAGCCTGGGTTGGATGATACAATATAACTTAATCTCAAGCTCAGTTCAGAGTGCGCCAGGCCCAGCTTAAGAATCTTGGCCCATACAGATCTCTAATGTATATATATAAATTTTTATTTTTGAGTCACACTGTTCAATAAGATACACACATTTAAACAAGTGCATTTCCAATGAAATTTCGATATAGAGTTTTCAGGTGGAGTACAATATTTATTGAAAGTAAGAGGTAGAGAAAGCAGGACAGGAAATGAAAACATACCTATAACATTCCTTTCATGGAAAGTCTTTCAGAAAAGATACTTTAAACATTTATAAATTATCACTACAGGTAATGCAACGGAGTCGAGGGCCTTACTGATATATTTCCTGTTAGTCCAGTTTTATAAAACTTGTTCATTGTCTCCCTTATGGGAGACCTTGTCTTTGGGTGCTTTCTATGTGATATGGAATACACACACATTTTTATATTAATCACCAGTGACATTATCTTATCAGACACCCAACCTTCCACACATGAACGCTAATGGAGATAACCAGTTCAAAATCCATGCAAATGTTTAAACTGAAAACTTTCAACCAAACAAGAACCATTCACACAAAAGGGAGCATTCTTAACCATTAACTGGTGAATTTGAAAATTATAGCTTAACTGGTGATATGGTGTTTAAGATATACCTAATCTTTTAATACTTATAGTTGTGGATAATTGTTGGGTCTGGATATCTTGCAATTTTTACATTAAAAAGGTTGTTTCAAGAAATGTTTTAATATATTTTATTACAATTCACACTAATTTTCATTAAAAATTAAATATTCAGCATACGCAAATTTAAAGATAAAATGAATACTTCTATTTAAAGTACTGTATCATCCATTATATGCGTAAGTTGAACTCAAGAACATGTTTATTGGGTTTTCAAAATATCAATCTTTAGCTAAAGGATAATTCCTTGAATGTTCACTCAAGTTTCAAGAACCACAGACGTTAGAAAAATTGGCAAAATTGCTGTTTCATACATTTTCTAATTAGTGTGTGTTCAAATAACACTACATTTATGTTTGAATGCAAATAAACAATATGAAACTCTTTCTATGGCTTATGTGCATTAGAATCAATTATTCTTGATTGATTGACCTTATAAATGGTTACCAATTAAAACTCACAGAGTAGGACGCTGTTCACTTTGCTATCTTCTCTTCAGTTATTCTTTTTCAGCAGAAATAAAATAGTAAATTATCTGATCTTTAAAATTAGACTCATTTGGTATGACAGATCAAGATGGACCAGCAAGGCTAGCCATTCTTTCAGTGTAACATGACAAAGTACTGCCTATCTCAACAATGCTAAATTCATGAACATTGGGTGCACATTGTAAAAAACACTATTGTAGGTATCTAATAACATTTTTAATGCTCCTTTTCACAATCTTGACCTCTAATAATATGTATAATTTATATCATGTCAATGCACATCAAGATATAATTTTTTAATTTTTATCATTTTAACTTTTGTCAGACTGCCTCCATAGCACAGTTGGTAGCGTGCTTGCTTCTGGCACTGAGGACCTGGGTTCGATCCCCAGTACCAGCATGGGGATTTTTTCCCCTGCTGGGAGGTCTGACACGGGGTGCACTCAACATCGTTAGGTCCCGGGGGGACCAGTTGAGGAGCTACTTGATGGAGAAGTAGCAGCCCCAGGTTGCGAAGGCCGCCTAACTGGCCGGGAGGACTCGGGGCACTGACCACGTCCCATCCTTCAGTACTGCACCCTACCAATGATGCCTGTAGTGGGCAGAGGTGGGGGATGCAGCAACTGGACAGCAAGCCAAGGCCCTTCCTGGGCTATAGTGCCAGGGCTTTAGTTTTCTTTTAGTTTAATTAACTTTTGTCAGAATTTTTTACATTGTATAAATCTCACAGCAAAATCATTTATTTTTAATAACTTGTTCCTGAATAATGCACTAAAAGTTTTTCAGCAATTTAGGATTGTAGTCTTTCAATAAACTGCATCAAAATATGAAAAAAATGTAAAACTGAGAAAAACGGTGTTAAAGTTTACATATTCATTATTCTCCTTGGTGCTTCATATAATTGTATGCTGTTTGCAACCAAACAAGTGAAAGCTGAACATTGGCAGTAGTAGCAATAGTCAAAAGAAAGCTTGGAAATTCCCTTTCAAAACAAGACTTAGTTCACAAATCTGTGACTACTAGTAATGAAATTATGGTAAAGTTTATAAATGTTGGCAAAACATGGTGTGCCACAGATCAACACCTATGTACATAAAATGCTAATTGGGGGTCAAATATTGCTCAGATATTCTTATTCTACACATTGCAAACCATAATAATAGAAAAAACTATAAAAGAAACTACATTAACTAGTGTTGTGATGTTTGTGGAGCCTCTACAGAAATGAAGTTCACTCTCAGTAAATAATGTAATTAGACATTGTTTTCGAGAATATCTAGCTTTTTAATAAATGAATTTAATTTGGAGGATGTAAGTTATTAAATAATTTATTATTTGAATATTTTATGTTCTTAATTTTGAAAGAGATTAACTTCATAAAATGTAGTTACAATAAGATAAAGTATAGAGCATTTTATGAATTTAGAATTTGTCAATAATCAAAGGGACAACCATAAGAGTGAGGGAGAAGATTTGAGGTTGAAATGTTGTTCACAGAGAAAAAAGTATTATTCACATTAGGGTCTCAGTGAAGAAAGTCATTTTTGAGTTTAAAAGAGTTTGTCAGATAGCCAGCTACCAGTTCAGCATTAATTATCTTATTTACATGCTAAAATAAATCACACAGACACACACCTGCAGCCATTGTGGGCAGCATGCTACTTCTTTCTTGGTCCAAAAGGAATGCCCAGTCTTCGTAAAAAATAGACAAATGTTCATTACTTCCCACCATACAGTGCAGGTAACGTTCTAGGGAATGTTCATTGAGAGATGAACGAAGCCAAGCCCGACCTCGTCCAACGTCTGTCCACACTTGTTTCAGCACCAGATAACGCTCATACTCATGGCGCGTTAGATGTTCCCTCACATAATGCCACAGCACTGCAATTGTTACAAATAAAGCTGCCTCATATTAACAACAAAGGAGTTAAGTTCCAACAAGCTAAAATGGAAACATGATTTAGTAGTTTTGAGGTTCATACAAGTTCAGTACATGTAGAAAGTTACAAACCTAATGGGGACATTTGAGTTAAAAAAATAAACATGTTACAACTTTTGTTTTCTGGTTTTATATTAAATATCCTTGATCCATCCCCTAATCACTCCATGCTGGCAGCTTTCCAAATTTCACAAATTACATATATTTCAATTTTCATTGATAACACCCTTTCAATATATGTAAGCATTCTTTTAATTCTGAAGTTAATTTACTTCAACTTTCTTTTAAACATAATGTTGGCCTCATTTTTAATATACTACCCAATTATTATAACATTTTTGCAATGTGATCACCTGCTGGTTTGGCTCAAGGCACACTTCGTGACTTAAGCAATGGGTTTGATTGTGTACAACATGATATCTTGCTAAAAAAAAGCTGGAAAATTATGGATCAACAGAAAAGAAATTTAAGTGTTTTTAAAGCATACTTTGAGGGTAATAAACTAGTGACAGTTGGAGGAAAAGCAATAGGACATCAGTGAGGTCAAAACTGGGGTTCCATGGGGCTCAGTACTAGAGCCTCTACTTTTTCTAATGATAAATGCTGTATCAACATTTTATCCCTGCCAGGGCTTTAGCTAGGCCGGTACTCACCGGCACTGAGTACCAGTAGTTATACAACTGTCTCAACAGAGTACCAGAAATTTTAAAACCTGCAAGTCTATGTCAGTATGGACTGACTCTTAAAATACCAATCCTATAGTTGTTTAAAAGTTTAATAACTTCACTGAATCTGCTAGTAATTGACTGAATCTAAACTCATACGATATACATATAATGGTGAGACAATAATGATGAAGATATGTGTTTGTGTCACAAGGAAGCAAAAAATCTGACATGCTGCACTCACATGATTTGCTCTACTCTTGTACTAACCATTCTTACAAACTCTTATTGGTGTATCCTCTTCATGTTAGTTGAGATAAACATTTGTACAAATTATCTTATTGCCTATTTCCTTGTAGGTACAAGGGAAATGTGGGAAAACAGTAGGCTTTGAGTGATAGTCAAATCTTTTAAAGCTTTGAGATCCCATTCTCTTTGCACACTTAACATATAAAAAAGCAAACAACAATGTTCCACTTCACGAAAGTTTTTGCTTTCCAAAACTGACACAAATGACAAGGAATATCTCCAAAATGGTTCACTCTACAGTTTATTATACAGTTTATTTATATTTTGTGAAAAATATTGGAGAGCAAGAGGATTAATGACTTCATTGTCAGAATTCCAGCATTAGCTAACAACAACAGTTTATTATGCAAATAAAAATAGAATTTTGGAACAGCTGCTGACTTTTTAAAAAAAATATTAAAAAATAAAATAAAAAGATTTTCTATAATGGAATAATAAAAAATAAACTGGAAGTTTATAAAACATTAGTAAGGCCAGTAATAATCTATGGGTCTAAGGTTTGGTCTACCGCAATGAATGACGAAAAGCCTTGGAGGTCCTTTGAGAGAAGAATACTCAGAAAAATTTTTGGATCCGTACATTGTGGAGAACAAATTGGAGAGTGAGAAACAAATAGAAAATAAATGATATAATAGATTAAGATATTGTTAGATTTATGAAATCCCAGAGACTTTAGATGGTTGGGACATCTGGAAAGAATGGAGGATGAGCAGAATGCAAAGAAAATGTGGAAGGGAACAATATTCTAACAAAGAAGGAAAGGCTGATCGAGAACAAGGTGGATGATGACCTTGGTGCAATGGGAGTCAAGAGGCTGAAGAAGGGAAGTGCATTATGGAGGAAAATAGTAGAGAAGGCCAAGGCCCACGTCGGGCTGTAGAGCCATAGAGTTGTTACTCACCCTGATGGTCATGTGTTGGCCCCCGACCTAGATGTAAACTGCTGGATACTATTTCAGTCACTTGCCTGCAAACATAGCAATGAGTCAGTCTTATCTGTACCAGATGGGGGTGTATGTACCTTATCACTGCACTGCACTGTCTCAATGCCATTTGTTTAGATTAGTTACGTAACACAAAACTTTACAAATACTCTTGTGAACATCAAATACTTCTTCCAAAATTAGTTCAGTTTCTTATAACAGTGACTACAAATAAAGAACCTAAAATCATACCAAGTTTGTATTAATTTATAAGCAATGATGAGGTACATAAACATGAAACAAGCTCCAAAGAATTCTTATATCTGGAAAAGTATTAATACTTTGAGTAATAAATATTCCATGTCATAGAAATAGTGCTAAGCTTTCTAGTGAATTATAACCTCACGGTGCCAATGTACTTAAAAAGAGAGTTAAAGAATACTTATAAGAAAAGCTCTGTAAAGTAAAAATAAATTTGGTCTTAATTGATAGCCATAAAAATGTGACTTTGTATATATTGTCTGTGATTAATACTGAGCAAATAAACATTGGTGCCTGCTTCTTATATCTATCAAAACTGTGATTATGTCACTTTGCCAGACAGAGAGCTACACGTGTTATAATTAGTACAGTTATAACTCCACTTAATGAAAACAGTGAAGTAAAAAGAAGGAAAGAGAGAATTATTGAACAGAAAAACATGATATATTCATATTCCAACTGGCAATGTTCATTTGCCCCAACTCTACAGTCTATTTGCATTCTTTTTGACCACCAGGTGGGGAAAGGGGGAAGAAGACAGGTCCATGCAGCAGACGGTCAGAGTAGCACAACCCCTTTCCTCTCTTTCAAGCCCTGGCTGAAAAGAATACGAATGGACTGTAATTTCCAAATATAGGTACTTGGTGTCATATGAACCTCAATCCCTGTCCTACACATCAAGAAATGTTGTATCATTTTAACAAATGTTAACTACTGGTCCAATATCATTTTACCGTTGGTGGTTTATTTGTGCTTATAATTTCAGCAAAAAGAATGTGTTATAAAAAGCATTGAACATAAACCTGAAACCGTAAGTGACAGTGGATGAAGAATTCAAGTCATTAGAGGTAATAAAGATTAGAAATTTGTATTCAAATCTTAATGGCAAATAGTATGGAAATGAAGATATAGAGTGAACTTGACTGAAACCAACAAACTGCAGGGACTGATTTCTGACTGGAAATGGAGGAAGAAAGGTCCTGTGAACATGCGTCTGGAAATGCATAGTTGCCACGGTAGACACTGCTGATGAATCATTGTTTGATAATGAAGAAAATATGTGCAGTCTCCTTCAGGAATTTTTAAAAAAAATAAAAATCAGTATGAACCTCATTTAAAACTACACAGAACTTGCACAATTCTTAGGGATATGGATAGACTCAAACTTGAGATGGAATGTGCGGGTGGAGAAAAGCAGTAAAATTGGCCAGACATGATTTGCACTAAATATTTTAAGGGATAGAATTAACCCTGAAGTTCTGAGAAGCTAGTACTTTGCATATTCCCACAACATAATGAAGTATGGGAATATATTTTGGGGGAATAAGAGATGTTATTTCCAAAATTCATAGAGAGTGATAAATATGTTGGTTAAAGACAAAAGAACATCATGCAAACCACTGTTTACTTATTAAATATTTTAGCATTTCCATATATGTAAATATTAGAATTATCATTATATGTTAAACATTCAGGGGTCTCCGTCTAGGGGATATGTGAATAGCGACCACAAGGTACCCAAACTGAGCAGAACATTACTTCCACTTACTGGTGTTTTGCTCTTCATTGTAACTTTTCTACCTGACCTTACTTTGGTCATCTTTTGTTCTCTTCCAACCCTGATGCTATTAGAGTTCCTGAGGGCTGAGTCTTTATTTTTCCAACCTCTCCATTTCTCTATAAAGTCTTAACCCCTAACATGCTGACCTGTCATGACATGTAATACGTCCTCTGATTGGTAATCAGAGGATATGGTCGGTGAATTTATTTTGATAACTCTCCCGGTCAGGTCGGTGAGACCCGTAAACCAACGACAGGTGTGGTCCTCCAGACATTCTGGGGGTTGTGAGAGAGCAATGTAACCGCCAAAACATAAAAATATGGTGCTCTCTAAAAAGCAGTTACTATTACTGCTAAGTCTCTTCAATATTTATGAAATATGACTCGAGGGGTAAAATGTTCCGGAGTTAAAATAGTCCCCCATTCAGATCTCCGGGCGGGGACTACTTCTCGAGAACCAAAATATTATATAAATAGAAGATTTAGAATTGGGATATATTCTTCACCACTCTGTCCTCTATGTGATCTGCAAGAGGAAATGGACAGAGACCACCTTAAAATATGCCCGGCCACTTCTAGTGCCCCATCCATCAGTGAAAAATATTGGAGAGCAAGAGGATTAATGACTTCATTGTCAGAAATCCAGCATTAGCTAACAACAACATTTATATGAATTTGAAGAAAATCAGGAGAAACACAAATATAAGACCAGAAATAAAGAGCATCTGCTATCATAGAGCCTCGTTATATGAGGATAGTGCTATGTCCAGCAGCATTAAATTATATATTACTGTCTGATTTCAAGGAAATCATTTTCATAGGCAAAGGCGAAGGCAGATAATGGGAAATTGTTTCTATTCATTAAAGAAGTACTGAGAGAGTATAAGTCTGTGAATTAAATTTGTGTGTAGGTGTGTTATGTATGTGATCAAAAGGGATGAATACAAATCTTATCTAATCTAATCTGGTAATGTAAATAACAGAGAATCTGCTTTTTTTTAGGTTGCCTTTCACTTTGTAAAAAAAGCAGTGAATCAATAGTAACAGATATAATGCTTATCAAACAGTGGCATGATAAAACTGCTCACAAGAAGGAAGTTCAAAAACTATTGCTGATTTTACGACATCTGTAAATACTATAATGCATTATTTATTTATGCCAACAAACTTACTGTTGGTGTTTTTTTTAAACACACAAGCCATGTGTGGGCAAAGTAAGCGGAAGATCTGTGGTTCAAATCCCAGCTGTGGCATTGAATTTTTAAGTTCCAGTTCTACCTCTCAAACTATAATGCATGTTTTAGATGCTATAAGGTGTTTGGTTTAGATTCCCTGAGACATACACACCATGGACAAAATGCTCTATAATGAACTGCCAAGTAAAACAAAAAAAAACTTAAGAGCTAATATGTTCCAAAGACAAGTCATAATATTGTTAATGGAAAAATGCATATAGATTACCGCTTTGAAGATGCTTGAAACTTTTACAATCTATAAGCACATAATAAAACAAATAATGATCATCATAGCAGTAACAGTATGTTTTTTGTAGAATTGTAGAAAGAAATATCTTCCGGGCTGTTATGCCGTGGTCTGCTGGAGATCTGTCTTCCAGACGTTTCGTCTGCAACTGCGGTAGACATCCTCAGTGGCGTTGTTGAAGTCTCCTCGTGGAAGGTATCACTACGACTGCCTTGCACGCCCAAACTCCATAATTAATTAATTAATTAATTAGTCGATGCATCAGTCGTAGTGATACCTTCCACGAGGAGACTTCGACAACGCTACTGAGGATGTCTACCGCAGTTGTAGACGAAACGTCTGGAAGACAGATCTCCAGCAGACCATGGCATAACAGCCCGGAAGATATTTCTTTCTACAATTTAGACGCCGGCCGTGAAAGCCTACGTAGTATGTTTTTTATTAAACATTATTACAGTAAACTCTTGGTTTAACGGACTAAATTTGGCGTTGGTTATTAAATAAATTTAAATGAGATTTAGAAGATCTGCAATAATTAAATTGTGGCATTCCACTGTTTGTCTGATCGAGAAGGCTAGTTCATGCGTGTTCGGCTACATTGTGAAAGTCTGTGTACGTGTCATGCGCTTAAGAGCTCACATGACTCTTAGCTTCAGTCTGAAATGGGCATTCCCAGGTCACCAGATACTGAGTCACCAAGACATCGCTGCAGGTGTTCCACAAGAGGATGAAGATGAAGACAGTGATGATGAATCTTTGAAGTGTGTACCTAAATTATCTGTAATAAGAAACCACATGGATGATATGATATCTTACGTGGAAAGATCTTCAGACCCACAAATGCTAGCCTATTATTTTCAGAAACAGTTTCGCTCCTTAATCATTAGCAATATTTAAGTGGGAAGCAAATGGGTATTGACACTTTTTTTCAAACCCACAACTTCACAAGGAATTACTTCTACCCAGGAGTAAATCATGTAAAGTAAATGGTATGTACCAATAGGACAGTTTCAATCGTTTTTGCTTCATTTTCATTCATTTTGCAATTTAACACACTTTTATTTTCCAGACAAGTTCTGGCCCCTTTAGGTCCAACAAACCGAGAGTTTACTGTACTTTCTTCTTGAGTGCACTTATTTTCTTGCTTTTGCTGCTCAAAATGATTAGCACTTACAAACAAAAATTCATTATCCAAGATGGCTCTGCACTTTTTAGTTCAGTTAAGCAGGGATGTAGCTACTGTACTTTTGTTGACATTAACACACATTGAGCAATAATATATACATTAGTGGGTAAGCTTTAATGTAGTTCCCTCCACTGTCCACACACCTGCTAAACCAGCCCCCAATAACTCACACACAGTAATAAAGGAAAACTTACAGGAATAGGTACCAGTAAACAATGCACCAATGGCTTTTTGCTTGCTTTGTGCACTCATTTTATTGAGTATTGCCTCTGTAATCTAGCGACTAGCAAGCTAACCTTTAAATACAGAGATCCTGGATTCAATTCCTTACTGGAGGAAACGGGGGACTTTTTCTTTAACCTCCTAGAGTCTGCAAGTATAAATGAAAGTGTGGATCTGGTATGCAGTTTAACATTTGAGACAAAAAAAACAAAATCCAACTAGTACAATCAAATATGAGCAAGTGAATATGACCAGGGTGACCAGACATCCGGATTAATCTGGATATGTCTTCTTTTTAATAGATTTGTTTGGTGCCCGGGCAGATTTTTAGAAAATTGATAACCGTCCTCCCTTTTAGGTTATTTTGTTTTTCCCGTGGGTTTCGAAACTGACAAATTTGAAAACAGGTTCCAAGGTTCCTTTGTATGTTTGAAAGGTAAAAAGATATTGAGACAGGCAGAAGAATTAATGAAAGAAGTTCACCAGTTTATGGATGAAGCTATGTCTGTGTATGAGTCACGTATGCAGTATTTGAAAAAATACTCAAAACTTTGATGAATTTAGTTGTTTTAAGTAGCTCGATATAAAATGCCTTCATTTCAATGAAGTAGAGAATTGTTGCAAATGTTTAGGTAGTAAAGGAATTGTTATTTATGATAAATATTTTGATCAATTTTGCAATTTAAAAACATTTGCAAATGCAAATTCTAGGCTTGATAACTTGCAAGGAGAAGTGGTGTAAGTATTTTAGAGAAAGCAAATCTGTAGAATGCCATTCAGAGCTTCTCAAAATAGAGCAATACTTCTTTTCTATATCAGGAAATAAGGCCAGAGAATATTTTCACTGATATCATCACAATGGAAAGAAACAAATTTAAAATAAAATTGGTAAAGGGTCTTCTCATGTTGCAGTACAATTTTAGGTAATATTCTTGTATTGACTTTGAAACCTCAACTTTTGGGGAAAAAAATCCTATCCTCACAGAAGTATTTGTAAAAGAAGGGTGTTCTTCCATGAAGTTCTGTGAGCATTTGTAGCTTAATTCTATATTAATTTAATTGGCGAGATACAAGTGTCCTTTTTTGTCCAATGTCTTACTTTTTCACAGTTAAAGTCTTCTTTTTGGCCTATAGCAATCTGGTCACCCTAAATATGACAGATAAACAATAGTTTCCTAAGTTAAAGCATTAACAGGTCTTACTCATTAAAATGGGACCAAATGAATATAGTGTGTGTGTGTGTTACATTCACATAACTTTCTCTATCCACTATTCTTAAAAACATTTTTATACCTCCATATTAATAGAGATAGACATTTGTAAAACTGGTTTCTTACACGTCTTGTTATAGATTGTTAGGTGACAGTCAAATCTTTTAAAAGAGCATGTGAAGTGCACCCAATGTAAATTGTAGGTATAATGATTAAAAAATAACAACAGCAGTAGAAAAAAGTGTAGTACTTGACAATTTAAAGAATACATCTCTGAAATGTTTAGTGAAAAAAGTGAGAGACAAAAATAAAATGCTCATGTCACAAAAAATATTTGACAAACTATGTGCTTTAGTGACATCTACATTTCTTGTGAGCAAATTTTCACTAAAAGGTGATATGCAATGAAAATCAATTGTCATGTTAATGAATGATGGCTGATTATCAGCTTATCAAATACAAATTGTTGTGCTTGATTGTTCACTAGTTAACATGACCCCACCCCCCTCCCCAACATCAGTCTTTATTAAAAGTGATTTAACACTAATTTCATCATGGTTTGATCCTCGCTCTAGAAGTTCAGTCAAGTTTATAAAAAATAAATCACTGACTTTATTTTGATTACAATAAATCATGAAGAGAATTTTATAATAATGTCTGCCATAACACTTTATTAAATATAGCAAGAAATAGCAGTCAATGTATGAAAAGTGATCAGTTCCCATTCATGTATACAAATGTATGCATAATTGACTAGCAACATTCTGTAAAGATTATGTAATACAACTTTTCCACAAGTAATACTTTAGTTTGGTTTCAGTTTAATACTGCATGGGTCTCCATTAGCTGTAATCACCGATTTTGGTGTCTAAAGTACTGTACACTGTAATGAGGAGTGCATTTCTTATTCTAAATATGAGAGTCTGGAAACCTTTTCATACTGGAAGACAGAATTAGCTATTAACCTAATCCACGCTAAGAAGACAGGCACCATTATGTAAAGGAACCCATTAATAATAAACTGATCTATTTTGAGAGATATGCTCCCATAATGTTTGGTAGGCAACTAAATTTTCAAAATCTACAGATTAGCAAAGACAAAAGTATTTTATAGCTTTCAACTCACTTAATTGCATTTGACAAAGATTTAAGCAAAAGCTGAAAGAAATGTAAGAACCTTAACGCTGAGCTATTTTTTGGGAGTAGCGGCTTAGGTCTAAGTCCATGACTTAAAACTGCCTCAAGTTTGTTACAAAGAACTGCCACTCGAGTGTCACTTTCAGTGGCTAGCTCTGCACGTCCTCCAAATCGAATCTGACATTGCTTTACTGCTTCAAGAAGCTCAGCTAACAAACACTGCCTTTCCTCAGATCTGGTAGTGTCTAGAAGAGCTCCAGGCACCAAAGCTGACATCATCCTTGCTGCTGCAATAAATAAAGTCACCTAATTATTTTGTTAACAACATTTATTTTTGCAATTGGATGTAGTATTAGAATTTTAATGTCATTGCAAAAACAAATATCAAATAAAAGAATCATTTTTAATTTTAAGGTTTCTATAGTTTCCAAATTAACAATAACAGGTAATAATTAAATTATTTTGCAATTCTCTGTTGACAGCGTTTAAACGTCAATACAGATTAAGAAAATATTTAAATCACCCTCAATATACTAGATGCCTTAGAGCAGGCGCTTACCTTACGAGATTACATTGTCATTTTGCTATCACTCTAAACATACATTAGATTGGATAATACGCTGCGTTCATTCTCGTAACAAATTATTGAATCGCAGCGGTTCACATTCGCCTTCAGAGCTGTCAAGCAACTACCTGCTGCCCTCAGTTGCTGCCACTGGTGAACTGATTTCGTCTGCTGCAATCAGAGTAGCTGTCAAAAGATAGAGCTTGCATTTTAACTACTCACGGTATAAAATAATGTTCAAAAGCAG
This sequence comes from Tenodera sinensis, assembly GCA_030765045.1. Taxonomy (NCBI): domain Eukaryota; kingdom Metazoa; phylum Arthropoda; class Insecta; order Mantodea; family Mantidae; genus Tenodera; species Tenodera sinensis. The sequence continues at coordinate 15,639,658 of CM060961.1, forward strand.
AAAAAAACTATGCATAAATACCTTATCTATTTAATTCGTTCATTTTCGCTGATATTTTCATATTCAGTTTCTAAGCATGTTAGTAAGAAAAAGAATTAGTGCTTTGTGAACAAGCAGAAATCCAGACAGCTAAGTCAAACATTTCGCTATAAATTTTTGTCAAAGCAAATATGTATATACGTGAAGTGTTTTGGCGTTGGCATTTACTTAGCACTTTAGTAAAACGATTATGTATTATTGAGCGTAGAATGAAACTGCAAAAGGCATTCAAGGTAATGTAACTGTTAAATGACCAACTTAATTCTTGGAACGGGCAGTCCATTTTCCTGTCACAATATTTGCAAGGTTGGTAGCTGCAACCGGAATGACGCATACAAAAGTTGTCGGTTTCCGCCTTGATCATTCGTGTAGTGTGGTGAACCAGGAGAAGGTCTTGGTGAGTGAAAAATCTGAATTAATCTTCCTTCATCCATTGAGTTCAGTGAAATTTTCATGAAATATTTGTATTTATTGTGCCTTGAAGCACATTTTATAGTATAAGGAACTCGATTACAGGGAATAATTTTTCCGTTTACAGGTTCAACATGGGGAGAAGGCCAGCGAGATGGTAAGTTAGGCATGACACAAGCTTGTGCAATAACAATTTGAAGTTTTAATCTGTCTTTAATTTAGAAAATAATGTGCATGGGAAAGTTCACAGCCCAGGTATGAAACTAATCATAGTTAAGTTCAAGTTGTTAAAATTTGCTGTTTTCTTTCCAGTTATCGGTATTGTAAAAACAAACCGTATCCGAAGTCTCGCTTCTGTCGTGGTGTGCCTGATCCCAAGATTCGTATCTTTGATCTAGGAAGGAAAAAGGCACGTGTTGAAGACTTCCCGTTGTGTGTGCATCTAGTGTCAGACGAATATGAACAGTTATCATCTGAAGCACTGGAAGCAGGGCGAATTTGCGCCAACAAGGTAAAGAACCACGATTTTTATTCAAGCCGAACGTTTCTCCTTTTATGAAGGATCGCTTATGCATATATCATTAAATGTGCGGCACAAATTTGCGTTTTGAGTGTGACTGATTCCTTTTGCCAGATGTGGCAATTCGTAATGCCAGATTTCAGACTATTGTGAGGCTTTATAGTATATAACCCCTAACATGCTGACCTGTCATGGCATGTAATACGTCCTCTGATTGGTAATCAGAGGATAAGGTCGGTGAATTTATTTTGTTAATTCTCCCGGTCAGGTCGGTGAGACCCGTAAACCGACAGGTGTGGTCCTCCAGACATTCTGGGGGTTGTGAGAGAGCGATGTGACCGCCAAAACATAAAAATATGGTGCTCTCTAAAAAGCGGTTACCATACTGCTATTGCTCTATCAATATATTAAATATTGGAGAGCAAGAGGATTAATGACTTCATTGTCAGAAATCCAGCATTAGCTAACAACATAATATATATAGGCAAAATGTAACAAGTATAATAGCTTTTCTAAGTTTTATGACCCCCTTTTGGAGAGATCTTATAACCACTGGCAGAAATAACCATTAGTTATATTAAAGTTTCTTTTTTTTGTTCTGTAAAATAGCCTCAGGCTATGTATTTGCCTAGCTCCTATTATCTTAAATTGCTACTTTGTGTAGATGATGCTGATATTGCCATTGGTGGTACTGTGAAATCTGCAAAAGCATGTGAATATTGCCAACCGCAAGAAACATGAATAGTGGAAAAGCATATGTGGTAGTTAATTTGAAAATAAATATCTGTTTATGGTAATTATTATTTATTTAGGATATTCTTTAGAAAAGGTCCCGCGAGCAGGAGAAAAAAAGGGAAGGAGGGGGAATTAGCAAATGACGAGGTGACAGGAGAAACAAAAACTTGATTGGTTACAGCAATTCAACAGAGAAGATGGCACTGAGAAACTAGCAAGCAACAAAGAAACAATTTCAAAGCTATATGGAAATAAACCGAGTGAACAAGAAGATATGGGGTTTGAATGGAAGGACAGGGAAACAGGTTTTACATATGTGGGTAGATTGGAATGGGAGAAGTGTGACCAGAAAAAGCCAGTGCAAATTTGAAGATATTCACTTAAATAAGTGGAGTTTGGATAATGAACATGTGTTAATATATAGTAAGCCAAAAAAAGAGAGGGGAAGATCAGTGCCACGTGACATGGAAGAGAAAGTGAAATGTGGTCAGGGTTGGAAGGAGGGAGGGAAACAGAAGTTTAAGGGATAAAGTCATGCAGATATTATAAGTGAAGTGAGGAGAAAGAAAGCTAGGAAATGAAAGAGATAAGAAGAAAATGAACCCTTGAGGTGTAGGAAATTATTAGTATACAATCATGAAACAAGAAAAAGAGGGGAAATTAAATTTTTGATTGGAATGGGTTATTCAAAATAGTAATGAGCTTAGGAAAAGGAAAGCATAAGTGAATTTGGTGAAAATAAGTGAATTACAGGTTTGAGTAAGGCTAATAAATTGTAGCTGAATAATAAACAGCACATGTCAAATGTAGAGAACCTCAGAGGGCTGTCCAATGACAGAAGGGCCAGGGAGCTCAAGTTCAGGGGTAGCCCAAGATCTATATGCTCTAGTATTCAATAAATTCAATTCTGTTAATATTAAGGTGGAAAACATACTGTAAAACCATGTGTAAGTCATGGCTCTAAGCTGCAAAGCGTAGGTGAGGGATGTTTTATATGCCTATGGCCAGAACTGCAGAGAGCATAGCTAAAGGATATGTAAAGCTAAAACCTAATAATCCTGGTCAGCAGCATTTTCACCTTTGATTTAGAAACCAGTTCTCAGGGTTTGCAGATCCATGTATGCATGCACGTAGGTGAAGATGGTGTCCTAAAAGAGTAATTCAAATATAAGCCGTAATTGTTGCATATCACGGAGGAAGCAGTTCAGAGCGGGGCAGTGGAGTGTTGGGGTTGAAGGTTGGTGTATTATGGAGGGGAAACTAGCCTTGTTAGCTGCTTCACTAGGTTCTGGCGTCAGTACAGCCATGAGTGAGCAAGAGGTTCCTTCGTCTGTTGCATAACACATTATCAAGCTTTTAGCCAATAAGGGGTTACACCTTCAGAGATTTTAACTCATTTAAGGGCACGGTTTGTGGACACTACACTGTTGCAAATCGAATGTTTACTTGGGCCAGACAATTTAAGGGTGGCAGAGAATTTGTGGAAAACGAAAGTCATGCTCGATGCCCAAGGTCAAGTCTCACAGATGACGTGTCGTTCGAGAGCTTATTGACGGGATCGCCGCTCCGCTGTCAAAGAAATCGCATCAGAAGTTGGTGTCAGCATTGGTAGTGCTCATACCATTATTAGGAAGTATCTTGGCTTCAGAAAAATTAGTGCTCGATGGGTTCCGAAGTTGTTAACCGAGCAGCAAAAACAGGCCAGGTTGGAGATCTGTGAGACTTCTGAATTGATTCTTGCAAGAAGGGGAGGATTTCTTGAGACAGATCGTTGCATGCAGTGAGACATGGGTTCATCATTACACTCCGGAATCCAAAATGGCGAATAAGGAGTGGCGACTGAAGTATGAAGCCAACCCATTGAAGGCCAAAAAATGCCACTCAGCCGGAAAAGTCCTTGCAGCTGTGTTTTTCGACTGCAGAGGAATTTTGCTGGTTGATTTTCTTCATATCAATGTACAGTGACTGCAGTTTACTATTGCCAATTGTTAAGGTCTGTAAAAGCTGCCTACCGAAGCAAAAGACGTATGCCCATCAGAGCTGTCATCCTTCTCCAAGGTAACGCTAAGCCTCACTGCCAATTTGACAATGGCGGACATGCACAGGAAACCCTTGAACACCCTCCCTATAGTCCATACACCCCCACCCCCCTCCCCTGACTATTTTTTATTTGCACCCATGAAAGAATCGCTTGGAGGGAAACATTTCGAAAACGAGGATGTCGAGCATGTGCACAATTGGTTGTGACATGCCCTCAAACTTTTTTAAAGAAGGGATGTTCAAGCTTCCGAAATGTTGGCAAAAATGTGTACAGTGTGAAGGAGGCTATGTAGAGAAATGTTGATGTAGTCACTTGTGTATATATGTAATCAAGAGATATTCTTAACAAAATTGCCGTTTATATTTGAATCACCCTCGTATGACATTACAGGATGATTCTGCTATAAAGGAAACTAAGGGTTGGATGATAGTTTACAGGCTTTGCAAGTGATCGCATCTTCTAAACTTCTAATTTATTTTAATTGCATTCGTCTCTGTTTCTAACAAATTCTTTTTGCTGTAAGATAAGAAATTCAGCTGGAATTTCAGCTTGTGCCAAATATTTAGAAATTTATTTCAATTGCAAGGTGCTTTAAATCAATTCTAATGCAAAGTATGGTTACCCTTCTTGGGTAAACCACATGTGTATTTGCCACTGATGGCTTGACATCAGGTTCATTGGGTATTATGTATCTAAGCCACCATAGCTAGTTGTTTATTTATGCCAACAAACTTACTATTTTTGTTTTTAAATACAAGCCGGCTGTGGCATTGAATTTTAACTTCCAGTTCTACCTCTCAAACTTTGCCCACACACGGCTTGTGTGTTTAAAAACACTGACAGTAAGTTTGTTGGAATAAATAAATAATAATTACCATGTGAAGGTTATTTAATCCTGGGACATAAAGTACTTGCAATAGTAAGTCACCATTGGGGTAATTTTTCTGATGTGAGACTGCATTTGTGGTTTACCGGGGAAAATACAAACTGGTTTGAGAATTTAATGTCATTCTGGCAGGTTGTCACAATAGCTTAATGTTTAGAGCACCCGCCTAGTAATCGGAGGGTCTGTGGTTCAAATCCCAGCTGTGGCATTGAATTTTTAAGTTCCAGTTCTACCTCTCATCATAGCTAGTATTCAGTTTACATAAATATTCATGAGATTTGCATAATCATGTTTGTCTACTTCTAATTAAATTTGTTACGTTTGTCCCACTTCTTCCTCAAACAGCCATGCATAGATATGGGAAAAGTTAATGAAAGCAAATGATACCATAATACATCTCTAAATACTGTTTATTTTTCAGTACATGGTAAAGAACTGTGGCAAGGATCAGTTCCACATTAGAATGCGTCTGCATCCCTTCCATGTCATCAGGATCAACAAAATGTTATCGTGTGCTGGAGCTGATAGGTATGTTGTAATAACTTTGTTTGTTCATGACTAAACCTTGTAATTTTAGGTACTTAAAAATGAACAAGTGAGCAAATTTCGTAAATTGTCATGGCTAGAAGTGTTTTATGTCTTAAATTATGAATTTGATTGCTAATACATAATGCTTACAAGTTGAAGTACCCCCAAACCTTATTGAATGAATAGATCACAGTGAGAATGTTTTACAACATACTATAGCTGTATCAGTATGATCTAAATGATGGAGGCAGCTCCAAAACTGTTTGCAAATCATATATTGTAATGAGCAGCAATGTAAAAAACCTAAGCAACAGAGAAAACTTGGAGATCTTATGAATGTGTGCATGTAAACAGTTTAAGCAATTGAGGTATATTTGAGAAACAATGGGAAATATGTCACTGACCATTTTCTTTTTGGAAGAGCAGTCACCAACTAATGCCAAAGGATGACAAGGAGGCTTAGAAGGACCGAGTTTTCTATTTCTCTTTGAAATAAGTGGACCTGCTCTAATAAACTAGTCTTCTCCAGCATGTCACATTGCTACAAACTATTATGAAGTCTGAATGAAAACAATCCCATGATATAAAGCTTATTTTTCATTGCTGCATGTAAAAATAAATCAGCAGTGTAACAAATGGAAAAATATATTTTTCCATTCATGTAGTTCACTGCCCAGGTTTTCATCATGGCAACCTCTCATCAAATTACTAGAATGCAAGAGTGGATGGCTTCAGTGCCAATTGCCCAACATTAGATACCTACCAGCCAACATTTATCCTGTGCATTATTAGGCCGGCTGGACTGCCCTGTAGTGGCAAGGATCAGAGTTAAGCTTAAAGAATCAGCAAGTCATGGGCACTGAATACTAACTACTGTACTGACTTGCATGAGGCTTATCTGCATCACATAGATGTTGACCTTCAGTGCAAACACAATCCCTATATCTCCGAAAACAATTCTGATTTACTCTGTATTTCTCTAATTTTGTTTTTCAATCCTTTTAATATGTGCAGATTTAATGAGTGTACTGTATTCTTTAACTGTAAGTAATAAGGAAGTTGAAAAGGGTCTGGAATATTTATAAGAATTTGATCCCTAAACAAAAATATCAGTAAAGAGAATTGATTCAGAAAATCCTGTAAGCAAGATCAGCAGGGAAAACAGCATTTTGGATAAATGAAGAGCTGTTACTGGTGAGGGACAGAAACAGTGGAAACCAACAAAATGTTGCGTGTGAGAGAATGGCAGGAAGTACAAGGTTCAGCTCACAACAAAAGATACACTGGAGGGGAGAGAGAGAGGTATGCAGTAAGTGGAAGTGTATCAAGGTCAGGGATAATGGACAATCAACTGAGTGATGAATCCTCAACAAGCATGACATTGCAAGATATTCAGGGCTGTTAAGGAAATTTCACCAACGAAAGAGGTGGTGCTGTGGCTGAGGTGACCCATGTCGTATTTGTGGTGACAAAGCAGTATCTGGGCAGGTTTTCTCTGGTTTCGCCGCCACTCATTCCACCAGTTGCTCCATTATCACCTTTCCAATCATCGATTTTGCCTGCATTTCATATCATTCTCTTCCTCACTATCATACCTGGTACTTGGCTGGCCACCCGCTTCCAGGTCTTCACTTTGTATGGTTCATAGGTTCCTGTGCTCTCCGACAGGTATGTAACCCTAGGAAAGTCCTACATAAGGGGTGGATAATCAGGTAAAGAAAGAAAGAAAAAAATGGAAGGTGTTGAAATTCAGTGTCTGACAGGTTTGGAATAAATATTCTATATTAAAAACAGAAGCATTCCAGCAGTGAAATGCTTATGTTTTGAGTCCGATTTTTTAGTCACTTTTTTACACTATTTTTCACTTTAAAATGTTAAAACATTTAAATTTTTTCCACATTTTATTGTGATGGTTAGTGTAAATGTGACTCAAAAAGTTGTACTGAAATAAGAGGTTTGAAACCTGGCAGCTGCATAGTGGAGAAACCACGGAGGTGGCAAAAAGTACAAGCTGAGGCTTTCACAGCCGGCGTCTTGACCAGCCACCAAATCACCTGTGAAGATGCCAAGCTTAGTCCTTGGCAAAATGTCTGGAACCAGCAAACTCACTAGACCATGGCCTATAAGCCTGGACAGTATGTTTAATCATCAGAAAAAAGTGTAATATTTAATAGTCCTGAATAAATTGCCAGTCACAAACATGGAAGAAATTCAGTTAAGTGAAAGGTGATTGTATGTATTCAGAACAAAATGGGTTATCAATAGCACCTAGAGAAGCGAAGGCACTTCGGTTTTTTGAATTGAGGAGGGTTCACGAACAAATAGCTAACGGAACTTAGCAGAAAATGTAAGTTATATGTTTTGTAATGCAAACTTCTTTAAACATATGTCAATTTAGTCAAAATCATTAGTGCTGCCTTTGAGGGAATAAAAAATAATCAAATGATGTAATGGGTAGTTTGTGTGGTTGGGATCTCTTATAGTATCCTTTTATCCATCTTTACATTTTTTATTTATGGTATTGTCACACACTTGGATACAGGCCTTTTTCTAAAAAATTTTTTCAGGGGTATCTTAACATGCATTTCTGGTAAAATCACTGTTCAAATTTTTATTCTGAATGCGATGCTTCCTTTCCTGATGGTAGAAGTTGCTCTTTGGCAATCTGATATTCTTGGACTGAAAAAAAATAGTCTATGCTGGATAATTATGTTTATGGAAACTATTGAGCACAAAAAGGAAATTCACATTAGAGTGAGGATTTCATGGTTCACAATTCAACCGACATAGAAGTGTAAATTATTTAAGTGGGAGCATTAGCAAAGTTAATTTAGTAAGAAAAGCCCAAATAAGAAAGTTTCCTATGTGTGTTATTTATTTATTTATTTATTTTTTTTTTTTTTTTTTTTTATTTACTAAGCTATATACATGTGAATATGACCGGTGTTCAGCCCTGGCTCATTGCCAGTCATATTCTTATTCTACAATAATTCCTTAATTCTAACTTATTCTATCACTTATATCTTATTGTTCAACTCTATTTACTGTCCAGATCCATTTATTTTTCACCATGTGTGTTATATGAATGATCATTTCGCTAATTAAATTTATTTGATTGAACAGGCTCCAAACTGGTATGCGTGGTGCTTTTGGAAAGCCCCAAGGAACTGTCGCCCGTGTTCGCATTGGGCAGCCTATCATGAGTGTACGCACAAGTGACAGACACAGAGCAGCTGTGATTGAGGCTTTGAGAAGAGCCAAGTTCAAGTTCCCAGGACGTCAAAAGGTATAGCATATTGTTATTTTACCTCTTACGTACATTTTTTGATCAAAAGTGGAGAATGATATAAGATTATAAACGTGCACATTCTGAGCAGTCCTGTATGGCATGGCCTGAGTGGTGTCCTTTGTACCTTGTGTATTATACCATGAGGTTTTTCATTCTAAAATTCCTGTAGCTACTCGTTAGTAATAGTACTAACCTTATAAAGTTAATTGTTTGAAAACAGTGGAGCATATTGATAAATTGAAAACTATATCAACATTTAAAAACACATTCTGCTTCAACTTACTCATAATAATATTTAAAACCAGACTGGTTTTGGAGAGTCCTCCCATCATTCAGCTGTTTGGTCAACTGATTCAACATCAGATAACTGCCTCCTCTCATTGCCTGGTCATTTTTCCTATTGGTTAGTTGTAAGACGTCTGATTGTATATCCTTGATGGAAAACTATCAAGGATGTCAGCAAATTAAAAATTTGTTGTACCTAAGAAAGATACTGTAAAGTCACGTATCATCCTAACATGTTCAGCAGATTCAACAAAATTTTTAAGGATTATAATGTAAAGCTGGCTCTGCAAAAAAAAAGTATAGTGTGAGAAATTTGCTCAATCACCCTCTAAAAATAGCACTCCAAGTATTAAATTATCAGGAATCTGTCATGTAAACTGTGAATACTGCCATAACATTCATTTAGCTACTTATATTAATGGAGGTTGGTAAACAATGTCATCAAAGAGAATATATTCTGGAGTTCCTTTCTTAATTTTAACTCCAGGTATATATACCATGCATCTTAGGTTACTTCCATTTATTATAGTTAGGTCTTTCCCAGTATTGTTTATAAGCTTGTGTGTCTCCTTGAAAAGGAATTTTTTCACTTTGAATTTGGTGTAAACCTGGTGCTGAATCAGTCGACCAAACAGCGGAATGGTGGAGAGCACCCTCTCTGAAACTAATCATGTTCTAAATATCATGAGTAAGTTGGAACAGAATGTGTTTTTAAATAACATAAGTTTTCAAGTTATAAGTGGTGTCCATGCATTGAGATATTGGCATTTTGTCATCATGAGGTGGCAATTCATGAACAATAGTCACTGTTGGGTTTCAGTTTTATGAAACATCCACTTGCTGTACAAGATGTCTTGAGACTTCTTTGGAGAGCGGTGGAATTGTACACCAATTTTGTCAATTCTTTACCTTGATAGAACATTTTCTTTCACTTTGGCTGTGTGATCCCATTGTCCTAAACTATCAACCAGGCATCTGATATTACTAGTTGGAATTGGAATACCAGGAAATGTCTCCTAAAATTGCACACCTGTCTACGTGGTGTGGTTTTTACCTATGTATCACACAAAATTCTTGTTTCAAGTGTGAATTTTTTAGGCATTTCAGTGGACTAATGACAGCAGCAGTAATTCACACCCAGCACGGTTGTTTGCATGAGCTTTCACTTTTTAGATGCAACATTGAGCAGTAACTGGCAGTTGACATTCACAGCCAATAGTCTAATCGTGAGAGCATCATTCGCAAGTGAGCTAGTCAACCACTCTTGTGTTCTGTGTGGGGGGGGAGAGGGCAATAACAATGCACCATTGGAAAATGTATGGTTTGGAAACATTAATCTTTTTTTTTAATTTTTTTGTCCTAGATCTATGTATCCAAGAAGTGGGGTTTCACGAAATATGAGCGTGAAGTGTACGAGAAACTGAAAGAGGAGGGCCGCTTGGCTGGAGATGGCTGCAATGTGAAGTATCGTCCTGAACATGGTCCATTGGATTCCTGGAAGAAAGTACAGCTAGAATTGGCTCAAGTTGCTTAAGTCTGTACTTGGTCTTTATATTTGGATTATTATGGAATTAAACGTTTAAAATGCTCATGAATATTTTGCAGTGATTTAACCTTATTCCACTTTCGTTTAAAGCCTTCCTCCTAAACATTTTTGCAGGTTGTGTAAATTCTGATGTAAATTGTGCGAGTTTGTTAATGCTGGATTTCTGACAGTGAAGTCATTAATCCTCTTACTCTCCAATATTTTTCACTGATGAATGGGTCGCTAGAAGTGGCTGGGCATATGTACGAGTGTATGTTGCCCCAGCCATATTGCAACAATACTTCACATGGGCACCATCAAGTGCCCTCCTTGCTACTGCTTTTGACGCAAGTACGCGAATAACTTATTTTCACAAATTTCAAATCAATGCACACATTTTGGGTTTTATTATACAAGTTCCTGTAGCACTTGTACTGCACTAAGCTAAAGTGCCAACTGTTTATAAAACATATGAGTAGTAACTGTCTGCTAACATCATAATTTAACATCTAAATGATATAAAGACTGAACATTCTTGGGATACATTTTTAATGAGTATTTCTGAATAGGCACCGTGTTTCATCATACCCAGTACTAATGAAGGGGATTGGCAGTTGCTAACCACGTGGCCAAAATCTTTAAATGAATGGGAGGGACTGGATATATAAGGAATAGGACCAATTAGAGCAAAGATGTTTCCATAGCAACAGTAGACTCGAACCCCTTGTTACCGTTATTGTAACGTGCTGAGCAAACCAGCAGAATTATTGTGCTGCTCAAAAGGTTAACATATGCTATATCTTTAACCTCTTGAGGGATATCGACGTGAAATCACATCCATTTAAAATGGCGGATGAGCGATATGGGCGACCTGTGCGTTTAAGCATTTAACCCTTATTTATCCCTTATCCAACTCAACTTATTATAATTTTCCCTTTATGAAACATTTTAGTAAGGTCTATATACTTTATTGGCTTACCTTAATATGTTTGTTCTGCAGTGATTTACCTCAAAACAAGGATAAACACACAAGGGTACGTACATCTCCACATTCGCAAATTCCCTTCTTGCGGCACACGAAACACTTTCGAAATGGGCGGGACTTCTTTGCTGTTGGTGGTATCCTTTTAGGATAATGTTTTCCTTGAAGTCTGAGGGGTGCAGGGGTTTTGGATTTTCAACTCCCAACGTGGTATTGTTCAATTAGGCTGCGAGTTATTTATAGTCGGAAGTCAAGGTCGGTCATTGTCCTATGTGGGTTTAGAGAGCTGTCCAAATCCCCAAACAATTGTATATGGTTATATCCAGTTGGTGCAAAAACTCCTTTTTATACCACTTCACCCTTCAGCTACAAGCGGGAAAGAATACGTATGTATTTCAACCAAGAAAGACGCGGACTCTACTCAGTTACGAAACTCGCGTAAGCAAAAGTTGCAATGTTGCTCTATTCTGATGACTCAAGAGGCCACACATGCAGTAGCGATTTATTACACAGTATGCTGACGCATTAGCCGCACATACAATGGGTGTTTCTTTACTGAATCTTTATTGAACTAATATTAGATGCGTATGACAGAGCAAAGTTGACTTTTCACCACAGTGAAACAAAATTGTGCCATTTCAACGTTTTGTAAATACAACTCAACTTTGCTGATGACGTACATTTATACTGCAAATAACGAGTTTAATACCAGTTTTTGTTTCATTAAAATAACTTAATATTTGCACAAAATACAGCTGTGTATATACGAAGCGCATTTAACAATTTAAATGCTAGCAGTTCTCGGCTCGTGGACGTTTAAATGGCCATCGCTCAAGAGGTTAATAGAAACCTCTCTGATAACGCACTGATTTTCAGAAGTCGCTGATTACAGTGCACCAATGTGTGATCACTTCAATGAATGCAAAAAAATGAAATTACTGAAGTTAATTCCATGTGGTGTAAAACACAGCTTTGCAAAGTCTTCACTGTTTTCTCTCTCATTCATGTAGTCCCAACAGATGTTTAGTTTTTAAGTATAAGGAAGCCAATAAAATAGGCAATTGGTAATTGAAACTGCTGAAGTAGACAGTGAACTGTGCAGACTTCTCATAATGCGAAAAAGGTGGACAGAAAACAAAAATTAGGGATAGTTGAGTTTCACCCGTAACATAGTTCATAGAGATGGGACTTCATACAGCCATGGAAGGAATGTTTCGTACAAAATTTATGATGTAAGAAAAGGTTGGAATGACAACAGTGCTGCATTCCAGCCCTGTGTCACATGAAAAAAGAACATGACCTGCAGGCAATAGACAGGGTTTGGTGTCTGCTTATATTTGTCCTTTAAAAAGATTAGGAAATCCTTGACTGATTCATGTCACGAGATGAATGCTGAAATTTTTTAAGCTTGATTCAAAACCACACTTTTGGAAAATATTCCTTCTATTGTACGACCAGTGGATCTCCGGCCCTGACATTTCACAGCTGTGATGTTGGAGGGGAAAGGTTAACGTTGGCAACGTATAGTAATGAGCTTCGGAAAGTGGATTCTTAAAATTATCTTAACAATGACAGTATATGATATGTATTAAGTTTAAAACATTGAAATACAGGTTTTGGTTTTATTTTCATGTAACATCTTCATTACACCACTATTTTGTTTGAATATTACCTTTACATATATTATGGGCATTAGTTGTTACTCTTGGCAATATTGGAGGCAAGTAACATACTTGATGTTAAACTGTCTACTAGCACCAATCAGCGGTCTCGCTACTAGGCGTGGCTTCCAAATGCAGCACCGTGTTGCCAACTCCGTTTTACAAGGATCACGTGGTTTCAATTGCTTTGGTGTTTGTGCCGGTATTTTTCCAGTAGGTACACAGTATAACAATTGTCTCCATATTCTACTATTCTGTGATCATTTATATGCTGTCCACGTAAATTTACGAGTCGTGATGTGATCTGCAGATGTATGAAATGTTTTGAATACCATGTTTGAAATTCCCGCTAAAGAACTGGCCACGCCGTGTCATGAGGCCTTGAGAAATGTCAGCTAGAGATCCACTGACCATACAATAAATGTGTTAGTGTTACATGATGCTAGTCATTCCTGGCTAAACCTCAAAACTCCGTCCAGCAGAAAGGACAAAATGATCAGTCATGGAAGAACATAATTTAGAATTACCCAGTTCAGTTCTTATAAAAGCTTTGCTTTTGGAGAAAATTTGGGAAGCCAATACAAATAAAGGTATGTAAGAGACAAAATGGCAGAAGATCATATCCATGAACTCGTCAGGTTACCACCATAACATTTGTGTCAATCCAACTGAGCTGCTAAAGGCACGCCTAAACATGCCGTATGATTTCCTCTGTAAGTGACAATATGTGCAGTGTTGGAGAATTTGAAGGAATGGGAAGGATGTGTTCATCACACCATGCAACAAGAGCAGGAGGTTGCATACACTAGACTTCGTTATACATGTGAGTAAAAATTACTTACAGCAAAGACCCAGTGTTATGTAAGTGCAAAACGTGGTTTGATGTTATTAGCATTGTGTAGTACTCTCGTTGCACTTAACCTTGCTAATGCTTTGTTCAGTTGGAACTTAGGATATAAATGTCCACACATGTATTCTGGATGCTTACTTGGACAAAACGTGATGTTACTTTCTGTGACAATGAATACCTGCAATCTTCGCTTGTGATGATGCCTTATACATTTATGACAACTTGTATGAATCAGATGATTCCAGTTCTGAAAATAAACTGAAAATGAGATCTTTGGATTCAGAAACTAATCATAAAGAAGAGGATGAAAGCAATTTATGTCATAATACAATGTATTTTGTAGGTAACATCACATGCTTGTAAATATATTATTGATATAACATTTCAAATTACAAGTTGTATACCTGAACATCCCAATTTATTTTTCCATATAGTGTAGTACAAATTATAAGGTATAGTGTACTCATACTATGTTTGGTTTATCTTTGATAAAACTAGTAATATAATGCTAATAAAAACCATGTATATTTAAGCTAAATGAAGGTAAACAAGGGAATGAAGGAAAAATTCAATTAAGAAAAAATAAATGTAAGCATATAATCAAAGGCCTACTAGGCTCTGGGTGACTAACGGTGTTAACCAGGGTGCACACCTGAGTTTTAAAATACGTATGGCAGGTAAGAGATCTCAACACTTATGAAAAAGTTCCAAACACATCTAATGAATTTTGATCTTCCACTTGAAGAAAACCTGCTAATGGAGTTCATCCATTCTGCACCAGAGGGAAAACAATTGACGATGGCTAATTATATCTAATAGTAAAGAGCAGCTGATAATGTATTCAAGTTCCTATGAAACTAGTCCTGTGTGAATAACAGTTAATGTGAAGCAATTTTGTGTTCATTTAATTAAAAAGGTTATTAACCTCTTCAGCGATATGGACGTGAAATAATGTCCATTTAAAATGACGGATGAGTGATACGGCCGTGTATACACGTCCTGTGCGTTTGTGCATTTATCCCTTATCTAACTTAACTTATTTTAATTTTTCCTATATGAAACATTAAAAAAAGTCTATACTGTACTAGCTTACCTTTATATGTTCCTTGTGTAGTGATATGCCTCAAAACAGGGGTAAACACGCAAGGGTACATCTCCACATTTGCGAATTTCCTTCTTGGGGCACACGAAACACTTTCAAGATGGGCGGGACTTCTTTGCTGTTGGTGGTATCCTTTTAGGATAACGTTTTCCTTGAAGTCAGGGATGCAGGGGTTCTGGATTTTATACCCCCAACATGGTATTGTTCAATTAGGCTGCGAGCTACTGATAGTCGGAAGTCCAGGTAGGTCATTGTCTTGTGTGGGTTTAGAGCTCTCCAAATTACCAAACAATTGTATATGGTTATATTCAGTTGGTGCAAAAATACCTTTTTATACCACTTCTCACTTCAGCTACAAGCAGGAAAGTATACGTATGCATTTCAACAAAGAAAGAAACACGTGCAAGCAAAAGTTGCAATGTTGCTGTATTCTGATGACTCAAGAGACCACGCATACAGTAGTGCTTTATTTCACATTATGCTGTGATTTGCTAACGCATAGGTCACACATACCATGGGTCGACTACTATTTCTTTCAGGGAACTTATATTAGATGCGTTCGACAGAGCAAAGTTAACTTTTCACCACAGTGAAACAAAATAGTGCCATTTCAATGTTTTGTAAATGCAACTCAACTTTGCTGATGACGTACATGTATACTGCATATAACGAGTTGTATACCAGTTTTTGTTTCATTAAAATAACTTAATATTTACACAAAATACTGTTGTGTATATACGAAGCACTTTAAATGCCCTGTGCTGGATATTGGGTAGCAGTTCTCGGCATGCGGGCATTTTAAATGGCCATCGCTCAAGAGGTTAAAGCAATTCAAACAATTTTATGTCAGAGTTTATTGTGGCAATAAGCATTTCCAAGATACCTTTTGTTATTGGTTTGAGGTTTTAAATGCTTCATACGTTTTTCAACCAAATATTATTTGTTTCTTAGCTTTTTATGTTCATGCAAAGAAAATATTTCAGACATTGCATAGTGATCAGTTTTGGAAGATTTGACTAATGTGTTAACTTAATTTTTTTTTTTTTCTTTTTTTTCATTTTATTTCATCCTTATATTCAAAGTACATAGGATATGTCACAATTATTAGATGTATACAAATTTGTTTCAGTTTCACATACCTATAAAATACATCTACACTCATTTACACATTTTAATTGTATTCAGTGTTGTACTTAAATTCTTCAATATTGTAGAAAGCAATATTCTTATACCTACAACAAAATGAAGTTTTATCTGTATAACATGGAAGAATAAGCCTTTTTTAAATTGTTCTACTTATACCCCATCTTTAACTCCAATTGTCATATTGGCAGCCTCTCCTTTGGAACATATTGCCTCTATGAAATGGTGTTAATTCATCTCTAGTGAGTTTTTTGTGCGTTAGACTACACACACATTCATGCTTCCAGACTCCGAGGAGGGTAGCAATAATCTTGGCTAGAGAAAAATTCCCACTTCTCAGGACCCCTTGCACAACAGGCAGGTGCTCTACCGATTGAGCTAGGAGG
The DNA here is from genome assembly GCA_030765045.1 of Tenodera sinensis. Classification (NCBI taxonomy): domain Eukaryota; kingdom Metazoa; phylum Arthropoda; class Insecta; order Mantodea; family Mantidae; genus Tenodera; species Tenodera sinensis. The sequence continues at coordinate 15,656,041 of CM060961.1, forward strand.
CGAGTCTACTAAACTTTTGTAGGAGTAGTTTTAGAAGAGTGAGTAGAGGAAGTCATGAAGTGCAACACATTACCTTTTTTATTTTCTCTACTACATATAGTAAGTAGAGGAGGTATTGTATTCCACCCAAAAATCAATGTCGAGATTTCACCGGAAATGTATGTTTTGAGGCCCCCTGCATCCAAGAAAAGCATTTAGAAGAAGATCCATGTGTGCGCCACAAATATTGTGAAGAAAATTCCTCCATCCTAAACTACCCTTTACATGGAAAATTATTCAAACATTTTGATTTTCTCAAAAATGGTTGATGATTTTGATTAAAATGCCACATGTTTAAGATATTTTTATGAGAAATTAAATGTATATTTTGAATTTTTTCGTTATAGCCTATGCAGTCCTATGCTCTGGATGACTTGCTAACTGGTAAACCATAAGAAATATACCAAATCTTACTATACAAAAATATAAATCTGGCTAAAACACACAATGTATATCTAAATAAATTTTTTTGAGTGAACCATTTCAGAGATATTTCTTTTTATTTGTATGAGTTTTGGAAAACTTAAAACTTTTGTGATATGGAACATTGTTATTCATTTTTCTTATGTTAAGCGTGCAAAGAGAACGGGATCTCAAAGCTTTAAAAGATTTTGCTATTGCTCAAAGCCTACTGTATTGCACAAGGAAATGAGCAGTAAGATAATTTGTACAAATATTTATCTCACCTAACACAAAGAAGATGGAAGAATAAGAGTTCGTAAGAATGGTTAGTACAAGAGTAGAGAAAGTTGTGTGAGAGCATCACATCAGATTTTTAACATGATTTACAAGAGTATTGGTTTGCTCACACAACTCATATTATTTTCTTCTGTAGTAAGAACAATTTTTTGGTATTGGAGAGTTTCCCGACAACAGAATGGAGAAATTGAATGAATCTGGTAGTTTGAGTCTGAGAATAGTTAGAGCAATTTGTCATATTTCATATTGTATGGAGTTTTATTTCCTTAAAACAAGCTTCATTTCTAAACAGGTAGTCCAAATGAGTACATGCCATTGTTAGCCCATCTTTGGTTAAGCATGTTACTAAAAATATCATGGTTTCCTAAGTGCCTACTGCTGATAAATGGGGAAAAATTTGCTACCTTCTGGTATAGTTGAATGATATTGAGACTTCAACATTTTTATCACAGAAGATAAGCTTGGAGATAAGATTGGATCATATACAATGTGTGATATGGAACAAGGAATTGAATCCTGTCATATTTAGCAGCAGAGATTCTAAAATCTCACTTAGGAACAAAAATCTGATGTAACATTAATATGTCTTTCTCTATACTCACTATAATTTGCTTTGTATAGCTTCTACATAAGATACAAAAGCTTTTTACTTTATGTATGGTAAGCAGGGGAAGTATTCTATTCAACCCAAAAAGTCTATGTCGATATTTTACTGGAAATATATGTTTTGAGACTCCCTGAACAAAAAAAGAAAAAAAAAAAAAAAAAAGAGATTTTTTAGAAAAAGGTCTTGTGTGTGTCTGAATAGTATAACTCAAAAACAAAAATCTAATGTGTTGCACTCACATGACTTTCTCTGCTCTTGTACTAACAATTCTTACAAACTCTTATTCCTATATCTTCATGTTAGTTGGGATAAACATTTGTACAGTCATCTTATTGCTTATTTCCTTGTATGAGCAAGGGGAATATGGGAATACACTAGGTTTTGAGCGATAGTCAACTCTTTTAAAGCTTTGAGATCCCGTTATCTTTGCATGCTTAACATATAAAAAATGAACAACGTTGTTCCATTTCACAAAAGTTTTAAGTTTTCCAAAACTAGCACAAACAACAAGCAATATCCCTGAAATGCTTTACTCTACAAACAACTTATTTGGACATAAATTGTGTGTTTTAGCGAGATCTACATTTTTTGTATAGTTGTTGTTTTCTAGTGCCTTGCATCTGGCAATGAAGTCATTAGCATTCGTGCTTTCCAATACTTTTGAACTGTAGTTTCTTCTGATCTTAATTTTATCTTTAGGACTCATATTCATGTATGTGGCTTTCATGTAACTGTTTTCTTAACGGGCACCAGTTTTACAATGTGGCAGTTACATCACCCGACTTAAACCCCCATTTTGCAAGGGGGACCACACCTATCGTTGGTCAACGGGTCCATCGGACCTAGCCGGGAGGACAAAATAGATGATATTTAGATCCACCGACCTTCCCCTCATGTGCCTCTGAGGGACGCTGTTGTGCTGTGATAGGCCAGCACATATGTAAATAACATTTCCTCCATTTTAGATGAAACAGTTATACCGCTGTGATTCGGTCCAATAGCGTATTGTCAAATATACAAAATGAATTAGCGGATCAGTTTGTGTGGTTGTCCTGTTGATGAAACCCCTGATTCTGAGCGCTGTTCTATTGCTAATATAATCGTGGGTGCTTTAAATAATGAACAAAAAACCACACCTTATCTTCTTAATGTGTGCAAATTGTGACAATGTAACTGTGACCCAGTTTGTGATGGACTCTTTGAAATTACTATGGCCATGTGGAATCAAATACGACCGTTTACTTTTATTTGTTACTAATGCAGGTCCTTATATGGTAAAATCAGGACAAACTTGGAAAGGTATTTTTCCTAACTTATTTCACATAACTTGTTGGGAACACGCTCTTCACCGCATTTCTGAGACAATATGTGATTATTTCCCATTGGTAGATAGATTTTTGTCCAGTACAAAGAGAATTTTTGTTAAATTTCCTAAAAGAGTTAAGTTGTTTAGATCAACAGCACCTAATATCCGACTTCCTCCTGCACCACTGTTAACTCGATGGCGAACATGGGTCAATACAGTTTTATATTATGCTGAGCACATAGAAATAGTCGAAGAGGTTGTTAATTCATTGAACTCGAAAGGTGCTTCATCAACAGAAGCTTTTTTTTTTGCATAGTAAGATTTTGTTTACCTCTTACGGTTTACTAGTTATTCAAAAGTCATCCAGAGTAAACAGGACTACATAGGTTATAGCCAGAAAATTCAAGATATACATTTCATTTGTCATACAAATATCTTAAGCATATGGCATTTTAATCAAAATCGCTAGAGCCATTTTCAGGAAAATTAAAATTTTCAAAAACATTTTCATGTAAAGGGTAGTTTAGGGTGAAACAATTTTCTTCAAAATCTTCATGTCGTATCCTTGAAAGACATTAAACTTAGATACTAACTTTGGTTTTTAACTGACTTTTCGATTTTGACTTATGCTGTCCACAGACTGACAGACACACACACTTTTTCTAAAAATCCTTTTTTTGGATTCAGGTGGTCTCAAAGCATATATTTCCAGTGAAAGCTTGACATCAAATTTTTGGGTGGAATACAATACTTCCTCTACTTACCAGCAGAGAAAGTAAAAAATTGGTTAAAGACCAAAGTTGGTATTTAAGTTTATTATCTTCGAAGGATGCAGCACAAAGATTTTGAAGAACATTTCTCCACTCTGAACTACCCTTTACATGGAAAATGTTTATTTTTTCAAAAATGGCAAACGGTTTTGATTAAAATGTTGTATGTTTAAGATATTTTTTGAAAAATTTTCCATGTAAAGGGTAGTTTAGGATGGGGCTATTTTGTTCAAAATCTTCATGTGACATTCTTGAAAGACAGTAAACTTGAATACCAATTTTGGTTTTTAACCAACTTTTCGTTTTTGACTTATGCTGTTCACTGACTGACACACACACATCTTTTTCTAAAAATGCTTTTTTTGGATTCAGGGTGGCTCAAAACATATGTATATTTCTGGTGAAATCGACATTGAATTTTTGAGTGGAATACAATACTTCCTCTAGCTACCAGTAGAGAAAGTAAAAACAAAGTAGCTTTAACTTTAATCTTAGGAAATCCTTTGCGGTGAAAATGGTCAAAGTGATTGCAGGTTGTCTTAGCCAAAATCATGATATACTTATATTTGGTGATATAAAACTGAAGTGAAGACCTTTTGTGGAAAATACCCTGTACCCAACAAAATTGTTTTGGACAATGAAATTTTAGAATGAGTAAATGAATTTAATTATTTGGGCTATAATCTATCATTTGATAATGAAGTAGATATAGCAAACAAAATTACAAAATTTACAATAAAAAAATGGGAATGATTAATAACATCATGAAAGCATCTTTAGTGCAAAGGAATACAAGACTACTGCTCTATAAGATACCACCAAGACCAGTTTTAAGTTGGTGGTGAAGCGTGGGCTCTATGAAAAAGAGATGAACACCAGTTAACAACTAAGGAAATGAGAATTATTATTTATTTATGCCAACAAACTTACTCTTGGTGTTTTTAAACACACAAGCCGTGTGTGGGCAAAGTTTAAGAGGTAGAACTGGAACTTAAAAATTCAATGCCACAACTGGGATTTGAACCACAGACCTTCCGCTTGCCGGGCGGACGCTCTAACCACTGAGCTATTGTGACAAACTGCCAGAATGGCTTGAGAATTTAATGCCATTCTGGCAGTTTGTCACAATAGCTCAGTGGTTAGAGCGTCTGCCCGGCAAGCGGAAGGTCTGTGGTTCAAATCCCAGTTGTGGCATTGAATTTTTAAGTTCCAGTTCTACCTCTTAAAGGAAATGAGATTTTGCGCTGTACAGCAGGCTATACAAAGTGATACCATATAAGAAATGAGGAAGTCATGGAAGAACTGGATATGGAACCTATTCTATATCACATACAAAATTGCCAGAAGAACTGGCTGGTCCATCTTAAACCAGTGTCATCTCACAGAATTCCAAGAGCTACACACGCTTTACTACCACCCTCAAGGCAAAACATCGCTGGGACGTCCAAAACAGCGTATGGAAAACTACTCCTTGAGATCATAACTGGCCTAATACTTCTATGGAAGAAGAAGAACATGATGATTTGGTGATATTAGAAATATGCAGTGCAGAAGTAACTCAGTGATGGTGCTAGGTTTATCAACTGTGATAAGTGTTAATGAGTGGAAAAGGTGTTTATAAGAATAGTTTGCAGAAACAGCAGAGAATGTAATATGGTTGCAACACATCTTTCGTGTTCATTGCTCGTAGTTTCGTTACACAATTGTATATGGAAGGAGGATAAAGGCAACTGATTTGGTAGCGAGATGTTTGAACATGGGAAGTGACTTGCTATATGCTGGCTTTGAAATTCCATATTCTTTCCAGGACTTCGAGAGAAACAATTGAATAGAGAGATTACCTAGTTTAAGAAAATGCAAAGTGTTGAAACATTAAGCCAATAATAATAATAAAATCTCAGAAATGGCTAAGGCCATAAAGAAACTATTTGTAATAAACTGTCTGCATATTTTGTGCACTATCTTTTTGTCTGTTTCTTATAATTTACCAGTTTTACAAGATTATAAGAAATTCCTTGCAAGTGAAAAGGACTTAACAGACTATTCCTAGAGCATTCAAAATATAAATTTTGTTTGGCATATATATATTCAATACCTGATATTTTGACCCACATTGTTACAGCCATTTTGGAGAATGGAAAAAATACTGAAAACAATTTTTTGTGTAGTTTGGGGTGGAGGTATTTCCTTAAAAATCTTTGTCTTGAATCTTTGGCAGATACTAAAAACGTACCAAATTGGTATTTAATGAAACTTTTAAGTCTTGAGTTGTGCTATTCACACACACACACACACACACACACACATTTAGGGGCTTCAAAGCATGCATTTCTGAGCAAATCTTCAGGATCAATGTTTTGTTTGCTGGAATGCGATATTATTCTAAATGCATTGTAGAGAAAGAATGTAAAAAGGTAATTGAATCTTTCATTGCCAAGGACAAACTAAATCTGCCTAATAATGATGACCTTGACAATAATAATAATAATAATAATAATAATAATAATAATAATAATAATAATAATAATAATAATAATAATAATAATAATAATAATAATAATGACAATAATAATAACAACAATAACATTAATAAACAGAAAATGTATACAGCATGTATGTATGTATGTATGTATGTCTTTATTCACCGTAAGAATTTGTTTACAAATTCATGGCTTCGTGAATTTTTAAATAGAGAATACAAATAATTAATATTGGTTTAAACAATATCATGAATACAAATAATAATAACAGAGACAGCATTACAGTCATAAGAGTATAAGTTATATATACATATATACGGAGAAATACGAACTGGTTTGAGAATTTAATGCCATTTTGGCAGTTTGTCACAATAGCTCAGTGGTTAGAGCAGCCGCCCGGTAAGCGGAAGGTCTGTGGTTCAAATCCCAGTTGTGGCATTGAATTTTTAAGTTCCAGTTCTACCTCTCAAAAGGGTAGACGATGTTGGTAGACACAATTCCTCCACTGATGCCGGTCGCGAAACGACCTTTGGACTCCTGAAATCAACTAAGGAAGGGAGTGTGTACCGTTGTGCTGCAAATTACACGGCGAAAGGTTTATGAATCACAGTGATTCACGAATCCGCTTTTGCCCACCTCTGATCTACTACCTTGAAAACGGTAAAACGATCACAGATTCATATTATGCCACAATACTAGAACAGTTTCTCAAGGAACTCTTAAAGAAAAGACCCCACCTGATGTTCTCTTTTACCAGGATAATGCATCCGCGCACGCGTCTGACGTTGACGTTGCCTTTGCAAAATTAGTGGAAATAGGCCACCAACTGCTACCTTGCCCACCCTATTTTCCAGATTTGGCTCCAAGCTACTTCTCCTTTGCCAACCTCAAAATGGGCTCGGTGGGACGAAACTCACGTCCAATAAAGACTTCATGTCAGAAACAAACTGTATTTTGCAGGCTTTCAAAAATAGCACTTTAAGGAAGGGTTAAAAAATTGGAGAAGTGTGGAGTAGGTGAATAGAGTCAAAACAAGACTATGTTGATTAATAAAGCTAATATTTTTAAAAATGTTACTTTATTTAAAAAGTCACGGACTTATCAAATCACCCTTGCATGCTGTGAAGTATCATTGAATTCTACAGACAGACAAGCTGCAGGAAAAGCATTGCTCTCGTTGAAATACGTAATCTTCATTAGATTATTTGAAGTTAACTTTGGTTTACCATCTGATATATTTGAAACGGGAGTCCTTTTTCGGCAAGAGATAATGGCAAAGCAAAAATTAATTTGCGCTCTAAACCACGAGTGTTAAAATTCGTATCCTGTGTGTAAACAAAAATCCATATTGCATAACTTGAAAGCATTTCTAATCAGCTATAATCATGGTTAACACAAATAGTATGGAAGGGTGAGCGTTTCATGTATCTCATGAAGTATATGCGGCGCATGTGAAATGGTTGTGACGCATCGACTTCCAACTCGCAACGGAGAGAGCCATTGCGCTTCTCAATTGTTCGACATACGCCGCCATAGTGTCTGTTGCCTAGCAACTAGTACACAAAGACACCTAGTGTTGAATGGGGTAGAAATTTGGTCGGTAAATGTGGAAATGAAATAAGAACTTGCACCTTAGCGGCTGGCAAGCAAGTGACAATTTTTTCAAGAGCGTAACCAAATATTTGGTAAGCAGAATTTCATATTTTGTGCTTGTCCACATTTATAACTACCACATCTACTTTTTATCTACAATTGGTGGCGGCGGCAGTGGCGGTGTTTTTTCTTTTGTATGCAGGGGGAAAATCTTCAAAGGACACCGGATTCGGCGAGTTGGGTTTCTACCAAATAAAAAAACCCTGCTAGAATCACAAGAGCTTCTCATTGGAACCACCCAGACGGCACTACTTCAAGAAGAAGGCGGTGGCTGTGGTGGTGATAATGCTGGTAGGGTGGTGATGGAGGTGGTAGTGGTGGTGGTGATAGTGGTGATGGAGGTGATAGTGGTGGCGGTGGTGGTGGTAGTGGTAGCGATGCGGTAGTGGTGTTGGTAGTAATGGCGGAGGTAGTGTTTTCTTTTTTGTTTCGTTTCAGCAGTGGAAAAATCTTAAAGACATCATTGACGAGTTGGATTCTCACCAACTAAAAAACCACTGCCTTCTCCACATACCACTTTGGGACTGCTACTAGAGTATTACAAAATGACAGCTGTCTACTTAAAACCACTAATTTTCGTTCTTTGTTCTCTTTTATCTTCATTATAGATTTTACTAATATTTTCAGGATGGTCCAAGCTTCAGGACTTCCCACCATAAGATCTTCCAAATTGTCCAACGTTACCACTTGTCCTAGTTTTCGATATGTTTCAGTTTTGTCTATCTCCCATCTTGGTGAGATGGTGGCGGTGGTTATGGCGGTAGTTGTGGGTGGGAATTAGAGAATACTTAACGGACCTCGCACCTCGACCTAAATATCTTTCGGCTACCCTGATCTCCTACTAGGAATCCAGTAAGTGGAACATTGGAAGAATACCGGGGTAAATGCCCCACACCTATGGGGAATATTCCGTGGCTGAGAACCAGAGGTACCACGCTCGAGCCAAGACTCTAGTAGGGCAGGGCAGGGCCCTACTATACTACTGCCCTGAGCAGTACAAAAGGTCGTGAGATGATTGTTTACTTGTAGGGCATTGGTCGAGATGACATCAAGCAGCCAACCAACTGTATCAGACCAAGGTAGTCTCCCTACACCAACAGATACCTGTGTGCCAGACCTCTTCACTTTCCTGTCACCCGGGGAAAGTCTGTTTGAGACAGTGTCCACCAGCAGCGACTTATCTTCGGAAATTTCTCTTCCCTTCTCGGACCTCCAGCTCGACCCAAGCGTCGAGATAGCGGAGAGAAGGAAGAAACGTTTAACGACGGACGATGTGATGGCTTTCACCGATGACTTCAGGACGCTGATGAAGGAGCTGTCGCGTAAGTGCGCACAATGATTGTTTGACCCCTTGATTAGAATGCTTTCACTTCCAATACAACTCAGTTCTCCAGTAAGGCACGTATCTCCTCAATGTAATCACCAGCAGAGCTAATGTAAGTACTTTAATTACACGAATGATAGTCCTTTAAAACTCATCATCTGCGAAATTAGCTCTTGTAAAACACTATAATTGCTCCACCCTTAGATCCACACTTGGTGTAAACACAAGTCATCATCAACTAACACGTGATATGCCGAAACCAAAGCACACCATAAAATGTAGTACCCTAAATATCGGTGATTATGTGTGAGTTTTCAAGATGTATAACCCTGGTAAGGACTACTTGAATGTAACGCGATAGCAGCACTATTCCTAAAACTCCTGAGTAAATATCGTCTGTTACAACATAAACACGAGGCATGAATTCTCGTGGTGTTTCTTTTGTTTTGTATTAGTCGCAGGTTATCGCGGAGGGATACAAGGAGCGGATCTAAGGCTGGATGGAGCTTAGATGAAATACCTGGCGTTGCCCGTGGTCTGAAAACGTTTAGCCTTAGGTTGCATTTGCCCAATGCCTCGTATTTGTTAGGAGGTGTTTAAAAGTATTTGCGCAAGATACTTAAATATAATAGTTAATAAAAACTCTCAGAACACTATAAAGACAATATACTTAGTACATAATAAAAATCTGATGTGTTGCATTCGCATGATTTTCTCTTGTAGAGAAACAAACTCTTATTCCTATATCTTCTTCATGTTAGTCGAGATAAACATTTGCAGAAATTATCTTATTGCTCATTTCCTTGTAAGTGCAAGGGGAATATGGGAATACAGTAGATTGTGAGCGATAGTCAAATGTTTTAAAGCTTTAGATTACATTCTCTTTGCACGCTTAACATATGTATAAAAAATGAACAACGATGTTCCATTTCACGAAAGTTTTAAGTCTTCCGAAACTGACACAAATAAAAAGGAATATTTCGAAATGGATCACTCTGAAGAAAAAAAAAAAAAAAAAAAATTGGACATAAAGTGTGTGTTTTAGCGAGATCTACATTTTTTGTATAGTAAGATTTTGTCTATTTCTTACGGTTTACCAGTTATACAAAAGTCATCTAGAGTAAATAGGACTACATGGGCTATAGCCAGAAAGTTCAAAATTTACATTTCGTTTACCATAAAATATTAAAAATGGCATTTTAATCAAAATCGTTAGCGCCATTTTCGAGAAAATAAAAATTTTCGATTTTCTATGTAAAGGGTAGTTTAGGTGGAGGAAGTATTTTCAAAATCTTCGTGTCGCATCCTTGACTTTTCGTTTTTGAGTTATGCTGTCCTCAGAGTGACACATACACGGACCTTTTCCTAAAAATCTGATGCGTTGCACTCACATGACTTTCTCTACTCTTGTACTAACCATTCCTACAAACTCTTATTCCTATATCTTCTTCGTGTTAGTTAAGATAAACATTTGTACAAATTATCTTATTGCTTATTTCCTTGTAGGTGCAAGGGGAATGTTAGAATACAATAGGCTTTGTGCGATAGTCATATCTTTTAAAGCCTTGAGATTCCTTTATCTTTGCACACTTAACATATAAAAAAGTGAACAACGATGATCCATTTCACGAAAGTTCTAAGTTTTCCGAAACTCACACACATAACAAGGAATATCTCCGAAATGGCTCACCCTACAAGAAAATTTATTGAGACATAAATTGTGTATTTTAGCAAGATCTACATTTTTTGTATAGTATGATTTGGTCTATCTCTAACGGTTTACCAGTTATGCAAAAGTCGTCCAGAGTAAATACGACTACAGGGGCTATAGCCAGAAAATACAAGATATACATTTCATTTGTCATCAAAATATTTCATGCATATGACATTTTAATCAAAATCGTTAGAGCCACTTTCAAGAAAATCAAAATTTTCGAAAAATGTTCCATGTAAAGGGTAGTTTAGGGTGGGGCTATTTTCTTCAAAATCTTCGTGTCACATCCTTGAAAGACATTGAACTTAAATACCAACGTGGTTCTTAGCCGACTTTTCGTTTTTGAGTTATGCTGTCCACAGGCTGACAGACACACAGACACACACACGGACCTTTTTCTGAAAATGCTATTTTTTTTTTTTTTTTTTTTTTTTTATTCAGGGGGAGGGGTTCAAAACATATATTTCCAGTGAAATCTCGACATCGAATTTTTGGTTGGAATACAATGCTTCCTCTACTTTCTATACCTAGTGGAGAAAGTAAAAATGACAAGTTGAAAAACGCTAAAATGCCAAAATAGGACTTTATGTGATAATATAATTTTAATCACCATCGATAAAATCGTACTTCGCTTATATTTTTGATGGAAAAAAAAACACAAACAAAAGCTATGAAATGCCATGAACATCGGGATCCTGGCCATAACATGGGGCCATATTTGGTTATGTCATTACTCCATTATCGATGTCATAGATCAACAAACTCGCTGTTCCTTTGTTATTTTGTGATGCAGTGAAAAAGTACGTAATTATTATGTTGGCTAGTTCGAGCTGCTACAATTATCGTTGGCAAAGATACAGATGGTGTTGCTAGCCTTTGCAGGCATTACATAAAATTAATGGAGTGGAATTTGGAATTGTAAGCTAGGAAGTATTTTTCGCCTTGTGTTACAGGTTATCTGTGTCAAGTTTGCAGTGCGGTGGTGTGGAAGGCTGCAAGGTGCGTATTAAGAGTACACGTATGCACGCACGCGCACGCACACGCACACGCGCGCAAACGCAACTACCCTTGACATGGAACATTTTTATTTTATCAAAAACAGTTGTAACGATTTTGATTAAAATACCATATGGATATTTTTATGACAAAAGAAATGTATATCTTGAATAGTATGTGCAAGTAGGAGTTTAAATCTCCTGCGTCTGAGCCGTAGTACAGCAAAACCTGCCTGTAATATTTTTCCGTTTTCACGGTTTCCGTCTTACAAGGGGTTGTACGTATTTCAGTAAAACAAAGTACAAAAAATATAATCGTATAAAATTAAGCTGAAGGAATAATTTAAAATAAAATTCTGTAAATAATAAATGGGTGCAACTACATGTTTTGCTGTATTTTCAAGTTACATGTCGTACATAATTGCAGTTTCTCCATTAGTTTCTTTTCCCCCACATATCCGTCAAAGTGCACTGTCGCGACTTCTGCACAAGAGAACGTTCTAGATCTCCTGTGCATCCTTCATCAGTTCCACTAGTTCTGGAACATTATTGGAAGCTGCAAATTCCTGAAAGTCACTCACAACAGATAATGCTTCTCTAAAAGTGCATATTACTTTCTCTACTGGTAAGTAGGGGAAGTATTGTATTCCACCCAAAAATTCGATGTCGAGATTTCACCGGAAATATATGTTTTGAGGCCCCCTGAATCCAAAAAAAGCATTTTTAGAAAAAGGTCCGTGTGTGTCAGTTTGTCAGTCTGTGGACAACATAACTCAAAAACGAAAAGTCGGTTAAAAACCAAAGTTGGTATTTAAGTTTAATGTCTTTCAAGGATGCGACACGAAGATTTTGAAGAAAATAGCCCCACCCTAAACTACCCTTTACATGGAAAATTTTTCGAAAATTTTGATTTTCTTGAAAATGGCTCTAAGGATTTTGATTAAAATGTCATATGTTTGAGATATTTTAATGACAAATGAAATGTATATCTTGTATTTTCTGGCTATAGCCCCTGTAGTCGTATTTACTCTGGACGACTTTTGCATAACTGGTAAACCGTTAGAGATAGACCAAATCATACTATACAAAAAATGTAGATCTTGCTAAAATACACAATTTATGTCTCAATAAATTTTCTTATAGGATGAACCATTTTGGAGATATTCCTTGTTATGTGTGTGAGTTTCGGAAAACTTACAACTTTCGTGAAATAGATCGCTGTTCATTTTTACTTTCTCTACTGGTAAGTAGGGGAAGTATTGTATTCCACCCAAAAATTCGAAGTCGAGATTTCACCGGAAATACATGTTTTGAGGCCCCCTGAATCCAAAAAAAGCATTTTTAGAAAAAGGTCCGTTTGTGTGTCTGTGTGTCTGTCAGTCTGTCAGTCTGTGGACAGCATAGCTCAAAAACGAAAAGTCGGTTAAAAACCAAACTTGGTATTTAAGTTTAATGTCGTTCAAGGATGTGACACGAAGATTTTGAAGAAAATAGCCCCACCCTAAACTACCCTTTACATGGAAAATTTTGATTTTCTTGAAAATGGCTCTAACGATTTTGATTAAAATGTCATATGTTTGAGATATTTTTATGACAAATGAAATGTATATCTTGAATTTTCTGGCTAGAGCCCCTGTAGTCGTATTTACTCTGGACGACTTTTGCATAACTGGTAAACCGTTAGAGATAGACCAAATTATACTATACAAAAAATGTAGATCTTGCTAAAATATACAATTTATGTCTCAATAAATTTTCTTGTAGGGTGAACCATTTCGGAGATATTCCTTGTTATGTGTGTGAGTTTCGGAAAACTTGGAACTTTCGTGAAATATATCATCGTTGTTCATTTTTTTATATGTTAAGTGTGCAAAGACAACATAATCTCAAACATTTGACTATCGCACAAAGCCTACTGTATTTTAATATTCCCCTTGTACCTACAAGGAAATAAGCAATAAGATAATTTGTACAAATGTTTGTCTCAACTATCAAGAAAGAAGATATAGGAATAAGAGTTTGTAAGAATGGTTAGTACAAGAGTAGAGAAAGTCATGTGAGTGCAACACATCAGATTTCTTTTTGGCTCCCTTTCGTTGACTTCGTGGTCGTCCATTGCTTCCATGACTTCACAAGTGCTGTTTCCAGCAGCAATATCTGCTGCACTTTGAATGTGTTCAGTCGTGGCAAGTTCGTTATCAAAGCACCTAACTATATAAAGCATAATGAATATCTGTATTAGTTAGGTTATTTATGCAAACTGTTCCGGAAAATCTTCCGTTTCCGCTCTAGGCAGTATTTCGGTTTAACATAGAAAATAGCTCCGTTCCGAGATTTATTTTCCGGTTGTCCAGGTTTCCGGTATATGGAGGTCCGGTTTAGTCAGGTTTTACTGTATTATGTGAGCTTGGTCGTTATAATATCTACCCTATGTGGAGGCTTGTGACCGGGTTGCTTATTATATGAAACTCTGCTGTTGAAGTTGACTATAATTTATTGTTAAAATTATTAGTTTGGAATGAATCTCTTCCTTGAGTCACGACACTTGACTTTCCTGGTATAGCATGTTTCTGTTGACTATGTTTATCCACGGCGATGTAGTAATTTGAATAAATGTTGCTGAATTAGTTAGGGCCGTGACAATATTTTTTTCCTTGAAACAGCCGGAAGAGTGAGATTTGTTTATATGTTACTATATTAATACTTACAGAATGTAGTATTTTTATTTTTTAAAAATTACGTTTATGAATTGAATGGCTTAGTGGAATAAGGGGGTATCCCTCAAAATTGTGTTTCTGAGATATTTAGTGCTTTATTAGATTTTCCATAACTCAAACAAAAAATTACCAATCACTAAATAATTTTGGTACTAAATTAGGAAGGTTTTGCACTAACTTTCTGCAAATGTAGGACACAGTATGCTAGTTTATAGCATAAAGAATATTTACTTAACTTGAAGACGGCATACAATATTCTACATTAAAAGTGACAATCACAACTTGCAAACATCACAATCAAATGATTTCATCTTCATTGTTCTCTCCCACTTCACACATGCTGTCTGATCTCAAATTTAAATAAAATTCATGGTACACAGGGGGTATGAACTTCAACAATGAGGTTATGTCTCGATGTTTTGCTTCTTTGATTGTACTTTGGTTCGAAGACTGTGTTTGATATTTTCTGTGGTTTTCTTTTTCCTTTTTGAAAACTGATGGTACTGTAAGGACCTAATTGACTGTATGCTAAACACACGTCTACTTCATGCCCACCTTCGAACCTTAGAATGGATGCTTTCCGGAAGTCCACATTTACGCCAGAACGGAATTTGTTTCTTTTTGTTAATTTACTTGTTAATGGAGTCAGACTAACAAAATCTTCTCTCTTCATTTCCAGTACAGAGAATGGCTTCTGCTTCCTTGTATTTTGTATAAGATTTGCTCACTCCTCAGGTGTATACGCATACTGGGTACGTCGTTTTAAGTTTTCAATAATGCCAAAATCTGCATCACTATCTTCTTCTGTAATGTGTTTATAACCACACCATTCAGTTTTGCAACATTGCATATTGGTAAATGCTTTAGCAGGCACAATTTTGCCTTTTCGTGTAGAATATTCTTTTCTATTATTCCGTGCTAACTTCCTGCTGTTGTATTTCCATTTTTCTACATCTCTCTTCCTCTTTTTGCTTCTATTTTCCTCATTTTCTTCATTTACAAGCACAGCAAACCTTTCATCAGCCATTTTGTTTCCAAACCATGAGATGTGAAAGCTGGTCTCCCATTGGCCAATGCGGTATACAGCTGACCTATCAGGACAAAGGTTTCAAACAGGAGTGGGATAGCCCATACTCCACTCAGAATACCTGAAAGCTCTTCAAAAGACTTTTATCTATCTTCGAATATGTCAGAGGGGCTATCCTACACTCTTAATAGTTCAATAAACTAACACTAGATGGACTCAGGTTACATAATATGCAACTAGTTCATATTTGACCAAAATGAGGGATAGCCCCTTATTCCACTAAGCCCTTCAATTGTGTTTAACACCTGATTAATTAGTATAATAGGAGTCATCTTTACCTGAAGAACTTAACTCCTGTAATAATTGTGGTAGAGCGACATGTGACATTTTGATAAACACGCAAGATATAGAAATGTCGCCTGTGATAACCCTTGAAACAAGTACCTAGCTGATATTTGGAGTGTGGCCTCGTTAGACTGCATTTCTGTCACGAGGGATACTTCCCATTGAGATAGAGGTTATTTGTGTTGTTGCAGCTTGCAGTACGGACGAGCTATGTTCCATTAGCACCAGTGAGATTCTTGCCGAGAGCAAGAGACTGGTGGGCCTGAGGAGGAGCCGCCTGAGGAAGGCACCAACTAGTTCTATGGCTAAGACTGTGGCATCATTCGCTCGAGAAATCGAGGAATATCGCTCGCCTGATGAAGAAGTGCTTCCTGCGGCCCTCGGTCTCAAGGTAAGGTGAGCTTCAGTCTGTGTATTTGCATATTACCTAATGTTAGAACGTGTTCCTGAATCTGCACCCTTAGCTTAAGTCCGGCGCACTTGAGAGAGCTTTCAAGCAGCGACACTTGGGCGGGCATTTGACGTTCACTTGGAAATGTATATACCGAGTGGGATGGCTCAGGCGGTAACGTCTGTGGCCCACTTTCGGGGGGTCGCAGTTTCGATGCCCGTGGCCGACCTTCCTGACCCACTGGTTTTTTTAGAGGTTTTCCCGGTTCGCCAGGCGAATGCTGGGGAAGATTTCCATATCCTCCGAATGTTCTGTCCCTCCATTTCGTTCCATTAATCATTTCATTTCACCCTTCAGCCCCTTCCTTCAGGGTTGGAAGCATCGACGAGCTTCACGACAGGACTCTGGATTGTAATCTGACCCTAGTGGTTTCCGGGCCCCCCACGGGAGGGAGGCGAATCCGTTTCCGAGTGACGAACCAAGAATTCAGTGTTGATCTATTCTTCTTTTACACATTTCCCTTCTCCCTTTCAGCGTCATGCCTTCTATCCATTTTCTGTGCTGTTCTCTATCTTGTGTCTTCGTTTTGAACTCAGTCATTGAGGAAATAGAGAAACATGCTAAAACATTCATGGTTTGGTCTGAAGAGACTGCATGATGCTCTGCGTGTCGTATTTTAGTATTAACATCACGTTTGCCTTTGCTGGTTACTGAAACAGTCTTTTTGAATCGCAATGACGTTGGATGGCGTCACTCTTGGACTGGTGCTTTATTATCGTGTCCATATTTCATTCATTGCGATGACCCTGTAAAACAAAATGCGACCTCTCCTTGTGCAACATGCCAAATAGTAATCGGAAAGAGCCATTTTGTACATCTTAAGGTTATGGGGTGCGGTAAGCAAGCAGGTTGTGTAGGAAGACATCGACTTCTGCTGCTCTCTTGCTGTCCATCTTATATCAACATGCAACAGCGACTAGCACATCCTTGGCATTCCCACCGTCGTATACGGCAAGACAACTTCACTTTATGCTTTCCTCGTTGTCATGTAATGAGTTTGTAATTTAAAATCCATCACAGTGACACACTTTAGCCTACCGTATCTTTGTCATAGCTGTAAGGAAATCTATAAGTGTACTCAAGATGTTCTCGGGCTTCTAGTGGGGTCACTGAGGGGTTACCCTCCCTATGGGAGGCGCTCTCTGACTCTTGCCATTCCGGGATTACTCCCTTGCTGGCTTTAGGGTGGGTAATTAATTGAAGACGGTGGTTAGATGGTGGAAATTAGAGTTTAGGAGATAGCATGATTGGGTAGGGGATGAGGTGTTTTTTTTTAAGTAGTAGAAGATCTGTTGGTGATGGAATGATTTGGTCAGTTATAATAGGCAATTTATGGTTGTGTCAGTACAAGCCTGGGTCGTTTGTAAGTCTCCCCGGGGTCTATATCATATTCCCCGAGGCCTCAGATAAGGTGGTTAAAGCTGTGGGGAAGACTGCCGTAGAATTTGTTGGATAGATGCTTGATGTAGTCAATTAGGATAGGGAAGGAGAGGTCAGCATGAATGTTTTCGTTGGGAATGTACCAATCAGCGGCTATGGATGTGCGTAAGTAGCGGTTTTGCAGTACTTGTAGCGGGTTGAGATTGGTCTTGGCTGCTGCTCCCCAGACTTGGCAGGCATAAGTGAGTGCAGGTCGGGCAACCTGCTTGTAAACCAGGAGTTTGTTCTTCAGGGACATGGGGGACTTCTTGTTGTACAAGGGGTACAACAAGGACATACGTCTGCTGATTTTTGAGGCCAGTTTAGCGATGTGAGGCTTCCATGTAAGGTGCATGTCCAGTTGGATGCCTAGATAAGTGGCTTCTGTAGACCAGGGCATGTTTTCGCCTGAGAGACGAAGTTCGTCTACGTCCTGGAAGTGCCGCCTCGTGAATGTTACGGCTGTTGACTTGTTGGCGTTTAGCTTCTTACGCCACGTGGCGAACCATACTGTCAGTATATCGGGATAGTGCTGTAGACGTTGCACTGCAATACCGTGGTGAGATGATGCAGTGGTAATTGCAGTGTCGTCAGCGAATAGATATAAGTTGCAGCCTCGAAGAGTGGGAAGAGTGTTGACGAAGGTTAGGATGAATGACTAGCAAGAGTGAAGGGACCAGTACTGTCAGCCAGTACGTACAGAGTAGAAAACACCCAGTCTAATATGGAGGTGGTTCACCGCTCCGTTGGAATCTGTGTTTTCTGAGTCGGTCGATTTCCAACTTTAAGGCTGGTTTCCAGGAGGGACTAAACTGCAATCCAGGCGTCCCGGTTCAGTGTGCTCTTCTCGGAGGAGATGGACAGAGCCTCCTTAACCCTTCGTTCCCATAAATCGCTACATTTTGCCACAATGGTTGTTTCTTCGAAGCTAGCTCTGTGGTCTTCTTCAAAGCAGTGCTCCGCGAGCCCTGACTTGTCAGGCTGCATTAAGTGTATGGACCGTTCGTGCTCCTTGACTCTGGTGGAAATGGTCCTGCCGGTTTGCCCTAATTTTAATCTATAAGTGTGTATTGAAAGTTATCTTCATTCGCAAGAATTAGATAGAAGAATGTGCGTATGTAGGATAGTTTGTAGAAGAGTGAGTAGAGAGAGTCGTGTGAATGTAAGACAACCTGATGTTTACTGTGCAGAAGCGGAAGCCCAGCCTGAAGAAGACTGTTTCTGCGGCTCTGGCTGCAGCTGCAGCGGCAGGAGAAGAGGATCTGTACGATACAAGTTCTGGAATGTGGAGGATGCTCTCTGCTTACGACACCTTGAGGTTGTCCCAGCCTGGGGACAGGGAGGACGCCTGGAACCAGACGGATCCGATTCCCTGGAAGACGCTGGAGCAGTCCAGAAGCAAGTGCGAGGAGTGGCTGGATAAACATGTACTCTAGATGTGCGATGTGAGGGATGGTTCTTATAGTATGAAAATGAAAAGCCACAAACTGAAATAACCATAATCATTGGTAGGCAAATAAACCGCTTTAATAGTGAAACACCATGCGATTATTGTCTCTCCCACCAGTTTATTACGTTTCTTTTATTCATTACTGTATCACCATATGTTTCATGTGGTTGGCCTTAAATTTGTGCACGTTTCAACTTCCGAGCATTGAAAACTCCAATATGTCTCACCTCATAGCCGCGGGACTTTGTACCACCAAGTTCATTTTGAACAATCACAGAATACACAATAACAATTTACTTCGACTGTCTTCACAACGCTGAGAAAACGTGTCGAGGAAAACATTCGAAGCTGGGCAGAGGTCCAGTTGCGATCTGCACAAACAGTTGTTACTTCTTGGATTGCCGTCGTATGCATCTACTCTCTGGTTTGTACCAGCGTAGCAAAAACAATAAAATAATAAAACTAGAACAAAACAGTTGGGGAGAGGGGTAGTAGGTACAACTATGATTCTGAAAGAAAAGTCAATAGGTTCTGTCTTTCGAACGGAACCTAAGCCTACAAAAGTCTCACGAAATAAGGCAGTGTAAGGATATTACGTTCATAAGATAAAAGAAGATTATAAACTTCAAGACGATGCAATTTGCCTAACCACAGTAGATGGCTGAAATAATATTGTATGCAAAATATGTTTAGTATGAACAAAATAGTTAATAAGAGCGCAGAAATTATTATCACCTCGCAGATGGAACGAACCCACCACTGCACGTGTTGTATCGAAACAATCTTTGTCACTCGGCTAGAGAATGTGGGACAGGTAAGATAAGTTAAATCACTACAGGGTTGCCAACATTTAAAAGTAGAATTATCGTACCAGGCACTCAAAATTATATATTTGGATTCAAAATTATCGTACATCATAAAGCAAACGCTACAACAATAAAAATATCATTATAATACTTATGAAAATATAAGAGTAATAATGTTTATTATATCCACTTACAAGATTGATGTCCTCAACAAATATTACAACTTTAGCACTTATGTTTCTCGCACTATTCATCTGAAAGTTCAGCTTCCTCAACCGTTGCAGCATTGCACAAATTTGTTGTTGAGATAAACCTTAACATCTTCTCGGTGACTTGCAGATTTTAAGATCTACCACGTTCTTTCATAAGTTGAGACGCCAAAATGAGTTCATTTACCGTGTCTAGTGCCAATCTGTTTCTAACTTTGGTTTTTATTAAACTCAGTTTAGAAAAAAAAAAAAACTTTCACAAGAAGTGCTTCTGTAGGGCAAGGAAACCACTGATAATGCAAAGGCTGCCAGTTGTTTGAAATCAGTATTTCCACCAAGGTGACATGTTTAACAGCACTCCAGAAAGTCAGGTTCAGGCATGTTCTTTATTTCACACGGGATAGCACTTATTCCGAGTTTTCTACAGATCATCAATTTTCTGAACAGTGCCTCCTTCATTGAGATTATCAGACCTGGGCACACTGGCAATAAGAGGATAAAAGGTAGCAGGCTTAGTAGCTATGGGGTGGAGACAGACAATGAGGACAAAAGTGGTGTTATTTGTAATTAGTTTCACTTCGCTGGAGTGACAAACCAGTGAAAATGATGTTTCGCCGATATCGAACTATCATACATTCAAATTATCTTACGAGTTGGCAACTCTGAATCACTACCTCTCCTCTCGTGCCCATGCCTGGAATACAGGTTTCCAAAATCGGGTTCTTTGGATTATACTGGATGCTCCTTGGTACATGAAGATCTTCGCACTCCTACAGTTGAATCTACACTCCAGTCGGCTGTTCAAATCCTTCATGGACCACCAGAACTTATCACTGAATGGGATTCCCCAGAACGTGCCAAAAGAACGACCGTCAGGCAGACAAAGGAAAACGTCGTAGATATCTCCTCTTATAAAATATCGTGGTGTTATTATTCGCTTGCATATCACTATTAATTCTTGTACTTTAGACTTTAAGGACAATTGTCACCAACACAAGCACTGTAATTGTTTGAATTGTTTTATATTTTATTAGCAAAACTGTAAACTACATAATAAAAAATGTGTGTGTTGCACTCACATGACTATCTCTACTCTTCTACTAACCATTCTTACAAACTCTTATTCCTATATCTTCTTTGTGTTAAGATAAACATTTGTATAAATTATCTTATTGCTTATTTCCTTGTAGGTACAAGGGGAATATTAGAATACAGTAACCTTTATGCGATAGTCAAATGTTTTAAAGCTTTGAGATTCCGTTCTCTTTGCACGCTTAACATATAAAAAAATGAACAACGATGATCCTTTTCACGAAAGTTCTAAGTTTTCCGAAACTCACACACATAACAAGGAATATCTCCGAAATGGTTCACCCTACAAGAAAATTTATTGAGACATAAATTGTGTATTTTAGCAAGATCTACATGTTTTGTATAGTATAATTTGGTCTATCTCTAACGGTTTACCAGTTATGCAAAAGTCGTCCAGAGTAAATACGACTACAGGGGCTATAGCCAGAAAATTCAAGATATACATTTCATTTTCCATAAAAATATCTCAAACATATGACATTTTAATCAAAATCGTTAGAGCCATTTTCAAGAAAATCAAAATTTTCGAAAATCTTCCATGTAAAGGGTAGTTTAGGATGGGGCTATTTTCTTCAAAATCTTCGTGTCACATCCTTGAAAGACATTAAACTTAAATACCAACTTTGGTTTTTAACCGATTTTTCGTTTTTGAGTTATGCTGTCCACAGACTGACAGACACATACACGGACCTTTTTCTAAAAATGCTTTTTTTGGATTCAGGGGGCCTCAAAACATATATTTCCGGTGAAATCTCGACATCGAATTTTTGGGTGGAATACAATACTTCCCCTACTTACCAGTAGAGAAAGTAAAAAGGTGTTGTGGTTCAGAAGGAGAGTTTAAAGTTTTCCGAAACTGTACTTAAAATTTCAGAGATTCTGTGTCGAATGTAATGCTCCCTGTACATCAAGAAACAGCAGAGAAAATACAAATAGTTACCCTTCTATACATAGTCTGTGACTTTCCTTTACATTTATCTGTTTAGTTATGAAGTCATCTAATCTGCAGATATTGCACATTTCATATCCTGTGGACTTGTCCTTGAGAGAGTTCTGTCCCTTTTCCCTTCATGCCTAACTTCCTCTGCATCGCATAGACGTCAGATTACAGGATGTAAAGAAAGTTTTTTGTCAATTCCCCACTCCGTTTAGCACACTCCGGTCTCGTATGATAACACGTAGGTATATTGGAGGTTATCAGCGAGATAAGGTGCATTTGTGCCAAATCAACGATACAGACAACTACAGCCATGCAGAACAGCGACAATGAACAAAGGTTAGTGCAATAAGAAAGGATAATGCGAGTTTGTGTAGATAAGCTTAGCCCAGCCAGATGACGTAATTATCCATAGTAGACTCTCTGCAAAAAACTACAGCACTGGAATTTTCATACGTGCTACTTCTTTAGACACTTGTGCACTGTGTTAGATGTTACATTTAAAACTCAGGACATTCTGCATCAGTAACACAGCGTCTGCCGTTTTGGATCGCTGGCAGAATGAGCTATTTGATTTGTGCTATCCAGTGTCCACAGCCGAATACTTCCATTCCAGGCAATAAAGCCCTCTTCTGCTGAATCTGCTTACCTATATCGTTTGGTAAATATGTTTTGAACAATATTTCTTTTCAAGAGATATTAAAATACCAAGAATGGCCTTGAACTCCCATATTATCTTACTTGCAAATCAGTATCATAAGTAGGGCTAGGAAGTTCATGCATTTGCATGTTTTTTCATAGGGGTTAAAAACGTATGCTTTGACGTTATGTGCACGAATTATGGAATTTTCAGTTATTTGGACATGATTTTATAGTGCATATAACTGCATATTTTCTTGATTTGATAAATGCATATTATTTCAATATTATAGCCCCTATATTGCATATTTTAATGAATTTATGGTTTTTTTAAATTATTTTTTCCATCTGGATAATATTTTTCATATTGGTAGTATTGCACATGATGATGCAATTCGTTAGGTGGCAAGAACTAATTTTGAGTCACGTTCTCATGCAGTGAATCCCGTTTTCACCCTTTCATTATATAATATGTATGTGGGTAGAGAATAATCAGTGCGTTATCTGAGAGGTTTATATTAACAAAGATGAAGTGCAGGTCAACGTTTTGAGCAGCACGATTATAGCAACGCTTGCCTGTCCACCAGCAGTTGTATCGTGGTCTTCAAACGTAACAGTATTGTGAACTGGTTCCCACCAAATTAAATTAGGCATATTAAATGTTAAAAAGCTCTTCAAATGCCGAAAATAAAACCAACTTCGAGTGCTAGATTAATTAATTTACAGAAAGAGTTTTCGGGTGACTTAATATCTACAGAATACAGATAATAGGGTACTGTTTTGTGGAGCGTGTCAGAAAAATGTTGGGAGTGAGAAAAGATTTCAAATAGTTCAGCACATAAACAGCAAAATATAAGGAGAATTTAATCAGAAAACTCGCAAACAAAGAACGTGTTCAAAAATAGCTTTAGCAGAGCAGGTCTGGGGGAGTGGTGCACATTGAGCGGGACTGCGCTCACGACCTTGAGCGTGTGTGTTGGCTAAGGACACACCAGTTCAGTGACGTACCTTTCACAATGAGTGCACGACGTGTTACGCCAACATTTAATCCCGAATGGGAAGAAAAGTATTTCGCCGTCTTCGAAGGTGGAAAATCACATTGTTTGGTTTGTGGTGCAACAGTGTCATATCCTTCACATTATAACATTAGGAGGCATTTCACAAATGCGCATGCGCAAGAATATGGTGAAGAGAAGCTGACAGGTGTGGCTCGTGAAAAAATGCTGGATCGTCTTAAGGAAAATTTACAAGCCAAAAGTGACAGTACTAGCAAGACGATAGTTGATCGGCAAAACATAGTTTGTGCCAGTTTTAAAATTGCAAACGAAACTGCCAAATCCTCTAAACCCCTCTCTGAAGGAGACTTTATAAAGGAGTGCTTGATAACTGCTGCTGAAGAAATTTGCCCTGATTTAGTGAATTCCTTTAAATCTCTCGGTTTATCTCGTCGAACAGTCACCGAGCGAATAGCAGAAATTGCTTGCAATTTGGAGAAACAGCTGAAAACGAAAATCGGACAGTTGGTGTACTACTCATTAGCACTAGACGAGTGTAGTGACAGGAAAGACACGGCTCAGTTAGCTGTTTTCTTAAGAGGAGTTTATGAAAATTTCAATATCAGTGAAGAATTTCTAGATCTTGCATCGTTAAAGGACCGGACCACAGGTGAGAATGTGCTTAATGCTGTGCTAAAGACAATGGAACACTTTAATCTTCCATTGGAAAAACTAGTTTGTGTTGCAACCGATGGAGCGCCATGATGGGGCATACGTCGGGATCTATAGGAAGACTTGGAGGTGTTCTTGCAGCAAAAGGAACAAACCCAGACGCGAGGCATTGTGTGCGAAATCAGTAACGTTGGATTCAGTGATGTCAGTTGTGCGAATTGTGAATACTATTAGGTCGAATTCACTTCGTCATAGACAGTTTCAAGAAGTTTTAAAAGATATAAATTCTGAGTTTTTAGATCTGCCATATCATTCTCAAATTAGATGCCTAAGTAGAGGCAACGTGCTTCAGGGAGTTTTCGCGTTACGAAGCGAAATAGACATTTTTTTAAAAGATCAGAAAATAGACTTTGGAGAACTTAGCACCAAAGACTGGATTTGTGATTTAGCATTTTTGAGTGATCTAACGTTACACTTAAATACATTGAACACCACCCTACAAGGGAAAGACAATTTAATCATTACGATGATTGATGAACTAAAGGCTTTCATGGACAAATTGCGACTCTGGATGTATCAAATACAGCACACAGATTTGTATCATTTTCCAAATTTGAAATGCGTATTTATTAAAGGATCTTCTGAAGTACTAAACAAATACAAGACAATTCTGGAAGATTTACTGGAAGAATTTAAAATCCGATTTAATGACCTGAAGACCATGGACACAGAATGGAGGTTGTTTAACAACCCATTTGCATTCGATGTTCAAGATGCACCACACTCTTTGCAGATGGAATTAATCGACCTCCAGAACAACGCACCTCTGCGGAATTTAGGACTGTTGGGAGTAGAGTTATTTCATACACTACCCAAAGTGAAGTTCCCAAATTTATGTCTCTTTGGCAGTCGCATTGTAGCTATGTTTGGTACAACATATTGTTGTGAGCAGTTTTTCAGTAAGCTGAACAATGTCAAAACTGCTTCACGCAGTAGTCTAAGTGATGAAAATTTAGTGCACATATTGCGATTGCAATGTTCAAATTTGCAGCCAGAATATGACGAAATAATGAAGCACAAAAGATTGCACGTTTCAACAGTGACTCGGTAAGTAGCGCTTCAGGTTTACGTGATTTACGAAGTGTTTTAGTTTATTGCATATTAATATACTTCAAAGTCTTGCAAGTCTAAATAGCATTGTAAAATCTGAAAATATAACACTACAGCATATTTGTAAATATTGTATAGTGTTTAATTTTGTGTTTGTAATAAATTACAATTAAGCAACAGCGGCGTCAGGGCGGGTTTTCTCCGGGTGCTCCGGTTTCCCCCGCCATCTCATTCCACCGGTGCTCCATCTTCATTCCATGTATCATCAGTGTCATCGCCTGCGGTGCCGTAGTAGTAAAAGCGGGCGTTAAACACTACAACCACCATTAAGCAACAGGCGTACGCCACTGACTGGTTCATGTGCCTTTATTGCACGCACGTATGGGACGATAGAAACCTGTTTTTTCTCACGCGAACACACGACGCCCCCAGGCCTGTAGTAGAGTGTTTAGCAAGTAAGGTTACTAAATTTTCCTATGACTTGTGCTAAGCTTTTTTAGCTGCTGATATTCCCTTGTTCAAAATTAACAATCCGACATTTAAAAACTGTCTTACCAAGTACACTCGACAACATGTGCACTGCGTAAAACTTATGTAGGACATTGTTACAATAACTTATTGTCAAATATATGTACAAAATCAATTAGCGGACCAGTTTTTGTGGTTGTTGATGAACCCCCTGATTCTGAGCGTCGTTCTATTGCTAATATAATCGTGGGTGCTTTACCAGTTTGTGATGGACTCTTTGACAAGACTATGGCCATGTGGAATCAAATACGACCGGTTACTTTTATTTGTTACTGATGCAGGTCCTCATATAGTAAAATCAGGACAAACTCTGAAATGTATTTTTCCTAACTTAATTCATATAACTTGTTTGGCACACGCTCTTCATCGTATTTCTGAGACAATACGTGATTCTTTCCCATGGATTTCCGTTGCATGAATCACTTACTGTCTTTGAAAAAACAATATGTGATCTAAGTTCGGTTCCTGGTAGCATAGGACAAAAAGTGAGAGAGAAAGTGAATTATGTAATTTCAAAAAATTCTGGTTACAAACAGATGTGCGATATTCGAGATATCCTGGAAAGAAAACCATCTGTCACACCAAGAGACTTGACTCTCTCTGTGAAGCAGTTAACATCATTTAAATATGTCCCGATAACATCTTGTGACATGGAGAGAAGTTTTACACGTTACAAAAGTGTTTTGCGAGACAACAGACGATGTTTTACAGTTGAAAATTTGTGCAAAGTGTTGGTTGTGAACTGCAATTTAGCAGTTAATACTAGCGGTAGGACCACTTCTGCTTCAACCTCTAAGGAATAAGGAACTTTATTATTTACACTAACTCTCCTTGTCTACTGCAAATGGACATTAATTGTTGTAATTAAATAGTGCATATTTCTTGGCATATTTTCAAGTTTTTAAGAGCATATTGGCATGCATATTTCAGTGTTTTTAGGGCATGAACCTCCGAGCCCCAATCATAAGTAATGCCACGAGTGATTGTCAATTTATCTAGAGAATTTCACTATCACGAGTTGCATTTATTAAGACAATTTCACGAATTAAAGGATGAGTGCGTAGTAGTGTTTAAGGGCCCGTCGACAGGTAGGTGGCGGCGCCGTGGCCGAGCGGTTAGCGCGCTCACCTACCACCTAGGCGGCCCGGGTTCGATCCCAGGGACCCGCATGTGGTATTCGTGGCGGACGAAGCGGCGTCAGGGCGGGTTTTCTCCGGGTGCTCCGGTTTCCCCCGCCATCTCATTCCACCGGTGCTCCATCTTCATTCCATGTATCATCAGTGTCACCGCCTGCGGTGCCGTAGTAGTAAAAGCGGGCGTTAAACACTACAACAACAGACAGCTAGGTCATTTGGGCTTAAACGATGATATAGCCTATGAAATGTTATTTAAATGCCGTATTGTGATTACCAACCACTTAAAAGAAAACTGAAACATACATCAGCGTCCATTGGCACGTCCTATAAGATTCTCATTATGATGCTCCAATTTTTTAAGATGTTGGTGTTGTCAGAAGTTGAAGTATCTGCTGTTAATTTATAATTTCGTTCGATACAAAATTTGTCAAACTGATTCCAGACACATTTCCTGTTGTATTCTGTGTTCTGAGGTTTCCCTCTTCGAATTATTTCATCCATTTCAGCATTAGATGCTTCACTGAGTCGAGAGTCAGCCAGTTTTGACATTTGAACCCAGCTGCACTGTCCTACAATTGCGCAAAAGTTTATTTGATAGCTAGCGAGAAAAGCACAGGAGATGAAAATGAATTTTGATAAATGTTTCGTGAATGAAGGCTGTCATTGGTTGAAATTTGAAATTGTTATGCACATGATTGGCTGATTCCAACCAAGTAACGTATGAGTGGTATAGTCAATCTCATGAGCTCCGTGCACGTGATTTTCCCTACTACTCGTACAAGCTAAACTTACAACAGCTCATTATTCTATCTTTCTTATTAATGCATATAGGTAAACTTTAAATTCGCATTTACATATTTTGTCGTACAATTCGGCAGTCAGGTGTTTAAAGAGCGTGTCGCTATGTGATGGCTTTAAAGTTCCATGCTCTTTGCATGACCACGGGAAAACGAAATAAAAAGGAATAACGTCTTCCCATTGAGAAAGGTATAAGTATCTAAAAACGCAAACCAATTACAAAGAATGTGTTGGAAATGGTTAGTTCCGAGAGAGAGAGAGAGAGAGAGAGAGAGAGAGAGAGAGAGAGAGAGAGAGAGAGAGAGAGAGAGAGATTATTCGGCATAAATCGTGCTCTTTAAGGAGGTGCACATTTTGTACGTAGTGATATTTCATCTATCTCTTATGGTTTAGCAATTATTCAAATACAATGCAGAATGAAGATTTCCCAGCAAATTAGACATGCATTTTGCCTGCATTAAAATATCTCAAACTTGTGATACTTTAATCAAGGTTGTTACAGCCACTTTTGAAAAATCAAAAGTAAGGAAACATTTTCGATGTAAAGTCTAGTTTAGGGTGGGGATTTTCTTGAACATTTTCCTCTGGGACCCTTGGAAGATTCTGAACTTACCTATATACCAAGTATTTTTCGTGTTCGAGTTATGCGTTCACATACACACGCACGCACACACACACACACACACACACACACACACACGCATACACACACGCATATACACACACACGCATACACACACACGCACGCACACACACGCACACACACACATACACACGCATACACGCACGCACACACACACACGCACGCACACACACACACACACACGCATACACACACGCATATACACACACGCATATACACACACGCATACACACACGCATATACACACGCACGCACACACACACACACACACGCATACACACACGCATATACACACACACGCATACACACACACGCACGCACACACACGCACACACACACATACACACGCATACACGCACGCACACACACACACGCACGCACACACACACACGCACGCACACACACACATACACACACGCATATACACACACACGCATACACACACACACGCATACACACACAACACAACACAACACAGAAAAACGTTTTCTAAAGACACCCCCTTTGGGTTCAGGGCCTTCAAAACATGCATTTTCATTGAAATCTCGGTATCGAATGTCTGTGTGAAATACAGTACTTCCCCGGGTACTTATGAGTGGGTAGTAGAGAAAATGTTATTACTTTCTCTTCCAAGTAGATATATCGCATTCCAAGCACACAGTTGGATATGGAGATTTCATAGAAATGCGTATTTTGAGGCCCCTTTATAAAAACACATTTTTGGATAGAAGTCGCTGTCTTTCTCTAAGTGTGTGTGTGTGTGTGTGTGTGTGTGTGTGTGTGTGTGTGTGTGTGTGTGTGTGTGTGTGTGTGTGTACGCGCGTCTGTGAACAATATAATTCTTCCTCTTTCCCTGATTACCCTCCCCTTATGTAGGACTTACAAGCCAGTAGTTGTAGTGTATAACGCCCGCTTTTACTACTACGGCACCGCAGGCGGTGACACTGATGATACATGGAATGAAGATGGAACACCGGTGGAATGAGATGGCGGGGGAAACCGGAGCACCCGGAGAAAACCCACCCTGACGCCGCTTCGTCCACCACAAATACTTACAAGCCAGTGCTTAGGGTCAGACACCTGTCGGGGAGCACAGGAACCTATGGACCGGACAGTGAATGCCTGGAATTGAGTGGTCCAAAAAAGAAAATTCGGGTGAATGCCTACTAAAGTTGGTATTTAAGTTCAGAATCATATAAACATGCCTGGCGAAGATTTTCAAGAAAATCCTCTCACCCCAAATTATCATTTACATGAAACTTCTTGTTTTTTAATGTTTAATTTTCTCAGAAATTTCTCTAACGATTGATTAAAGTGTCATATATTAAATTTAATTAAGCTGATCCCGTAGCTCAGTCGGTGGAATACCTGCCTGCTGTGCGAGGTGTTCTGGGCTGCATTTTCGGCTGGGGGGGGGGGGGAGGGGTCGTGAATTTTTCTCTACCCATCCTCCCCAGAGTTTGGAAGTATGAATGAGTGAATGAATGTGTATGTGTGTGTGTGTGTGTGTGTGTGTGTGTGAGAGAGAGAGAGAGAGAGAGAGAGAGAGAGAGGGGGGGGGGTCGTGAATTTTTCTCTACCCATCCTCCCCAGAGTCTGGGAGTATGAATGAGTGAATGAATGTGTATGTGTGTGTGTGTGAGAGAGAGAGAGAGAGGGGGGGGGGATTCAAGATTCAAGATTATTTTTATTATAATTTTTGTCTGGTGCTGGTACATTTGGGCCCAGCTTACAGACTTACATTAGCATGTTTATTACAATTATTTATACTTATATTAAAATATGTACAGCGGGTTCTTAGGTAACCCATACAGTGACCCTCTTTGGATCACCGAGAACAGTTCCCATTTGTATAGTTCTTGGTTGTTTTTGTATGTTTCTTTTTCTTTGTCTTTTTTTCTGTTGGTTTTGTACACATATATTTACACACATGCACTCCCGCATTCACTCTGGCATATCACAAGATATGCCCTCATACACGCACACACACACACACACACACACACACGCACAGTGGGCACTTCACGTGAGCGTCCCGTTCGCACATGTTTGCTGGGCACACGTGACTATGCGTCCCAGCAGATAACTAAGCACTATATACACAACTATGTACACACGATATATACACTTTGTACAGTCCGCAGTTTTCCTGTGCGGGGCAGGATGCAGCTCCTGACCTGTTCCCTGGGGTGCAGGCCTCTAAGGTAGCGTGTGTGCGGTCTAGGGCCGTATTTGCGTGGACGCGCATCAGTCGGTGAGCCGAGTTGACGTTTAAAACATTTTAATTCGCGCATGCTTCCGATGCTTCGGCTCACCTTTGCCGATATTGGCAATGACATAATTGTCGTGGTTTCTGATGCGCGCCCACGCGGCAGTGGCTCAGGGAGAGAGAGAGATCTAATGTACAAAACCAATGAATAACAACCAATGCATACAAGTTAACCCCATTGCTGTTAGTAGTATTTTCCAAAGCAAAAAGTTACCAATATAATCATTGTACTT
Source organism: Tenodera sinensis (assembly GCA_030765045.1). NCBI lineage: Eukaryota > Metazoa > Arthropoda > Insecta > Mantodea > Mantidae > Tenodera > Tenodera sinensis. Next base: position 15,687,104 of record CM060961.1, read on the forward strand.
GAAGGGGTGTTATAAATGGAACAAAGCTATATACATCGCACATAAGTAGGGCCCGGAAGTTCATGCCTTAAAAAGCTATGAAATACGCATGTAAATATGTTCTAAAGCCTGAAAATTTACCAATAAATATGCACTTAAAATACACTTTATGTCTGTAAAAGCCTTCAATATAAACAAAGGGAGGTAAAATTGAACTCACATTTATTGCTGAGAAGTAGAAGCTCCTGATTCACTGTCCAAAAGAAGCGACGAATTGCAGTACACAACAGTCACGTGACGGAGGTTCTCAAACTTGAAAGAACGCCTGTTCTGTTATCTCTGAAGATGGATTTGTACCTTGAGAAACTCCTCTACATCACAGGACGATACTGGCACATATTTAAACGATGCCAATTGGTTCTCAGCAAAACACAATTCACGTAAATTAATTGTAGTGTTTCCGTGTGTTTCCAATGTTACATATCTGTTCATATCCAGGATTTTTTGATATTACACTCTTTACTTAGTTCTTTAGTATTCTCCCTATAATACCGGAAACAGAATTTAAATTGCATGTTGTTTCTTGAAATATTCTGAGTGCTTCATTAAGGCTAGACCTACTGTTTCTAAGGAGGTAATATCCACCAAGCAATTGCCAGCATTTCTCAACGTGAACTACGGCGGGTGATGGATAGTTTCCTAAAGAGGTGCCAAAAATGTGTGGACAACGACGGTGGCCAGTTTCAGCATCTCCTTTAATAACATTGGTAAGTAAAGAATTTAAAACTAGTTTAAAAAATCTGATGTGCTGCACTCACATGACTTTCTCTACTTTTGTACTAACCATTCTTACAAACTCTTATTCCTATATCTTCTTCGTGTTAGTTGAGATAAACATTTGTACAAGTTATCTTATTGCTTATTTCCTTGTAGGTGCAAGGGCAATATTACAATACAGTAGACTTTGTGCGATAGTCAAATGTTTTAAACTTTAAAGCTTTGAGATTCCGTTCTCTTTGTACACGTAACATAAAAAAATGAATAACGATGACCCATTTCACGAAAGTTCTAAGTTTTCCGAAACTCACACACATAACTAGGAATATCTCCGAAATGGTTCACCCTACAAGAAAATGTATTCAGACATAAATTGTGTATTTTAGCAAGATCTACATTTTTTGTACAGCACGATTTGGTCTATCTCTAACGGTTTACCAGTTATGCAAAAGTCGTCCAGAGTAAAGACGACTACAGGGGCTATAGCCAGAAAATTCAAGATATACATTTCATTTGCCATAAAAATATCTCAAACATATGACATTTTAATCAAAATCGCTAGAGCCATTTTCAAGAAAATCAAAATTTTCGAAAAAATTTCCATGTAAAGGGTAGTTTAGGGTGGGGCTATTTTCCTTAAAATCTTCGTGTCGCATCCTTGAAAGACATTAAACTTACTTTGGTTTTTAACCGACTTTTCATTTTTGAGTTATTTTGTCCACAGACTGACAGACTGACACAGACACACACACGGACCTTTTTCTAAAACTGCTTTTTTTTTTTTTTTGATTCAGGGGCCTCAAAACATGTATTTCCGGTGAAATCTCAACATCGAATTTTTGGGTGGAATACAATACTTCCCGTACTTACCAGTAGAGAAAGTAAAAATGTACGGTTTCATCTGCGCAGTTCTATGACAGGCAGTCGTAGGACACGTAAAGGCAAAACTCAGCGCAGCCGGTTCGGAGTCTTTTGGATCACTCGTTAGAACTGTAAGTAGGCAAAGCAATCTTTTGGAAGGAAGTTTAAATTGAAACGCATGGAAACGTAAATATTGTGCCGTCTGTACAAATCAAAGCACTTGCAAATTCATTTTGAAGATTATTAAGTATAGATGATTCACGAGCTTTTAATTTCGGCATAGAGCTATATTAACTTATTCACCGACAAACCCTTGTTTCTAAACTGATGGAAGTAACACACACACGGTCGCACACGGTCGAACAAGTTACACTGACAGTGTGCAGAGATAGATACTGATGCAGGTAATGCGATAAATTACGCAAGTGGACATTATCTCAAAATAACAGAGTTAGGGACTTCCCCGGCGTGTTTTCAAGCGGAAAATAATTGTCACTAAAAGTAGCTAAATCAAAATAAATACTATAATTTATTGAAAAGTATGTGTATAATATTTAATCATTTTAAAAGATAATTTCACACCCATAAATAGAAGTAAAATAGTTGACGTTCTAGCTGTTCCTCAGGCACCTCCACAACCAATAACGTTGAGGGTTGTACAGGGCCTTGTGTACCCTCATATTGTACCGATTTTACTCGTGACGTTTGTGCGATTCTGAACGAGTAACACGTAACTGCATTTGTGTATACCCAGTTGTCACAGTTTCAGCATTTGAGCCGACAATGCTTTGACAATGTTCAGCTGACTAAACCATCCTTTCTACTTCCGTATTGCAATTTAAGTTACGCCACTGATTCTCTATTCCATTTGTTTGACAAGCAATTCAATTGCAATTCTTCTCAAAGAAATAATTTTTATGGTGAATTTACTTTATATTTAAAAATCCAATTATCCCTCAGCTAGCTAAAGTACAAGGAATATATATAAATAAAAAATAAATCAAAAGACCGTAAATAAATAAATGCGTAAATAAACTCTCCAGAGTTGTCCCTAAATGTCATTTAAGTTTATGAGGAAAGTCACTAGACGCTATCTGTGAAATGCTGTTGCTGTGTGACTTTGAAATGCTCCAGTTCCATCGCCGAATCACCCGAATTGGCAACATTGTCACATACCTACACACATTTCGCAGTAAACAAATAACTGCGTGAGCAAATAAACAGTTAAGTCCCCTGTTTTACCTCACACCTCGGTGGCCTTCTCAGATTCACATTCAGATTTATTTATTAAGATTTTGTCTGGTGCTGGTACATGGGGCCCAGCGTACAGACTTAAATTGTCATGTTTTATACAATTTTTTTTATACTTCAACTATGTACATTGGGTTTTTAGGTAACCCATACAGTGACCCTCTTTGGGTCACCGAGAACAGTTCCCATCTGTATTAGTTCTTGGTAATGTTTTTTATGTTTTGACTTTGTCTTTTTCCTGTTACTTTTATATACATATATTTACACACATTCACTCCCGCATTCACTCTGGCATATCATAAGACGCCCTCATACACGCACACACACACACGCACACACACACACACACACACACACACGCACAGTGGGCACTTTAATTGGGCGCCCCCCTCGCACATGGTTGCTGGGCACACGAAAGTATGCGTCCCAGCATGTTATAATAAACACTATATACACTCCGCGGTTATCCTGGGCGGGGCAGGGTGCAGCTCCTGACCTGTTCCCTGGGGTGCAGGCCTCTAAGGTAGCGTGTGTGCGGCCTAGGATCCGTGTTTGCGTGGACGCGCATCAGTCGGTGAGCCGAGTGAGGTTTAAAACATTTTAATTCGTGCATGCTTCCGATGCTTCGGCTCACCTTTGCCGATATTGGCAATGACATAATTGTCGTGGTTTCTGATGCGCGCCCATGCGGCAGTGGCTCTTTTTGTAATTGCCTCGGGAATGGATGGGATCTGGGTTTCCTGGTGAAGGGTTTGATTAGTGGTTAGGATGGGAGCAGAGAGGATTTTTCGGAGGGAGAGGTTTGGAGGGTTTGGATGGTCTTCAGGGCGGTTTTTGAGGCATTTGCCCAGGCCACACACGCGTATAGAACTACCGATAAAATAAAAGCTTTATACAGGACGAGTTTGGACTTCAATTGCAGCTGTTTGCTGCGGAAGATGAGGGCGCATAACTTTAGCCGCTGTCTGCCTTTGTTGGTACTATTTTTATGTGGGAGGACCAGCACATTGTGCGGTCCAAGGTAACCCCTAAGTATTTAACTTGCCGACGACAATGCAATACTTGACCACCGACCGTTAGGTCCATTGCCAAAGTGTAATGCCGCTTAGAGAAATGTATCAGCTGGCATTTGTTAGGATTAATTTTGATTTTCCAGTCATGTTGCCATGAGAGGAAGTTATTAACATAACGTTGCATTTCTGCAAGGCCGAAACGTGGATTTCTATGGTGATTGTATATTGCAGTGTCGTCGGCATACATGGCTACCTTACATCTGGCGTCCACTGGGAAATCGTTGGTGAATAATATATACAGAAAGGGTGACATGATTGCCCCTTGTGGGACGCCAGCCCGCATCACTCTCTCCCGTGAGGAGGAGCGGCCCACTTGGACGTAGAACTTCCGTTTTTCTAAAAAATTGTGCAGCAAGTACAGATAATTTTGAAGAACCGGGAAATTGTGGTGCAGTTTGTAAATAAGGCCATTGTGCCAGCACCGGTCGAATGCGGCTTCTACGTCCAGAAATAGCGCCAACGTTGAAGCCCCATTGTTAAACTGCTCTGTTACGTCATCTGTTAGTCTGAGGAGCTGTAACTCAGTAGAATGTCCTTTTCGAAAGCCAAACTGTGAATTTGAGAGTTCATGTGATTCCGAAACATGTTTTTGAAGTCGAGAAAGTATAAGTTTTTCGAGCAATTTACCAATAGTAGACAAGAGACTAATGAGGCGGTAATTTTGCGGTTGTCTGGTGCTTTTTCCTTGCTTTGGGAGCATAATTACCTTGGCTCGTTTCCAAGTAGAGGGGAAATAGCCTTGCTGCAAACAGGCGTTAAATATTTTGGTCAGTTGCACCAGGGCTTTTCTCGGGAGATGCTTAAGTTCCTCATTAGTCACTTTGTCTGGGCCGGCAGCTTTCCCATTAGGTAATTTCCTAATGAGCTTGTAAACTTCCTGCGGTGTTATTAGGGGTAGCTGTTGCTCTTGCTTCTGCGCCACCCAGGTTTGTACCCATGTCTGTACCTCCCGTTCTATATCGCGGTTGGTAACTGGGTTTTCGCTGAATCTATCTTCAAGACAGTCAGCGAAAACCTCGGCTTTCTCCTCTTCGGAGAAGTGCAGGCCGCCATGAGTGTGCAGCGCCTCAGTTGCGGAGTTGACGCTCGTGGAGACTTTAAATGCCTTTAATAATTTCCACAAGGAAGAGTCCGAATGGGTGGTACTCAGCATTTTGTTTTCCCACTGTTCAGTTTTGTTGATTTTAATTTGATGCCGAATGATGTTGCGTAGCCATTTTGCTAGCATTTGCGGTGGCCTTCTTCTAGTGGATCCAGTACATATATACATTTTTAGGAGAAAAATTGGGCCACAAAGGTTCCTGGGAGCACAACGCTACCCACTAAAAAACCTCACTTGTTTGTGTCATTTGTAGGGTCCCCCATAGCACCCCGCTTAGCGAAAGATGAACAGCTGGCATGCATTGCATGCGAGCGCGTTAAATATTACTTTCCCTGATTGCACATGACAAATGCACTGAGCAGTTATGGTGGTTAAATGTTCTTGCACTTGTTAGTGCCATTAACGTCTATTGGTCGTTGACTGATACGTGTCTTGCAGTTAATGCAAAGCTCTGCAGTAATAACTACGTTAGAGCATGCTTTAACCTAGACAGTGCAAACATCTGCTTTAGAGGTTATTCGGTGAGGTATGTATGTAGGTATTGACTATTGCTGCGAGCTTCCTGTGTTTCATCCCGGGATGGCCGAGGCGGTAATTTCCCCACGTGAAACATTCCCTGGACGTGTGGATTATCCTAGTTGTTGCTAGGTTTCCTTGTACGTCGAATATTGGTCGTTGGAGAGGGACACAATATCTTACTATACAAAAATGCGGATCTCCTTAATCACACAATTTATGTAAAATATTTTTTTCTAGTATCAATCATTTCGGAGATATTTCCTTGGTATTTGTATAAATGCTGAGATAATGTTTTTCTCAAATGGAAGCAATTTGACGTTTTGACGTAGTCGTGCAGAAAGCCATACAAATAGTATGTATGTAACACATCAAATTTTTCAGCACCGTTTGGACTAATTAAATTCCTGGCTGAGTATTTCAACGAGGTTTTCTCTGTATTAGGAAGATTATCAAGGATCCTTAGCCATCAAGTCCGGAGATCATTTCTACATTCCTTTTGTTAATTCGTTCATCATTTGGTCTAAGGTAATCAGCAGAAGAAAGAAAGGAAAGATAAGACTGTCTCTATAGTCTGGTGGTTAACATGCTCGGTTCGATTCCCACCTAGAAGGTCTGGAAATATGAGTGTGAATGTGTGTATGTGTGAATTTAATGTAATAATCAAAACTAAAACAACCGAAAGGTACACATCACTGTATGCGAATGAACATCATTGCTATTGAGTAATTGTTCCAAAGATAAAAACACCCCGATATCAACTTAGGTGTTAAAGGCGGCATATCAGTGGAGCAAAAAGACAAAACAAAAGAAAGATACAACGAAAAAATGGTTGTTATGGTTTAGCATAGATTTATGAATGATTAGAAGAGGTTAAGGACATAGAGGTAGGAACCTATAGCTATAATACAGGGATCTTCATTTAAAACCTAACGGAGCACACAGCGTTTTGCCTCTCCCGCGACCTTGCCGGATTCCCCCACTACCAACTGCCGTTGTGCACGTGGCTAGTCGGTACTGGGCCTCTGAAAATCCACATCGCGTTCAAGAAGTCCCTCATTATGATCGGAGAGTTGGAGTTTGCTATGCTGTTAGTGCTAGACGTATAATCGGTCCAATATTCTACGAGCAGACTGTAAATGAAGAGAGGTACCGAAATGACATTTTGACCCAGCGTAAAGTTGATGTAGAGATTTAGGACTCGCTGATTCATGTATCGATACTTTTGTAAATTGGTTTTGTTGGAAACTGTGCAGGTATGAGGACAGTGAAGTTGCTGATGGTCCCAGAGAGAGCACGCAGACGGACGGTAGACCAATTGAGAAGTAAGTACCTACATCAGGGAACAACCTTTTACTTAGCAATCATTTATTTTCAACACTTGCTGGGAACTAATTTACAGGTAAAGTGCCCTGGGTATAAGGGATGAGAGAGCCAGCTCGCACCCGCCAAATGAGGCATGTGACGCAGTCTATTTGGTCTTTTTTGTGCTATTAACATTTAGGATAACTTAACTGTAGTTTATTTATATTAGGAACACGACTCACATTTGAGCTCAAAATAATTACGACGTTTTTACTTCCAGGGGAAAAAAAAGAGCTATCCAAATAATATTGTGAGGAGAGATTAAAATCTATGTTAAATGCTAAAACCATTAAATTAATGGCCCATTACCCCAAACACTACTTTTTTATTTTCTTTATTCCTAAGTTTTTGGCCTGGTGCCGGTACAAGGGGCCCGGCTTACAGACTATACATTTACATTTATTTACAAGCTTGTAGTTTTGGATTTCACCAAAAAGCCATACGGTGACCATCTTTAGGTCACCGAGAATAGTTTTTGTTTGTCTTTTGGTGTCTGAAACACTATTTAACATATCAGAATCAGTATGTATAATCTCTGAGCCTCTGATTGGTCAAAGTTGGATATGAATCGGTTCCTACTGGATGGAAATGGGGTAGCAGTGAACTCTACTCCAGCCAATGAAGGATGCGACCGCTTCCATTCAGTAGGAAAAAATAATAAATAAAATAAGGAATTCGGGTATGTTAAAACATAACCAGGCTGCTTAGGAGGTTATTCCTCTTCAGCCGAGATGTGGTTCTTAAATTTTTGTGGGCTGAGGTTTCGGCGGTTGCGTCACGGCTGGCAGCGGTTGTGTCACGGCTGGTCAATTGAGTTTATTTAGGAACAATATTTGTATATTGTTCCCTGTGGGCGCTTGGCATTTAGGCTTATTCTAGGGACCCAAGAAGACTGATTTTAGTTGTTTGGGAAGGTTTTTGTTTGTAGTTGCTATCAGTAGGAATCGATTCATATCCAACTTTAGCCAACCAGAGAATTCAGAATATCTTCCCCACGTGGAGTAAATCGCGTGATAGGGGCTGGTTCCACTTTACTGCTATGAACACCTTAGTTACGATATGAGTGTAATTATAAAATGGACTATAGATGCATAATTGATCTACTATAACCCAATAAGTTTATATTTGCTAAGCAAGATAGGATTATTTTCATAATTGTACCATTTGTAGGTTAAATTCCTACCCTCTAGCCGGGGATCGAACCCGCTTTCTGACAAAACGGGTAATTAATAACAGAAAGAGACATTTGCAGAAAACCCTATTCAAAGTAAAAAGTCTGAAACCAATGAAGACAGCTAAATTAATTTTAAGTGTTGTTGTGAATCCACTTCGGTGTTAATAACATGGTTGATTGCTCTCAAAATGTAAATGCTGATACATTTTAACCTAAAGATGGTTAAATTCAAATTGTAGGTTAAATGATCAACACTGTCAGGGCGTGAACATCATTGCCGATGAGTAATTGTTCCAAAGGTAAAAAGCCGCCGATATAACCTTAGATGTTAAAGGCGACATATAAATGGAGCAAAAAGAAGGAGAAAGAAATATGTAACGGGAAAAAGTAGTTGCTACCGGTTAGCATAAGTTTATGAATGATTAAAAAGAGTTTAAGGACATAGTAGTATAACCATAATAGTATACTATGCAACGAGTCTATAATGGTAATAATTAAGATACGAGTATGTTTAGTTCAAGTTATTTATTGTAAAAGTATTGGCCTGGTGCCGGTACATTGGGCCCGGCTTACAGGCTATATTCACATTGATTTACAGTTGACTTTGTTCATTTACAGTTTTCGCTATATACAAAAACCCATACGGTGACCATCTGTAGGTCACCGAGAATAGTTTTCTTTTGTCTTTTGTCTGTTTCGTCTTTGGGTTATATATACATATGTACATATTTACAAATTATATATAGACACATACACGCACGCATTCACCCACGCACACACTCACACACACACACACACACACACACACATCTTCACTGGGCACACCAGAAATATGCGTCCCATCTCGCGCACTGCACTATTTACACTATGTACACTGTCCCACGGTGGCAGCTGCTGAATGTTTTCCGAGAGGAGGGCCTCTGCCAGAACATGTATGTGGCTTAGGAACGAGGTTGCGTGGACGCGCATTAGTCGGCGAGCCGAACCGCTTCTAGAACATTTTTATCCTAGTATGTTTGCGGTGCTTCGGCTCGCCTTTGCCGATGTTGGCGATTACGTCATTCATGAGCGTCGGCAGACTTTTTTCCAGGGGACTTTTTTCCAACATGTGCTCCCCCCCCCCCCCCCCCCCGCATATGTTGAAGTTTGCCATCAGATATTATTAATTCATTATTTTATTGTCAAAATTTATATTTGTTGCAGATAACCGTATTGATTTATGCTAAATAACAATTGTTCTTAGTTAAAATAATAGTTTAATAGTCAGTAATTGATTGCACATTAAGTTCACCAAGTTCCAAGGGGGGAGCCGCGGCCCCCCCTTGCCCCCCGTTCGCGACGCCCATGACGCCATTTTCGCGATTTCTAATGCGTGTCCATGCCGCCATTGCTCTTTTGTCTATTGTCTCCGGGATGAACGGGATCCGGGTTTCGAGGTGAAGAGTTTGGTTAGTGGTGAGGAATGGAGCAGAGGGGATTTACGAGTATGTTTATGAAAGGAATGGAGGGAGTTTCATATTTTTCATACGAGCATCTTAATTGTCACTATAATCACGTTTCATAGACTACTTATAAATTATTTTTTATTTTCTGCACTAACCTGACTCAATGCACTGACCTTACTTTCGCAGTGAAACAGCCGATAGCGTTATATGTGCGCAGACGTGAAAGTGTTGATTTTATTCTGAGCTAGACCTTGAACATTTGGTTTCAAAATAGAGGAGTAAGTGCACAAGGTCGATGGATTCATACTTTGTGACAATTCTTCGAAGCATATCAGCAATACATTTTGTGAAAATGAGGTTATGTATTTTGATTCTTCAATCAATGAATTGTGAATAGAATTTTTCGCATATGTTTCTTCATTTTTGTTTCAGTAAGTTATTAGTCACATCGTGTGCATTTGCAGAAATTGTAAGTTGCATCTCGTCGCTTTTGCTAAACTCGAACTAGTTGTACTTCGATTGATCGATGAGAAAAATGGAGTCACGCTACATTTATGCGTGCTTGAGGATGAAGTTGATGTAGAGATTTAGGACTCGCTGATTCATGTATCGATACTTTTGTAAATTGGTTTTGTTGGAACTGTGCAGGTATGAGGACAGTGAAGTTGCTGATGGTCCCAGAGAGAACACACGGACGGATGGCAGACCACTTGAGAAGAAGTAAGTACCTACATCAGGGAATAACTTTCAAGTTTTCTTTATTCATAATTTTGGCCTGGTGCCGGTACAAGGGGCCCGACTTACAGGCAATAAATTTACATTTATTTACATTTTTTTTACAAGCTTATAGTTTTGGGTATCACCAAAAACCCATACGGTGGCCATCTTTAGGCCACCGAGAATAGTTTTCGTTAGTCTTTTTGTGTCTATTCCAATTATTTTGTTGTTCTTGTTTTTTTCCTTATATACATATATACATCTATATGCACACGTACACGCACGCATTCACCCACACACTCACATTCACACGCTTACACACACACGTTCACTGGGCACACCAGAAATATGCGTCCCAGCTCGCGCACTGCACTATTTACAATATTTACATTTTCCCGCTGTTTTCCTGCGCGGGCAGGGTGTAGCTCCTGGGTGTTTTCCGAGGCGAGGGCCTCTGCCGTAACGTGTGTGTGGCCTAAGAGCGAGATTGCATGGACACGCATTAGTCGGCGAGCCGTGCCGCGTCTAGAACATTTTTAATGTTTGCGGTGCTTCGGCTCGCCTTTGCCAATGTTGGCGATTACGTAGTTTTCGTGGTTCCTAATGAGCGTCCATGTTGCCGTTGCTCTTTTTGCTATTGCTTCTGGGATGGAGGGGATCTGAGTTTCGAGGTGAAGAGTTTGGTTAGTGGTAAGGAGTGGAGCAGAGAGGATTTTTCTAAGGGAGAGGTTTTGGAGGGTTTGAATTTGTTTGAGGGCGGTTTTAGAGGCATTTGCCCAGGCCACGCATGCGTACAGGACCACCGAGAGTATATCAGGGAATAACCTTTTACTTCGCAATCATTTATTTTCAACACTTGCTGGAAAGTGCAGTGGATATAAGGGATGAGAGAGCCAGCTCGGACCCCTTCCCGACCCCGACCCCCTCCCAATGAGACACGATGTAGACCATTGAGGCGTTTTTGTTCTGTCAGAATTTAAGCTAACTGTAATTTGTAAGATGCACTCACGTTTGAGAGCAAAGAAATTACGATGTTCTTACTTCCAGGAAAGAAGCTATTCGTATAATATTGTGAGGAGAAGTTAAATGCCCCATCTTGTGAATGTTAAAACTACTAAATTCATGGCCCAGAAACTATTCAAAATATCAGAAACAGTGTGTAGAATCTGTGAGTCTGATTGGCTGAAGTTGGATATGAATCTACTCCTGCTGGATGGAAGTGCCCGCATCCTTCATTGGCTGGAGTAGAGTTCATATTTTGGTAGTGTTTAACGGCCACTTTTACTACATGCGGCACCACAGGCGGTGACACTGATGATGCATGGAATGAAGATGGAGCTCCGATGGAATGAGATGGCGGGGAATCCAAAAAATCCAGAAGAAACCATCCTCTGTGCCGCGGTCACCTGGTATCTAACCCGGGCCGCTTTGAGAGACGAATGTTCTAACCAGTCGGCCACGGCGCGGGCTATAATATAGTTCATTGTTACTCCGGTGGGAATAAATTCATATTTAACTCTAGCCAATTGGAGATATCGGAATATCTTCCCCACGCGTAGTAAATCATGTGATAGGAGCTGGTTCCACTTTACTATTATTAAACACACTGCCAAAGGCAATAGAAGAGTTTTGTGCAGCAATGTCAACGAATGAAATTGTGAATTATTTGTAAAGTTAGTGCACTCGTATTTGCTAGATTTCAGTAGACAATTTGTAAAAATGTTGGTTGACTTGAGAGGTAGAACTGGAACTTAAAAATTCAATACCACAGCTGGGATTTGAACCACAGACCCTCCGCTTACTAGGCGGGTACTCTACTGTGACAACCTGCCAGAATGACATTGAATTCTGAAACCAGTTCATATTTTTCCTGGTAAACCACAAAGGCAGTCTCAAACATTGCCCACATACGGCTTGTGCGTTTAAAAACACCAACAGTAAGTTTGTTAGCATAAATAAATAATAGTTGGTTGACTTGTTTATATTTGTATATAATTATGTAACTTGATTGTATTAATATGTAGAAATAAGTTTAACGAAGTCATGAATATTCTGTATTCCTATGGTGAATAAAACAAACTATGTTACAGCCTTTTGGTTTATTTTAAAAACTTTCTCCAACCCTCGTCAACATTTGTTCTCGCTGGTTCCCTGATGTAAACTCAATAACAAAAAAGTTTCACACTGCGTAACTTTTGCAGTGCACAGGTATAAAATTTTCCGAAAACATTTAATTTAAAAAATTGTAACACTTAACTGAGTAAACAGAGAATTCAAAGTGGGCAGGTAGTAGCACTATAGTTTACTCTAGCTAAGAAAAAAATATAGACGTATTCTAGCAGTTAGTTTGTTAGTTAGTGCGTGATGAGTATAGAAACAGCACATATCGGACTTTTTGAAGAAATTTGGGCCTATAGAAATGTATAATGACTCTAAAAAGGAAATAGAGAAAAAAATTCTGCGTAGGATGTGTTCAAACCTGAAATTTATAACAACTGAATATTTATACCATGCTATTAGGAACCTGGCAACAGCGCGAGGGTAGAAAAGGACGCGGCTAATGGCAACTTGTATGCGCTAGATAGAGACAGAGATGTCCCATTTAACTCCATACTGTCTTCTAAGAGTGGAACAAGGTATAAAACAACATACATCATAGAGTGAGTGAGTGAGTGAATGAGTGAGTGAGTGAGTGAGTGAATGAGTGAGTGAGTGAGTGAGTGAGTGAGTGATTAGGGTTTAAGGGCCCGTCGACAGCTAGGTCATTAGAGCCCCTATACCACAGAACTTATCTGTGTTTAGTGTGAGTAGCATCCCTTCAGCTTCGCCACTTGTTTGTGGTATTTAAGACAAGCTGCCATGTTTAGAATACTATGTTCTACTGTCTTGTGGACTTGCTATGCACAGTGATGGTAACATGTATGTAAAATGAATGCCCAGATCGAGGGAGGAGAGAACGGACGTGGTCACAACACAGATTGAGATCCCTGCCGTGATTGGTCGTGAGGATGAAGAGTACGACATGAAACACCCACGACGTGGGGCTGCCCTTATCTTCAACCACCTGAAGTTCCAGCGCATGTCTCCAAGAAACGGCTCTGAACATGATGTTGCAGCCCTAAAGCGCAGTTTCCAGAAGCTAGGCTTCCAAATACGTCTCCATTCTGACCTCACCTACGACAAAATATGTGACGTGCTCGAGGCAAGTAAGTACTCGTACCTCTCCCAAGTATGTTAAATGCAACAACTGGTAGGTACATATAGAGTTTATTCTACTTAAAATTGTCGTAAATACGGGAAAGCTTGTACTTAAAGGAACTGAAACAGAAGCACTTAGTCCTACGTAATGTAATGTAATGCAGAGGTCTTACACATCCCTTATATTGTGATGCGTCTTGCCTATTTGAACAAACTCGGGAACAACCTGTATAAACTGTCAACCAGGCGCGGCTCCTCAGGGTAGGCAGGGTAGGCATTGCCTGCCCTACAGTAATACATCAACAAACAATGTTTAGCTATGATTCTGTATTTTATCATTTGAACCGTCATTTTCCCTAAATTGCAGTTCAGAAAAACATGGTCAAATCCCTGTGGCACACTACTTTCTTTCTATTTCCCTCTGATTTACATTATCTTATATTGACTTTAATTGGTTGCCCGATTACTTTTGGACTTTGTCTCTTTCAAATCCATACAAACTTCCTTCGGAATCTGCATAAGTTTATTTCACTTTACCTTGTCAAATGTCCTTTATGAATCCCACAAATGCCACAAACTTTACTTTCTTAATTTTTCTGTATATAATATTTGATTGATAATTTCTGTGTACCAAGTACAGTCAGATCTATCTTAGGTTGAGATTATGTTGTATATTTTACAGCTGCCAAAGAAGATCATGGAGACTGCGACTGCCTGGTTGTGACGGTAATGTCCCATGGAGACCCAGGATATATTCACTGCTATGATACCGTTTATCCAACAGAAAAACTGTGGGAACCTTTCACCGCCGATAACTGCCCTTCTCTGGCCAGCAAGCCCAAACTGTTCTTCATACAGGTTCGTGGTCACCTTCATTAGGTACACCTAGCTTTGAAAACATTCTGGTTAAGTTATTATTTATTTATTTATGCCAACAAACTTACTGTTGGTGTTTTTAAACGTACAAGCGTGGTTTACCAGGAGAAACACGAACTGGTTTGGGAATTCAATGCCATTCTGAAGATTGTCACAGTAGCTCAATGGTTAGAGCAGCCGCCTGGTAAGCGGAAGGTCTGTGGTTCAAATCCCAGCTGTGGCATTGCATTTTTAAGTTCCAGTTCTACCTCTGGTTAAGCTCTATTATAATTATATGCACCACTTTTTTTCCAAATAAGGTATACGGAATTAGTTGTCCTATGCAGCATACGGTGACAACACTCCATTTATATCACATATCGGAAGTGTTTTGTTACTGTCTGAGCAAGGATGCCGTTTATCTGGCAGTACAGTCATGAAAACAAGTTTCCACTGTACATTCAAATAGTCATAACTAATTGCTCGCATTCGGGAAATATTAACAATCTACATCATTTCTTTCTTTCTTTTTCTTTTTTCTTTTTACTTTCTCTACTGGTAAGGAGAAGGAAGTATTGTATTTCACCCAAAAATTCGATGTCAAAATTTCACCAGAAATATGTTTTGAGCCCCCTGAATGAAAAAAAAAAGCATTTTTAGAAAAAGGCCAGTCTCTCTCTCTCTCTCTCTGTGTGTGTGTGTGTGTGTGTGTGTGTGTGTGTGTGTGTGTGTGTGTGTGTGTGTGTGTGTGTGTCTGTGTCTGTGTCTTTCAGTCTGTGAACAGCATAACTCAAAAACGAATAGTCGGTTAAAAACCAAAGTTGGTATTTAAGATTAATGTCTTTCAAGGATGGACAAGATTTTGAAGAAAATAGCCCCACCCTAAACTACCTTTAGATGGAAACTTTTTCGAAAATTTCGACTTTCTTGAAAATGGCTCTAACGGTTTTGATTAAAATGTCATATGTTTGAGATATTTTTATGACAAATGAAATGTATATCTTGAATTTTCTGGCTAAAGCCCATGTAGTCGTATTTACTCTGGACGACTTTTGAATAACTCGTAAACCGTAAGAGATGGACAAAATCTTAAGATACAAAAAATGTATATCTCGCTAAAGCACACACTTTATATCTGAATAATCTTTTTTGTAGAGTGAACCATTTCGGAGATATTCCTTGTTATTTGTGTCAGTTTCGGAAAACTTAAAACTTTGGAACACTGTTTTTCATTTTTTTATATATTAAGCGTGCAAAGAGAACGGGACCTCAAAGCTTTAAAAGATTTTACTATCGCTCAAAGCGATTTTCCCCTTGTACCTACAGGGAAATAAGCAATAAGATAATTTGTACAAATGTTTATGTGAACTAACACGAAGAAGATATAGGAATAAGACTTTGTAAGAATGGTTAGTACAAGAGTAGAGAAAGTCATGTGAGTGCAACTTATCAGATTTTTTCCATTTTATTGTTTTATTTTCTTGTTTTTCTTTAAAAACTCTCGTCACTTACCAATATACAAAAACTAAGTTTTAAGCAACATAAGTATTATTGCTGAAAAAATAAAATATAGGTAAATAAATGTCCTTACACTGTATTATACTATTCTATATTTTAGTATAGACTGTACAACACATGTTGGATGATGGTTTGAATAATTTCTGATACCTTTTAAACCATTTTATTTCATGTTAACGAAGACTGTAGTGTTACAGCCAAGTTAAGTTCCTATATGAAGCCACAAATATGTTTCTCATTTTGTTGTTCAGGCTTGCAGAGGCGAAAAGACTGATGTTGGAGTGAGGATGCAGTTGATGAGGACTCAGACCGACAATGCCCGTGCCTGGTATACCCTCCCGACTTGTGCTGACATCCTTATAGCGTATTCAACAGTTCAAGGTATTTACTGATTCACTTTTCTACATATAGGTATAATTGCAGGCTTTCAACTTCTTATATTCTATAACTCCAAGAAAATTATTCTTTCACACATGACGGATGAAGGCTAAGGTAGTAAAGGCAGTCTCATTCTGAAAAAAATGAAATACCTTAGCCCGTAGATTTGAACCACATATATAGAGTTGATTTTATTACTTCTGTCTACTGAATAATTTAGTTAACAGAGTACTACTTATGGTGAGACGCCGATTCTATTGTTTCTACTGTTTATGAAAATTGCAGCACTATGAAAGAATTCCCCGAATGAATCCAAACTTGTTGGATGTATACAACAGTGTGCGAGCAACAAATGATTAGGATTGCAGAGGAATAGAGTACACGTAGAGCCCTGTTATATTTGCCCGACAAGGTTAGCGTTGTGCCAGGTATAATCAGTGAGAAACTGCCGAAGAAGGTGGAAACATTAAGGTAAATGCCAGAATGGCTCGTCGACGTCAATACGGTGGTATATCAGCATGTTAGTGAATTGGAACAGAGCTGAATGATCGGTCTCAGGGGAGCGGGCTTGTCTTACCGTGACCGCATAGCTTCTTCTATAGTGCTATCTGGACGCTGGAGCACTGCAACAGGTGCGCGTCTGTCTGCATTGACGATCTGTCGCCGTATGCTGCGGATTCGACTGACTACAAAATGCCACTACGTCGGCTTCCATTGTACAGAAACTACGAGCACCTCGGACTGCAAGGGGTTTGTGAATGCCATCACTGGCGTGTTGAGTGGCAAAGTGCAGTCCTTCCTCAATCTTTCCTACAGTGATAGCCGCATACGTGTTCGACTATAGTGTGGTAAGTGCAATCTGGAGGCCTGCATTGTTAAGCGGTATAGTGTACAAACACCAGCTGTTATAGTTTGGGGCGATCTCGCCTCCCACGAATTGAGGGTAATTTGAACATAAACCGGTAGGTACATGCGGCAGGTGCCAGAGCCCGAGGTACTCCCCCTGCTTCAGGCATCTCCACAAGCCACATTTCAGCTGGAAAATGCCTGGCCACATGTTGCGAGGAATTTACAAGGGTTCTTCGAAGAACGACGTGTATTATTGCCTCATGGGCCTGTATGTTCACCTGACATATCGTCCATCGAATATGTCTGGGAAACTTGTTCGTCTTGGTCCTCCAGTAGGCAGTGTCAATGATTTGTGGGCTCGCATACCAACTGCGGGGAGGGAGATCCCTCAGGAACACGTTCCGAACCTTTTTGACTCCATGCCACGGCGTTTAGCAGCTCTAATTGCACCACATGGATGCTACACCAAATATTGAAAATGTAGGCTCAAAAGTCATGTACATATCTGTAAAGTTAATCATTTATGCATTGGCATATACTTAATCTGTGGGATAAACTTTGCGTTTGCTTCTTGGTGTTGCAATTTTCACAAAGAGTAAGTAGTGTGTAATTTTCCTGCTGGTGAGACTCTAGATATGCCATTTGTTTAACAGGGTACTACTCGTGGCGAGACCCAAATCATGGTTCATGGTTCATCCAGACACTCTGCGAGGAACTGGATAAGCATGGGCGTAAACGTGAGCTACTCAATATACTCACATTGGTGAGTCGTCGGGTTGCTACGGATTTTCAGTCGTTTGTGCCAGGAAACGAACGCATGGACCTCAAGAAGCAGATTCCCGCATTCACTTCCATGCTCACTCGTCAATTGTTCTTCCGTTGATCGCTGTGATGCTTCTTGATCGTGCAGCTGATTGTAATATATCTTCTCTGTGGAAAAACAAAACAATAAACATTCCTTCAATTTCTATTCTAACTTTTCAGAATTAAAATGGAGGTTCAAATGAAAAGTGCAGCGGGATAGGAATAATGATGGGACGTCCTATTTTAGGAGCAATTCTTGGCAAAATTCACTTTCACATAATGATAGATCTTGAGACTGAGTTTCAATAAACACAATGTGACCAACCTGTGAAATTCTCTTATCCCTAATTAAATTTAGTACCATTTTGTGTAAATAGGAAAATACTACCGAAAAATTATAACGATTATTATTATTATTATTATTATTATTATTATTATTATTATTATTATTATTATTATTATTATTATTATTATTATTATTATTATTATTATTATTATTATTATTATTATTATTATTATTATTATTATTATTATTATTATTATTATTATTATTATTATTATTATTATTATTATTATTATTATTATTGTTGTTGTTGTTGTTGTTATTGTGACTTTTTGGTTGGGTGTGAAGTAAATACGACACATGTAGTCGAGATAAAGAAACACTTTTATTTCCGTAAACAGTAACTTGTACACTCGTTGCAACAACAAGAAAGTCTTTTCCGATTCTCCAACAGCACGGCTCCGAATTCGTAACACAAAAGACTAACTCTTCTCCGTCGGCACAACTCTCCACATCGTCTGTCCGTCTCCGTCGGCACGACTACTCAACCTTCACATACGTCTGACTGTTCTCCGTCGGCACTACTCAACGCTTCACGTACGTCTGACTCTTCTCACACTTTACCGCTATTTATATCTCCCAGGCACTATTCTGGAAGCTTCAGGAACGTTCACTTATTGCGGCGAGATATACAAAGTAGAAGATTCCAGTAGCCTCTATCCTTTTCTCTCTTTCGGCAAGCGCCCCAACAATGCGGTCATTCTCTATCTCTTTCCTTCGGCTCCTTTGCGGTAGTGCCGACAATAATGCGATGGGTGACAATTGCGGCTGTCGGCAATTAGATGCGGCGGGCGCGGTGACACTGCTCCCTCCTCAGAGCTCGTCGTCCCGACCAGCACTATCACTGCGGCATCTCCCTTGCGCCCCGGCGGACTATCCCATCGAACCTCTTCTCCAGGAGGCACGATCCTAGGTATCGCTGTTGGATAGTGTCCCTTGGTCTGGGTAGGACGATGTATGCCATCCTGCTTCGAAATTCTGCAACAGTACCGCCGGTCTTGACGGTCCCTCGTCCAGTTGCCCTTCTTCCTGGTGTGTTGACGGGCCATCCTGCGCACTTGGAAACGGCTCACTGGGTACCATGTCCGCCGACCTCTCTGGCGCACCTTCGCAGCCACCTTGCTTCCGATGGGTCCGGCAACAAGCCCCGCCACATCCGCGCGAGTCGCGTCCACCGCTGCACTCGTGTTTACTCGTGCTCGGCACGGCCTCTCCTGTATCCTGCCGTCCAAGATGATGTCCACCATTCTTTTGTTCACGGCACTATGCGTCAGGTGATTGAATGGCTCCGACGGTCCCCCCATGTCACACGCCAAGTCGGTTCTTGCGTGTTGCTCGTTTGCTTGTGCGCTTCCCTGCTGATCGTCCTCCACGTCATATCCTGGTTGGTTACGTACCCGACACACTCCTCCAGGGGATCCTCGACGACGCCCTTGAACTGTCCCTTTGTCTTCCCCGAGACGTACATTTTCGTTATCTGAGACGGGCGCAACTGTCGCCTCGGCCACTAGGTGCTCCCTCCCCGGGTCCGTGCTATTCCGTCTGCCCCTGGCATCCAGTACTTTGACGCTCTCGTCAACTCTTACTACCAGGGCGCCAAGACGTTCCCCGTCGTCCTCCACGACGTCCACATGCTGGCAGAGGTCTTCCACCTTTTCGCCGAGTTCTTCCACGTCTTCCGTCACGCCAATCAGTTCGCCGAGTTGTTCCACGTCTTCCGTCACGCCAATCAGTTCGCCGAGTTGTTCCACGCCTTCCATCACGCCAATCAGTTCGCCGAGTTGTTTCACGTCTTCCGTCACGCCAATCAGTTCGCCGAGTTGTTCCACGTCTTCCGTCACGCCAATCAGTTCGCCGAGTTGTTCCACGTCTTCCGTCACGCCAATCAGTTCGCCGAGTTGTTCCACGTCTTCCGTCACGCCAATCAGTTCGCCGAGTTGTTTCACGTCTTCCCTCACATCATCTGGAACGGGCGCAACTGTCGCCTCGGCCATTAGGTGCTCCCTCCCCGGCTCCGCGCTATTCCGTCTGCCCCTGGCATCCAGTACTTTGACGCTCTCGTCAACTCTTACTACCAGGGCGCCAAGACGTTCCCCGTCGTCCTCCACGACGTCCACATGCTGGCAGAGGTCTCCCACCTTTTCGCCGAGTTCTTCCACGCCTTCCGTCACGCCAGCCAGTTGCTCGTCAATTTTCGCCGATAGCTCCGTCTTCATCTCTTTCAGCTCGGCAGCGAGGTTGTCGTTTGGCGTCTTCATTTCTGTAGCGAGGTTGTCGTTTGTCGTCTTCATGTCTTTCAGTTCAGCAGCGAGGTTGTCGTTTGCCGTCTTCATTTCTTCTTTCAGCGAGGCAGCGAGGTTGTTGTTTGTCGTTTCCATTTTGGCAGCGAGGTTGTGGTTTGACGTTTCCATTTTGGCAGTGAGGTTGTCGTTTGCCGTCTTCATTTCAGCCATTTCCGTCTTCATTTCAGCCATTTCCGTCTTCATTTCGGCGAATAATTCTTTCATCATTGCTATCATCCTGGTTTCCGAATCTCCCTCCATCTTGGTTCTAACGTTGCAACTTTTGACGATGTAATGAAACTAGAAGCAATTCGACGAATCCCACTTCTGACACCAGTGTGACTTTTTGGTTGGGTGTGAAGTAAAGTAGACAGATGTAGTCGAGATAAAGAAACACTTTTATTTCCGTAAACAGTAACTTGTACACTCGTTGCAACAACAAGAAAGTCTTTTCCGATTCTCCAACAGCACGGCTCCGAATTCGTAACACAAAAGACTAACTCTTCTCCGTCGGCACAACTCTCCACATCGTCTGTCCGTCTCCGTCGGCACGACTACTCAGCTTTCACATACGTCTGACTGTTCTCCGTCGGCACTACTCAACGCTTCACGTACGTCTGACTGTTCTCCGTCGGCACTACTCAACGCTTCACGTACGTCTGACTCTTCTCACACTTTACCGCTATTTATATCTCCCAGGCACTATTCTGGAAGCTTCAAGAACGTTCACTTATTGCGGCGAGATATACAAAGTAGAAGATTCCAGTAGCCTCTATCCTTTTCTCTCTTTCGGCAAGCGCCCCAACAATGCGGCCATTCTCTGTCTCTTTCCTTCGGCTCCTTTGCGGTAGTGCCGACAATAATGCGATGGGTGACAATTGCGGCTGTCGGCAATTAGATGCGGCGGGCGCGGTGACATTATTATTATTATTATTATTATTATTATTATTATTATTATTATTATTATTATTATTATTATTATTATTATTATTATTATTATTATTATTATTATTATTATTATTATTATTATTATTATTATTATTATTATTATTATTATTATTATTATTATTATTATTATTATTATTATTATTATTATTATTATTATTATTATTATTATTATTATTATTATTATTATTATTATTATTATTATTATTATTATTATTATTATTATTATTATTATTATTATTATTATTATTATTATTATTATTATTATTATTATTATTATTATTATTATTATTATTATTATTATTATTATTATTATTATTATTATTATTATTATTATTATTATTATTATTATTATTATTATTATTATTATTATTATTATTATTATTATTATTATTATTATTATTATTATTATTATTATTATTATTATTATTATTATTATTATTATTATTATTATTATTATTATTATTATTATTATTATTATTATTATTATTATTATTATTATTATTATTATTATTATTATTATTATTATTATTATTATTATTATTATTATTATTATTATTATTATTATTATTATTATTATTATTATTATTATTATTATTATTATTATTATTATTATTATTATTATTATTATTATTATTATTATTATTATTATTATTATTATTATTATTATTATTATTATTATTATTATTATTATTATTATTATTATTATTATTATTATTATTATTATTATTATTATTATTATTATTATTATTATTATTATTATTATTATTATTATTATTATTATTATTATTATTATTATTATTATTATTATTATTATTATTATTATTATAACAATGATAACTATGTGTATTCACATTATAGAGACATTGACTGCCGCCATGTATCAAAACTTGTGGCATTTATAGATTTTAAAACACCTTCCATATTATTATTTTTCTAGGGAAAATGGTGCAATTACCCCAAAATATGTATTAAACAATACAGCAACAGAATGGCGAATGCAGAAGAATAGATACAATCCTGTTTAATTATGCTAATGGGAGACAATAATTCCCATATCACTTCTGTCTCATGTCGTGATTTTGTATTGAGAGCACGAACAGGGACGAATCTGTGAGAAATACTAGTATAATGATCACTAAAGCCCGGATTTCTAAGCAAAATGCTTAACTTTTTCCACACTTTTAAGGATAAGCAGAAATGTTATAATTCGTAAGGCACACCTAGACGAGCAGTTTTAACTATGTTTGAGCTTATTTTAACTATGTTTGAGCTTATTTATGCTTATTTCGCAAGAAAACATTTTTGCTTACATAGTTTACGATGTTTAATTAAAACAGCATATTTTACCCAAAATTGTAAATTTAAAGTACATATCTCACAATTCTCCGTGATTTATCAGTAACTCACTATTTTGTCGGCTAAATGCATAAGAAAGAAATGCTAGGGTATAGCCAGGTGTTGTCAAATAACACCGCAAGGAGAAGAAACTTGCTGTGATTGCGTAGTCAACTTATTGTCTGAGGTATCACAAGGACGGTGATTCCCCGAGTTCCTAGCAGCAGCGTGTTTGCAACAATGGTATTTCTCCAAAATAGCTGCTGGAAGCCCGAAATAATACCTTGCAACAATCATTTTCTCAAACTGGCAAAATTTCAGTAACATTGCCGTTAGAAACACACGGGGCTGCAAAAATTGCGTTTCACAAACTCAGAAAAATTGCAGTTACAGAACACTTTAGAAATTTAACACAGAAAAACATTAAACAGAATTCGCCGAAGAACTGTGGTGCTTTTTAATGCGCCTGTGACGTCATGCGACGTCAAAAGAACATTTTCAATGTACAATTAATAACTTTTCACTGATAGACGGAGGGATTTTACACAGGAAAATCTCAGGATGACCTTCGTTGTGTACTGTAACGGGTAAGAGTTCTGTGAAACGATTAGTATATTAGTTTTTACTTAATTTGGTGCTTATTTTAATTATTTTCATGCTTATTTGCTTGCTTATTTTACTGTTTTATTGTGCTTAGTAACCCGGGCTTATGATCACAGTCGGCAGAAGGACGATTCAGGAAGGAATCTTACACCAGAGAAGCCCAGCGGACAATAGGCATGGGGGACCATTCATGAATCGTGAATGAATCACATGAATCAGTTACTGCAAAGAGATCGTTCAATTAAACTCTATTCTTAACGTTACGTGGGAACCTCTATACATAATTCATGCCTGCAGTCTCTGACTGGATGCATCACGCTGCCCTGGGCTGCAGTGAATTGCCACTCAGGGACACCACTGACACCACTTAACGCCGTTTGCAACCCGGACCGGAGCCTAATCATTACCACCCTTTCATGTCATCTTCTTCATTTCGGTCTAATGACCCATGCTGGCTACGCTCTCTGATCCAGAGTTTGTCTGCTCCTCGACAGTTGACTGTCACCAGGCGGCGTCCACTTGTAAGTCTTGGAGGGGGTGGGGGGCAAGTCCTACATACGAGGAGGGTAAACACAGCAAGGACAGCTAAGAAGATACTTTGCACTTCTATCATAGATTCCATCGGGATGGTAACGTAACAAATATAGCCCCAGGTGTATTCTATGGGATCATCGAGCAAGTTGGGCTCACTTTACATAACTACATACCCACATACGGATTTCATGTTCGTTATACAAAGAAGCATAAGTGTTTACACATCGCCATACAATCTTTCTTAACTTCACTAGCTCAAGAAAGAGAAACTTAGAAAGAGTTACGTCATCGTGTAAGTTATAAACATAACCTGAAATTGCGAAGTCGTCATGCAGTTTGTTAATAACGCTGTCAATTGTCAGGATCATATAAGCGCCGCCGGTGTGACAGAATTTCACACAACAGGAGATCTTTTAGATGTATTGATATAAAACTGTCGTCTTTAAGTACACTTAAACCGGGTTTGAACCCGCGACTTTGGGATCAGTACATAGACCAGCGCCTCACCAACTGCGCCATCTGAGACCGGCGGCTTGTTGGAAGACAAATTTGATCACAGAACTTGGCAAACTTCCGAGTCCGATGGACAAACACATCTACACACCATTTTATGTTTCAATTAGACATTACTTTAATCTAAGTCTCCTTGCTGCAGTGATTTAAAACTCAACAACTGAGAAACTTACAGATTAATACTAATGGTTGATGCGCAATACCTTTTAAACCGCTAAGAACAGAACGCTTCTTTTTTATAGTTTTGGCAACGTTGGCAACATAAATTCCGTGAATTGTTTTTTTTTTTTTTTTTTTTTTTTTTCTTTCCTTGGCCAAGAGCTCTATCGGAAGCTATACGGCCACACTAACTATAGAGGTAGTAATTTGTCGTACCAACAGCACGAAATTGAAGATATTATATGATATAAAAATTCAGAGGAGAAGATCGGAGTAAAATAAAGAGTAAGAAAATATCAAAATCGGAAACCACAACGTTGTATATGACGAAAAATCGCCTGTAAAACGCGCTCATTTTTTATAGTCAATAAATAATTGATTGACACCGGAAAAACTATAATTTGGGAGTATAGGTCTGAATAAAATCTTTCTACCTTGTGTGCAAGGTTCGGACATCCTAATAAAAGATGGTCTAAGGTGGCCTCTTGACCACAGTTGCAATAAGGTGTGCTCCCAGAACCATAGCGGAACAAATACACCGGAGTGTAACAGTGACCCACACGCATCCGCGAGAACAGTGAGATGAAGTGACGCGGGTAACGTAAAGAAGTAAACCATGGACGATTGAGGGGCTGAAAGAGTGGAACACAGGGACAAAAAACATGTTTTGTATTAGTAAAGGCTTCCCACTCCTGAATCCATTGAGAAAGAAGAGAATGTTTGCCAGATCTAAATAATTCCCGTGGGGGTACAGTGATTGGAAAAATTTCATCGGAAAAGCAAGCAGATTTGGCTAATTTATCGGCGATCTCGTTA
This sequence comes from Tenodera sinensis, assembly GCA_030765045.1. Lineage (NCBI taxonomy): Eukaryota > Metazoa > Arthropoda > Insecta > Mantodea > Mantidae > Tenodera > Tenodera sinensis. The sequence goes on from CM060961.1 coordinate 15,712,499, forward strand.
CCATAGATACCAGAATGACTAGGTATCCAAGCAAAGAGCACCCTTGAGATCCCTAGCGTAAGATGGAGTGATTTGAGTGCCTGTACATACCAACAAGTACTGGGTGATAACGAAGGGCTATGTAGTGTCTGCAACACACTCAAGGAATCAGTATAAATATTTGCTGTAATGAATTCCGTATTTCTAAGAAAGTCTAGCACCTTGTAGATGGCGAAAAGCTCTGCAAAATAATTAGAGCAAAAATCCGGTAGCCGAAAGGTACGTCGTATTTCCAACTCTGGTGAGAAAAAAGCTGATCCTACCCTCGGAGGGTCCCCCTGACGTGATCCATCGGTAAAAAAAGTTAGGCGGCCATCTCCTGCCACAGGAATAGGAGCCTGGAATAATAGTCGTGCTCGGAAGTCTACAGGATAATCTAAAATGCGCACACAGGCCGTAACATACGTAATGGTATGTAAGCCTGTGACAAAGTCAAAAGAATAGCATGGGTAAGTTTCTGCACGTTGTAAAAACCGGGCGTGATTTGTCAGAAATCGGTAGGCTAGCATGAGTGGTAAGGTCATGACTTCCGTTTGAAGCCGCCCTTCTGGACAGCGTTCCAGTAACAATTGTAACTTAGGGAATAGTGGAAAAGTTATACTGCCCCAGGGGCAAGATGTTTCAAAGGGGTGAGGCCTAGTTCTCTGTGCATTACCATTATTGGTGTCGAGTGGGCATAGCCCACTATAAGTCGAAGAAATCGATTGAGGCTGACTTGTAAGGGCATTAATGCACCTGCAGCAGCTATACCCCAGAGAAAGATTCCATAGGTGATCATACCCTGCACTACAGCCTTGTACAGGTGCAAAAGTACCTTGGGGTGGGAACCCCAGTTTTTCCATAATAACGCACGAAAGAAGTGGAGCTTACTGTCCAACCTGTTACGTAAGCAAGAAATATGTGCCCGCCAGTTTAGTCGATGATCAAGTGTGATACCCAAGAAGGTGTATGTATTAACCTCACGTACAGGTTGGGATTCCCAGTAAATTGGGGGAAGGCAAATGTGTCGACGATTGCGGGTAAAATGTACCAGAGCAGCTTTCTCTTTATTCACTGTTAGTCCGTTAGAGTCGGTCCACTCTCTCAAGGCTTTCACGGCGTTATTTAAGGAAACACGAGGTTGTGCTACATTGCCACCAGGCACGTATAGTACGATGTCATCCGCGTATACCAGTAGTCGAGCATGAGGTAGAACCACCTCCGCCATTCCTGTGATATAAACCAGAAATAGGAGTGGACTAAGGCATGAACCCTGTGGCAAACCCTCACTTGTAGTCCGCGGTCCCACCAAAGTACCCCCAGAACGCACTGTAATGCGGCGATCCACAAATAGCTGATATAATAAGTTACAAAATCGCGTTGGTACACCGAGTTGTGTCAGCCGTTTAAAAAGTATGATCAGAGAAACACAATCAAAACCTCGTGCAATATCTAGAAAAAGTGCATCTAGAGTAGTATTATCTTTAAAGGATAAGTAGATATCTGTTACCAGAAGGGATAAGCTATCGAGAGTAGAGCGGCCTCTGCGGAAGCCGTTGTACCATTTAGGGAAAAAATGTCGATGTTCCAGCCAATGATACAGCCGGTTGGCGAGGAGGCGTTCAAATATTTTGCGGGGGCAAGAGGATAAAGCTATGGGTCGAAAGTTAGATGGAGAAGTGGGAGTTCTTCCTGGTTTCAAGAAGGGGAGCACTGTGAAGTGCTTCCAGGTAACAGGCAGAATACCGTAACTCAGAAAATAATTAAAGCAAAGTAAAAGTTGCTCCTTCCAGGAATGTGGCAGCTGCCGGAGCATCGCATAGGAGATCTCATCAGGACCAGGGGAGGTGGATTTAGTACCCGACAGAGCAACTACAAACTCCGACTGGGTGAAAGGATCCAGTAAGGGATCATCAGGTATGGAAACAAGCGAAAGCAAATTGCTTGTTTTTTTCACCAAAGTTATGGCAGGAATGGCAGTCCCTATGTCGGGCACGTGAATTATTATACTGAGCTTATAATAAGCACTACAATGTAAATAAAACTTACCAAAATGACTTAAGAGTAGTTTTTAGAGTTAGTGAGCACTTCCAAGGACTGTAACCCATCGGCCCTCTCTTTTTAGGACGCTTGCAATGTCAACAAATACACGCCATCTTGCCGAGTACCAACATAATTGAGGGACTGAAATCCCCTAGACTGCCTATGTTTCGACTCATCCTTCTTCTTCTTCTTCTGCTCCTTCATATTCGTATTCGCCTTCCGCACATGTAAACAGAAATGTTGACGCAGAGCGTTTTGAAGACCTAGTATACGAGAGGAAATACTATTAGATGAATTTGTAATATTTTACTCGTTATTTTAGATCCATTTGCTCATTATTCTGTCATCCTACGTGGTCGAGGGGTAACTCCCGAGGTCGTGGGTGCAAACCCGGCGGGGGGCGATGGGTTTTTGGGAGTAAAAATCCTCAGCATAACTTCCTTCGGAAGGGAAGCAAAGCCGGTGGTACCCATGTCGTAGATTTATGACACGTAAAAGAACCTCAAGCCTGATAAAGAGGCCTGTGAGAAAAATTAAGCGGTCTTTCACATGTAATATAGATTGCGACACTGAGAAACACAGCAGGGTGTTGTTTTTTTTTGTGGAGTGAACCATATCGGAGATATGCCTTGTTATTTGGGTGAGTTTTGGAGAACTTATACTTCTGTCCAATGGAACATCGTTCAACTTTTTATGTTAACCGTGCAAAGGAAACGGAATTTGAAAGCTTTAAAAGATTTGACTATCGTTCAAAGCCTACTGTATTCTCATATTCCCCTTGTACCTAGAAGGAAATAAACAATAAGATATAATATAAGATATAATGTACTCTGTGTGATTCTACTCTCACCGTTCAGCAAGACACACTCACCAGCGACTTCAGTATGGAGTTCCGCTAGCTTTGGGTGATCAACAATATCACAAGAAAATCATCAAGTTCATCAAAGCATGCAAATTTAATGTTTAAATTCAATGTGAACTCCATGATTTTTTCCTTCGTCTTTTTTTTTTTTCTCAATGTTTAGTCGCGATATGACTTTAATTTGAAGCGACCTTAAACAATAATAATAATAATAATAATAATAATAATAATAATAATAATAATAATAATAATAATAATAATAATAATAATAATAATAATAATAATAATAATAATAATAATAATAATAATAATAATAATAATAATAATAATAATAATAATAATAATAATAATAATAATAATAATAATAATAATAATAATAATAATAATAATAATAATAATAATAATAATAATAATAATAATAATAATAATAATAATAATAATAATAATAAAAAGATAATTTGTACAAATGTTTATCTCAACTAACACGAAGAAGATATAGGAATAAGAGTTTGTAAGAATGGTTAGTACAAGAGTAGAGAAAGTCATGTGAGTGTAACACATCAGATTATTAAAATTATTTTGTTGTTTAACGACGTGATGTGATCCTAGCAATTGACAGCGTCGTCTAAGAACAAAATAAAAAGAAAATTACCAGGATCACATCAGCCTCGCCGGTGTGCCGGTATTTTGTCCCGCAGGAGTTCTTATACATGCCAGTAAATCTACAGACATGGAGATGTCGTTTTTAAGTCCACTTAAAAACCTTTGGTCTGGGCCGCAATTAAACCCGCGACCTTGGGATCAGTAGGCCAGCGTCTAACCAACTGAGCCACCGAGAGCGATGCAACACATCAGATTTTACATGTTAGCGGTGCAAAGAGAACAGAATCTCAGAGCTTTAAAACATTTGACTATCGCACAAAGCCTACTGTATTCCCATGTTCCTCTTGCACCTACAAGGAAATAAGCAATAAGATCATTTGTACAAATGTTTATCTCAACTAACACAAAGAAGATATAGAAACAAGAGTGTAAGAAAGGCTAGTACAAGAGTAGAGAAAGTCATGTGAGTGCAATACATCAGATTTTTATCATTGTGTCCTACATATCCATAAAAGTTGGTAACCCTAGCTTTGGCGGTTATTATTTTTGTCGTTTGATGGCAGCTCTGAAGCGTCAAAAGATGTGGTTTTCCTCACGCATAATTTTCCTATTAAAGAATGCGTCGTAAAAGGCGTCGGTGCTTGGGCCACAGACACTAAAAGTGCTACCACCAACTCTTGAGGTTTTCTGGTAAGTATTATTCATATTCTAGACCACAGAACACTCTATTAGTTCTAGACCTTTCAGTTTTAATTACGGAAGGTTGTCCCATAAAAGCAGTATTGGTATCCGTGGTAAGTTGACGTTTCCTTTTGTTTTACTCCTTAAGCATAGTTTAAAATACTTAAGTGTATGCAAAATCAAACTCTTTCAGCCTTATAAATTGCAAATGTGATAGAATGGACAACCTGGAGCACTTAGTATAAAGTACAGAACGACTAATATTACAGATGAGAGTATCGACGTTAAAGCATTCTCAGAACATTTTAAAAGAAGAAAAAGACTAATATGAAAGTTATTGTTTGTTGATAAATAGTGTACTTTAAGTTTAAATGGTCTAATAAACATTACAAGTCTTTGAATAGCCAGTGGCTTGAAACAAATTATGGAGCGAAAAACACATGTGGGTGAAATGATAAGTTAACAAAAACAGTTAAACCTTAATTTAACACAAAATAAAGAAGAAATGGTTTAACTTAACCTTAAAGGATATCTTCAAACTGGCTTCGAAAACGCAATGAACAAGAGAAAAAGGTGAGTGTAATAATAATAATAATAATAATAATAATAATAATAATAATAATAATAATAATAATAATAATAATAATAATAATAATAATAATAATAATAATAATAATAATAATAATAATAATAATAATAATAATAATAATAATAATAATAATAATAATAATAATAATAATAATAATAATAATAATAATAATAATAATAATAATAATAATAATAATAATAATAATAATAATAATAATAATAATAATAATAATAATAATAATAATAATAATAATAATAATAATAATAATAATAATAATAATAATAATAATAATAATAATAATAATAATAATAATAATAATAATAATAATAATAATAATAATAATAATAATAATAATAATAATAATAATAATAATAATAATAATCATCATCATCATAATCATAATAATAGTAATAATTAATAATAATAACAATAACAACAACAACAAATCATGTAAACTTCATGATTTGTTTCCTCCTTTTTTTCCTCAATGTTTAGTCGCGATATGACTTTTATGTTGAAGCGACTTCAAATAAGAAATAAATTAAAAAAAAAAAACGTCCTCAGTTGATATTTTACAAATGCTGAGTTTAGGTCTCGCCGAAACATTAAAACCTGTAGGTATCTATATAAAGTAGTTATGTTTTGTGAAACTGTGCAGGTATGTTGCTGATGGTGCCAGAGAAAGCAGCAAGACGGACAGCAGGCCGCCTAACAAGAAGTGAGTACCAAGAGAAGTAGGTACATTTATTGTCGATGTCCCACGGTCCAACTTTCTGTCCAAGGCATCGTGTACAACAAAAGTGCATCGTGAGACATCGAGAGTTGTTGCACACAATTTCTATCCTATTTCTTGTATTCAACCTGTTTGTATACATGCAATGCGACTGAGTTGCATCTAAGTTTTTCATCCAACAATTTGCAAATAGGCAATCAGCATCTATAATGTAATAATATGGCGGACTGCATAGCTGTGCTGCACAGGCAACATGTAGTCGGCTGTGGCACTTTCAATGTAATGGGTATTTTAATAAAACGTTCAATTTGTTCTGGAAGATACACATTAACGTTTTTTCGTGACCATTAACATATATTACTAAGATGGTTATTACATGTGTAGCAATATATCATAAATAATAAGCAATCTATATAGCGTTCCACTCTTAGAAGACAGTATGGAGTTAAATGGGACATCTCTGTCTCTATCTAGCGCATACAAGTTGCCATTAGCCGCGTCCTTTTCTACCCTCGCGCTGTTGCCAGATCCCTAATAGCATGGTATAAATATTCATTTGTTATAAATTTCAGATTTGAACACATTATCCCATGCAGAATTTTTTTCTCTATCAGGTTATATCCTTTTTAGAGTCATTATACATTTCTATAGGTCCAAATTTCTTCAGAAAACGTTTTTTTTTTCAATAGAAGTCCGATATTTGCTGTTTCTATACTCATCACGCACTAACTAACAAATTAACTGATAGAATATGTCTATATTTTTTTCTTAGGTAGAGTAAACCATAGTGGTACTACCTGCCCACTTTGAATTCTCTATGTTTGCCCAGTTAAATGTTATAATTTTTAAAATTAAATGTTTTCGGAAAATTTTATATATGTGCACTGCAAAAGTTACGCAGTGTGAAACTTTTTTGTTATTGAGTTTACATCAGGGAACCAGCGAGAACAAATGTTGAGGAAGGTTGGAGAAAGTTTTTAAAATAAACCAAAAGGCAGTAACCTCTTTCTTTTATCCAGTAAGGCAAACAAAAGGTATTCATCTATTCAGCGTATTCTCGCGCCAGGCCTGACACAGAAGATAGTATAAGGAGCAGCACTAACATTAGTTCGAAAGAAACCGTGTGTGTAACTGTGAGCTGTTATTGCGTTATTTGTTTAATATTTTTGTAAATATTTGTAGTTATGGAGGGGGAAGCTAGGAAGAGACGATATGTTGGTAAATTAAGAAGTAAGGAACGCCAAATAATTATGAAGGTGTTAGATTATTTTTCAAGTAAAATGCGTGTAAGTAAGGCAGTAAAAGAAACAGCTAAGGCTATCGGGTGCTCAGAAGCAGTAGTGTGTAGGATTAAAAAGGAAGTAATGAAAGGACCTCTAAGAACGCCATCGAAAAAGAAAGCAAAAAGGGCGGGGAAAAAAGAAGTGTATAGTGAATAGTGCAATGTGGAGTGCGGCGAATTGTTCATTCTTTACAGTTTGCAAATATTCCACCCACGCTGAATATAATTTTGTCACGATTCAACAGTGATGAGACCCTACCAAATTTCTCAAGGACCACTCTTAGTCGGTTCTTACATGATTTGGGGTCCGAATATGAAAGAAAGGGTAACAAGTGCATATTAATAGAAAGAGACGATATCGATATCATCAGATGGCGACATAAATATCTAAAAGACGTAAAAAGGTTTAGGGACCAGGGGAAATCAATTGTTTATACAGACGAGTCATTTGTAAATTTAGGTCATACAGTAACAAAGGCGTGGAGGGATACCAAAGTTAAAAGTGTCCGTCTCGTCAAGCAGCAATTGAAGGACTAAGTACAGGACTCGGCCAGCTCGAGTCGCGCGCGGAGAAAGATTCGCAACTAGTACATGTTGCAACACTGCGCTCCATTTAACGTGTACTGTCATCTAAGGGTGGAACGCGCTTTAGTTAACAGTGTGTTTCAATTTTATGTGCTGAAATGAATTCAAATCTCTATCCATCCATACTAAGACTAAAACCATTACAATTGTTCCTTATCTCTTTCGTGTTTGTCTCATATTTGTGTCCTGGTGTGTAATTTTGCCTTCGACGCGATGTAAAATATTGAGAAATAAATCTTCGTCAATTCGTAGAAAATTGCGATAGTTTTCCGGTTCCTCTAACCTCAATTCGTTTTGTAGCAGACCCAATATACCTCGGCCCGTGTCCTGTTCTCATGATCATGTCCACCAACGTCTTTTACTTGTAATACATCTTTTCTTCCTACCGAGACAGACTCGTATAAGACAAACCTATACTTAATACAGCAATCGCTAAATTAATATTTCCGTCCGCCATGTTTATTTCCCACGTGAACTGACATTTGTATTGGACCAAAATGAGTCATAGTGTGACAGACACTGTTTCTTTTGTGTGTAATTCCATTGGATACAAAAAGTTTGGTCAAAAAAGTTGGACTGTGGGACACCAACTATGAGTGTACTTTATTTAAATATCTTCTGCCCTAAGCCTCTTCTGTTTAGAATTTTCTACGCCATAATATGTCTGTATAATATTTGTTTTTACTGTAATTTATAGCGCAAAGTCTTCTAAATATGAGAGAACTCCAACCCCCGCCAAAATTATAATTTTTATGCTCGACCATGCCAAAATGTAGCGCTTACACGCCACTGTAATGGCCTCATTATATCCGTAAGGATACTGCTAACCGCCAATAAAATGTGCACCTGTTCATAACGACGCTGCAATCCACCAGTCAAAGTTGCAATAGTTCATGACGACATTGCAATCCACCAATCACAGGTACATCTGTTCATAACGACGCTGCAATCCACCAGTCAAAGCTGCAATAGTTCATAACGACATTGCAATCCACCAATCACAGGTACATCTGTTCATAACGACACTGCAATCCACCAGTCAAAGCTGCAATAGTTCATAACGACATTGCAATCCACCAATCACAGGTACATCTGTTCATAACGACGCTGCAATCCACCAGTCAAAGCTGCAATAGTTCATAACGACATTGCAATCCACCAATCACAGGTACATCTGTTCATAACGACGCTGCAATCCACCAGTCAAAGCTGCAATAGTTCATAACGACATTGCAATCCACCAATCACAGGTACATCTGTTCATAACGACACTGCAATCCACCAATCAAAGGTACATCTGTTCATAACGACGCTGCAATCCACCAGTGAAAGTTACAATAGTTCATAACGACATTGCAATCCACCAATCACAGGTACATCTGTTCATAACGACATTGCAATCCACCAATCACAGGTACATCTGTTCATAACGACGCTGCAATCCACCAGTCAAAGTTGCAATAGTTCATAACGACATTGTAATCCACCAATCACAGGTACATCTGTTCATAACGACGCTGCAATCCACCAGTCAAAGTTGCAATAGTTCATAACGACATTGTAATCCACCAATCACAGGTACATCTGTTCATAACGACGCTGCAATCCACCAGTCAAAGCTGCAATAGTTCATAACGACATTGCAATCCACCAATCACAGGTACATCTGTTCATAACGACACTGCAATCCACCAATCAAAGTTGCAATAGTTCATAACGACATTGTAATCCACCAATCACAGGTACATCTGTTCATAACGACGCTGCAATCCACCAGTCAAAGTTGCAATAGTTCATAACGACATTGTAATCCACCAATCACAGGTACATCTGTTCATAACGACGCTGCAATCCACCAGTCAAAGTTGCAATAGTTCATAACGACATTGCAATCCACCAATCACAGGTACATCTGTTCATAACGACACTGCAATCCACCAATCAAAGGTACACCTGTTCATAACGACACTGCAATCCACCAATCAAAGGTACACCTGTTCATAACGACGCTGCAATCCACCAGTCAAAGCTGCAATAGTTCATAACGACACTGTTAGTCCACCAATCAAAGCTGCACCAGTTCATAACGACATTGCAATCCACCAATCAAAGGTACACCTGTTCATAACGACACTGCAATCCACCAATCAAAGGTACACCTGTTCATAACGACACTGCAATCCACCAGTCAAAGCTGCAATAGTTCATAACGACACTGTTAGTCCACCAATCAAAGGTGCACTTGGACATAACGACACTGCAATCCACCAATCAAAGGTACACCTGTTCATAACGACACTGCAATCCACCAGTCAAAGCTGCAATAGTTCATAACGACACTGTTAGTCCACCAATCAAAGGTGCACTTGGACATAACGACACTGCTAAACACCAACAAAAAGATCTGCATTTGGCAATCAATACTTCGCTATCTGCATACACTTCTACGTAGCTGAAAGCGAAGCTATTGATTCCCGTATATGAAGTAAAGCTACTCTGTTTATTTAATAATTAGTATTACTATTGTAAATAACATTCTAAATTCAATTGGTCTTCTGGTCTTTGAAAGTCTGCTTTTTTAAAGATTACAGCATATATGCTTTCTGTGTCATTGTGTTAAGGCCAATGTAATAAAAGTTGAAAGTGCAACTATCGATTCATGTATGTACATAAAATAACAAAACATGATTAAATTGTCGGACACCAGTGTGAACACATTAAAAATCTCATGCAAATACACACACAATTTTCTCTACTCATGGCAAAGACACATATATGTGATATATACTGAAGTTTTGTCCAGCTTTCCTCTAGTCACGCTTCAGGTTTTCCTTGCAGGTAGCATTTCAATTAAGGGCGTGCAAACTTCTCCATTCCGGTCGCCCACTACATTGTTGAACCCAGGATTCACTACGCAGACAGAACTCGCTGATTGAACATCGTACAGCATTGAAACAAATTACATTTCTGCGGTTATCACGCTTCCTCTAGTCCTCACATGAGATTGCCTGGAATGCTCGGTTCAGGGCAAGGGAAGGGCAGGTCTATAAAAAAAGATACTTTTCTTCGCATTCCGACTAGCGTTCTGGAGTGTTTGGGTTTAGTATCCCGCTCTCTCCAACCAATCGTATGCAGACTGGGACAGGAGAACGTGCACGCTGCTCATAAGTAAAGGCCGGAGGGATGTGCGCTCGCATGCGATACAGGTTAGCTGAATGCAGAGTATGAATGACGTCAGAAATGCAGCACGGCCAGCAAATGTGCAAACAACTGCCACTAGAAGCAAGGGTCGAAAACAACGTAACTTAGTACTCTGCAAACTAGTGAAGCATTGCCTTGCAAGTATATGCAGACGCAAGGTCAAGGTGCAGTATAACGCGACTATTTTGTTTCTTCTCGCAGTGAGCTGCAGACGTGGAATCATAGTCTTCTTTAGGTTGTTCTGCAGTGAGGCGGTTTTCGTGGTCAGGCTGTACCTACCTGCAGTTGTTTACATGCGCGAGTGATAACAGTTAAGTCCATGTGCAGTACACCTATGGAAAAACGCGCACGCGTCCCTCCGGCCTTTACTCATAAGTATTGTCCATGGCATTTGCTACACCTCAGTGGCAAGAGGCCCGGCGTAAGCGCTTGTCACTTCCGGCGAGAGTCGCTGGGGTCAGCTATTAAAATTATAGTCTTCGAATTGTGACCTTGACTACGGAAGGTACCTTGGTACCTCCATTACACGTGCGAATTCTCTACTGTAATTCTCCCACTTTCTCTCACAATACCCTTTTTTAATTCACGGATTGTGTGCAAATTGTCTTGGTGTGTCTTATGTTTTAATTTGCACATAAAGCAAAATTCGCAGGCTGACAAATTGGGGTACTCAGAGGGCTATAATCTACTACCAGAGTTCACACAACTCTTCTGGAATTGTGACCCTGACTGGCAATCCAGCTGCCTAGCCTACGATTGGTTAATGTTTAGATTACTGGGAGTAAGCGATATCATACATTTGCTTACTCACAGCGATCGACACGTACCTACAGGCTGCACAGAAAGTGTTCAGCATCTTATTATGTTTTCACAGCCAACACTAAATAGTCTTATTTTATATTTGTGATATTTATAGCAATGACTTGTACATTTTCTAAGTTAGCTGAAAGGTTAAGGCCAAGCTATTACACAGTCAAAGCAGGGAAATGCTTGTAAATATGGTTGACTTGCTGAAGAAAAGGCAAAGGAATGAATAAAGATGTGATAAACTAAATAACCAGTATAAGGGTATTCAACATTGCTTGATCCAAGCGCTGTCCATCATGCAGTCGACCGGTCACTAGCTCTGGGATGGCTCAGGCAGTAACGTCTGTGGCCCGCATTCGAAAGGTCACAGGTTCGATTCCCTTGGTTGCGCACTCTGACATGGGTTTTTCCGTGGTTTCTCCAAATACAGGGGGGGGGCATTAATTTCTATTCCACGGACTCCTTTTCCTTCATTTTTCATTTCCCTCCCTTGTCATCTTTCAGGTTTGGTTGCTAGCGCGGTTCATTCCGGCGAATGCGGACAGATGGCACAGCTGCTTGTGTTCTGGACACCGTCTTTCCCTGGCACTCCTGGAAGTCGCTGCCCGGGCCGTAAGGATCATCTCGTACCCTCTCCCTGGTTAGAGAAAACACTTCATTTGTGCGTCAGGTGTAAATATCTGTAACTCTTAGGGATTTCTGGGCTCCACTCTCTGACAAGCCTCCGGTCTCACTTCGCCTCCCTGGTGGGCGCGGTAGCCTGCAGAAGATGCATGTCGGGGTCGCGGTGTGTCGAGGTGTCCCCCTCGGTTACTACTACTACTACTACTACTACACACACACACACACACACACACCAACTCTGACAACTAACTTGTTTCATAGCTTCATTAAGATTTTCACTTGTCTAGATCTGTTCCACAAATTATGAATAAATATGAATAAACCATGAATGAGCATGAATAAAGTTTGATTCTACGTCAAAATTATGGGACCAATAATCCTAGGTATTTTGCGATATAACATGCACTCATGCTTAATCAGTGAAGATAGTGAATTTAGGATTAACAACGCCATTGGCAACATTTTGTAAAACCCAGTTACAAAAATTCAAACAACTCACATTATCGAGTAAAATTATGTTTTCGGGCTTATTAACCGTAGTGGAGTCGATGCGTGAACACCTGACGTTTCGCCCGCCATTCCGACGACCATCATCAGAGGCAGGTGACTTGTGAAAGTCTAAACTCACAACTCACGTTATCTCCACGCTAATATTTATGCAACATTGTCACTTTCTAGATCTTAAACCTAGTAGTTTTAGCTGCACTAAATGATGTGGGTTTTGGAACACCTATTTCTCGTGAGAGGTGGCGGAGAGACTTCCAGGAGAATCTACAATCTTATCGTTTTCCCTCAGTAAATAACATGGATTTCTCTTTCCACGTTTATCCAGAATTGACTCTGTTTATCTAAACTTATTCACGAAGTTTAATGTAGTTGTCTTATGTGACACGTGAACGTCAGGGAAAGGTCGTCGCACCTTTCCACAATTATTCCTCTTTCTGAAGTAACATATGACAAAACAATCCTTTCTTGTAATGTAAGCTTTTGTAGTGCCGTATTAAGTCACAATTTCAACTAGACATACCAATAGAGCTCATCAATTACTATCACTCGCAATGTGATAGTAATAGCAATACTAATAGTGCTTGAGTAGCCCAAAGCTGTTAGATAAGGCATGGGGAAGAGGGGTGACAGGAATGAACTCGGGTATTTACCCTTTCGACTTACTCCATCAACAAATGCAGGCCACTCTTCTCTTCCGGTTCTGTTTGCTTACAGATATACACATATTTACAAACAAGACGTTCAGTGGTGAAACCGAATAGAAATATCACATATTGTCCGACATTACACTAAACTGCAGTGGGCATTACACCAAAAAGCAGTGCTGCTAACCTACATAATAAAAGCATTATTTCTAATCTCAAACACCATAGAGTTAAAGTAACATGCTTTCAAACGATAATAATGCTTGAACATGGTTACTACACAACACATGATGAACCTACTCATCTTCGGCAAATCTTGTTCTGCAATAACACTTTTGGATAAAATCACTTCCGAACGCTAAGTATTGTAATAAATATTTAATGTACTACTGTGTTGCTAACACAAACATAACATTAACTATAATTGCGTATAATGCTCTGAAACAATGCAAGACAAAACCACGCACACACCAGCAATAAATGGCGCCCACAGGTTAATTAATTAATACGACGTCTAAACAGAATCTTGTTTTAAAATCTATGGGTTTGCTTCTCTGCAACGCGTTCAAAAACAAGGGTTTCTATGGCAACATAACGGATGCATTAACACCAATGGCCGCACCTTTACCATGGCTATATTTTACCAACAGTTGGCTGTACTAATGCAACCTAACTGGTGGAATATCACCCAATATAACCGGACCGCGCCATAATGGGTAAAAAAGTCACAGTTGGTTTTTGGGGCATTCTATAACATCAGAGAACCCGTTGATCGGTAGAATCAGATCCTGCGTTGCCTGATCTGCCTGTACGTTTCCTATAATGCCACAATGTTCAGGAACTCAGACGAAGACCACCCACAAACCATCAAGAGGTAAAGAAGGTAACTGATCATGGGTTTTAGTGGTTGAGAGCTGTAGAGATTAAGGCACCGAGGAAATCAGAACAAATGACACTGGATTGCAAGGAAAAAAGCGCATGAAAATTAGTGTCAGTAGAAAGAAGAAATCGAGGACGCCCAAAGAGGACTTGGCTGGAAGGAGTTGCAACAGCAATGACATCCAGAGATTTGCAAGTAGAAATAAGGGCGGATGGAGAGGAGTGGCGTTTGGGTAAGGGAAGATGGCGACAGCTGTTAAGACACCGGAAGATAGATATTTTCCATTCACTATTCTCGCCGCAGTTATAAATATTCCTGGCGAACTAATTTATATTTACATTTTCACTCACAATTTGCCCAAATTCACCCAGAGGGATCTGCAAGTACCAGATCAAACTGTGTCGAAATGCGATGTGCCGCTTGCTCTTATAGAAATTGAGCTCTTCCCGCGTGACTCAAACAAACCTCATGTCATTTGCTCATCTCACGCGCCAACTCCGTCGAGTTAAGTGCCATTTGTTCATGACTGTGTTTGCATTACTTTTATCATTGTGTGACACAGGATTTTCCATGTTACAGAGTCAATTTGGTCTATTAACTTTCCGAAAGTGTCGTAGAAATACAGGGTGGGTCAAAGAAACAGGAAATTTTAATTTCGTTGTTGTTAGTACATGGTTTACATCAGAAGGCTTAGATCCATGTCGTTGTTGAGCGTGATAGTTGCAATTTAGTAAACATGGAACAGTGGATTGGTGCGCAAAGAGGATTTGCTTTAAAAACTTATCTAACTGGTCAAAGCGCCGTCGTCATGATGCTGTGCCCTCTGCTCATGCGATGAATGACTGGGTTCGTAAATCAGAAGAAACAGGCTCAACACTAAAGAAGAAACCTCCAGGTAAACCAAAATCTATTCGTACACCTGAAAATATTGAGAAAGTTAGAGTTGCTGTAGTGAACAGCCTGACACATTCAGTCTGGAGACATTCTCTGGCACTTAACATGGTCCGCTCTAGTGTACGAGGAATACTGAAAAATGATCTAAAATTTCACCCCTACAAGTTGCAAGTTGTGCATAAATTAAATGTGCAGGACGTAAATAATCATGTCATGTTATGTGAGCGATTTTTTAATGAGACCGAAAATAACGAAGAAGTTCTTGCGAATTTATGGATGTCTGATGAAGCCCACTTCCATTTGAATGGCTTCGTAAATAAGCAGAACTTTAGGTATTATGCACAAGAGAATCCACGGCAACCTCATGAGCTGCCCCTGCACTCACAAAAGGTAACTGTTTGGAGTGCTGTCTCTTCCAAAGGAATTATTGGGCCATACTTCCTTGAAGATTTCAATGGTCGCGTGCAAACTGTTACTGCAGATCGTTATGTGACAATGATTCAGCAATTCTTATGTGGTCAAATAAGAAGTTATGGGATCAACAGAACAGCTTGGTTTCAGCAAGACGGTGCAACAGCACATACTGCATGAATCTCTATGACGGAACTGCAAAATTTGTTTGGGAATCATGTCTTATCGAGGAATGGAAACATTCCGTGGCCTGCACGATCCCCTGATTTGTCTGCATGTGATTACTTTTTATGGCGGTATCTCAAAAGTAAAGTATACGCAAAAGAGCCACGAAACATTGACGACCTGAAGACAGAAATTCGTGAAGAAATTGCGAGAATGCCAGTAGTTATGTTGCAAAGAATGATGAGAAACTTTAAAGATCGATTACAAGAATGCTTGCGTGTTGGTGGTGGACACCTAAAGGATGTTATTTTCAAGAAATAGTGGTTATAGCAAATGGCGTACTATTTTCTAGATCTTCATATAATAAAAATTCATTTAATGCATTATCTAAGGTTTCATTTCACAATTTCAAAATTTCCCGTTTCTTTGACCCACCCTGTACAAAAGAACTCTCCCCTCTAAACTTCAAATCTCGCGAGTTTGGCAACTACCAGATGCATTTTTAAGATTCCTAAACTTTTTCACCAGGAACGTTTTAACATGGGCGATTATTACTTACATGTAACTTAACAAATATATGGTTCCTATTACAATAACACTTTACAAACATATATAAAATTATATCTAATACAGATTAGATTTGGCAATAATATTTATAGTGTAAAATACAGTCTCAACTGGTACCAATAGTGGTGATACAAAATACTAATTAAGAGCACATTAATCTTCAATTATTTCTCCCGTTGGCTAACGACCTGCAAGGAATAAATATTGCAATAACAAACGAGTTATAGAATGCCAAATAGCGGCATGCTTGTTAAGAATGGCTTTTTAAGCTTGACAAATAATAATTGCATTCAGCTTCTTGACAACATTACAGAATAGTCGATATTATGTAGACTTAATGTTTGCAGTGATCATAAAATGTATGTGAAATGAATGTCTAGATCAAGGAAGGATGTGATCAGAAAGCGGTCTGCTCGGGAGGATGAAGAGTACAATATGCAACATCCACGACGTGGAGCTGCCCTTATCTTCAACAACAAGAAGTTCGAGTACAAGGCTGCAAGAACCGGCTCCGAGCATGATGTTCAAGCTCTCAATAGAACATTCAGAAAGCTGGGTTTTGAAACTCGAATCCATATTGATCTCACCCACGAGAAATTTTTCAACGTAATAAAGGAAAGTAAGTAGCTCTATTAAATATGCTAATTGTTGGTAATTATTTAATAATTAGTATATGTCCGTATGAAAATACGAAGAAAACATTCCCAAATATTATTAAATACCCGTACATTTTTTAAAGCCCAACACTTTATACTGTAATGTTGTTGTTAGCTAATGCTGGATTTCTAACAATGAAGTCATTAATCCTCTTGCTCTCCAATATTTTTCACTGATGGATGGGGCACTAGAAGTGGCCGGGCAAATTTGAAGATGGTCTCGATCCATTTCCTCTTGCAGATCACATAGAGGACAGAGTGGTGAAGAATATATCCCAATTCTGTTTAAATGTTTTGCCAGACAATCATGTCCTGTAATCAACCTGAAGGTTGCAACTGCTGTTTTTCAAGAATACTCAGGAATTACCATTTGAATGTTTGGGAGTTCCCATCTTTTGTTTTTGGATCTTTCATAATATTTTGCTATAATTTTTTTGAATTCAGAGTTGACTAATCTTTTAGCTGCATAAAATGGTAGATTAACTATTGATTTCTGCACATTACCGGTACCCTTTTTTGCAAGAAAATCAGCTTTCTCATTACCACTCAGTCCACAGTGAGCTGGTATCCATTGGAAGACTAGGTGTTTTTGAAGTGCTGTTAGATGGGTAAGGATTTTCCAACATTCTATAATTATTTGGTTTTTTGGTGACAACTTGAAAGTAATTGCTATAATTGCCGCTCTGGAATCTAAGAGAATAGCTGCCTGATAAAAATGAGATTTTATTCGCTTTATTTTATTCACTTCCCCAGTACGTAAAGCTTTTCGTTTGGCCACGCTGTCTTTGTCAATATTTTTGAACATAATTAAGTGTTCCTTAAAAGAGTAAGACAATTGTAAATGGTCACAACATACGCACAGATACACAGATTCAGACAAACGTAAATACAAGGCAAATAACCACATAAATAGAATGATGCAAAAGAGCTTTTTAGCACACGTGCAATCTCTAACTGAAGCAACCTAGCACTGGAGGGAGGCATTGTATACATTCCAGGGAAAACAGAAGATAAGATGCACAGTTTTTTTTTTTTTTTTTTTTTTTTTTTTTTTTTTTTTTTTTTTTTTTTGAGTGCTGCTGGATTGCAGGTCAGACTAATGCTAACCACGTGTTAAATACCGACAACTGCCGACAACACTGGTTTAGCGTTGCTGTGGGAACGTCTTAGCTCTAATTGGTTCCTCTTTTCGTTGATATGGCGATCACAATGACGCACCCATTCCCTCCTATTCATTTAGACCTTTCCATTTCCACCATGTGATGAGCAACTGTCAATCACCTTCTTGTTTGGCGCCGAGTTTAATATTGCGACACAAAGGCTATGATCCAAGGTTGGAGTAATGCAGTTGGAAAGATAAACAAAGATAATTAGCACTTCTACCCAGCGTAAACAGCTCTATTATCAGAAAACAGGAACAATCGGGATGTTTCCCTGCTCCCCGCTTCCAGAGTGTTCTGTAACTGTAACCAGCTGTTGTATAATCGAGTATTCTCACGAGAGAGCGTCAGTGAAGAAGTTATTGAGTGCGTTTCTGGTGCTAAAAAGGTGCTGTTCTCCGAGTGAGTTTATAACGACTGTTGCGACGTGCAGAGTGCTGCTACTGCAGTGGAGATTGGAGAAGTCTTGTGTTCAACTCTCCAGCTCTGAAGTTAATCGTCCGGAAGAAGAGGTTACACCGTGCGTATTACATTTCTCCACTATTTTACGAAGAAAGTGAAGTGACTGAAAAGTTGAACTACATCAATTTGGCGAGCTGAAAGTTAAAAACTGGACAAAATCAGAACATGTATATTCTGTTGAATATTACTCGTATTTAAAGGTCCTTACTTACCATTTTATTCATGCAACATTTCTTTCGGTGCATATAAGACTTTCATACAAATTTTAGAGTCACTTTTACTTCCTCTACTACGTATAATAAGTGGAGGAAATGTTGTATTCCACCCAAAAATCCGATGCCGAGAATTCATCGGAAATGTATGTTTTGAGGCCCCCTGAATCCAGAAAAGCATGTTTAGAAAAAGGTCAGTGTATGTGTGTGCGGATGTATGTGAACAGCATAACCAAGAAACGAAAAGTCGATTAAAAATCAAAGTTGGTATTTAAGTTTAACGTACTACAAGGATGCGGCATGAAGATTTTCCAGAAAATTCCTCCACCCTAACTACCCTTTACACAAAAATGTTTTCCAAAATTTTGATTTTCTCGAAGATGGCTCTAACGATTTTGATTAAAATGCCAGTTTAAGATATTTTTTATGACGGATGAAATGCATATTTTGAATTTTCTGGCTATAGCCCATGTAGTCCTGTTTACTATGGATGATTTCTGTATAACTGGTAAACCACAAGAGATAGATCAAATCTTACCATAGAAAAAAATTTAAATCTTGCTAAAACACGCAATTTATATCCAAATAAATTTTTTTTAGAGTTTACCATTTCGAAGATATTCGTGTGAGTTTTGGAATACTTAAACTTTCGTCAAATGGAAGATCGTTATTCATATTTTTATCAGCCGTGCAAAGAGAACTAATCTGGAAGCTTTAAAAGATCTGACTATCACCCAAAGTTTACTTGCATTCCCATATTCCCCTTGTACCTACAAAGAAATAAGCAATAGGTTATTTCTGTAAATGTTTATCTCAACTAACATGAAGAAGATATAGGAATAAGAGTTTGTAAGAATACTTAATACAAGAGTAGAGAAAAACATGTGAGTGCAACACATCAGATTTTTGATAAAAAATAAAATTTGTCGATATAAAGAGTTCTTTCGAATAGGGAGAATTCACTAATAATTACTTTCTCTACTGATAAATAGGGGAAGTATTGTATTCCAACAAAAAATTCGATGTCAAGATTTCACCGGAAATGCATGTTTTGAGGCCCCCTGAAACCAAAAAAAAAAAAAAAAGCATTTTTAGAAAAAGATCCCTGTGTGTCTGTGTGTCAGTCTGTGGACAGCATAACTCAAAAACGAAAAGTCGGTTAGAAACCAAAGTTGGTATTTAAGTTTAATGTCTTTCAAGGATACGACACGAAGATTTTGAAGAAAATAACCCCACCCTAAACTACCCTTTACATGGAACATTTTTTGGAAAATTTTGATTTTCTTGAAGATGCCTCTAACGATTTTGATTAAAATGCCATATGTTTGAGATATTTTTATGTGAAATGTATATCTTAAATTTTCTGGCTATAGCCCCTGTAGTCGTATTTACTCTGGACGACTTTTGCATAACTGGTAAACCGTTAGAGATAGACCAAATCATACTTTACAAAAAATGTAGATCTTGGTAAAATACGCAATGTATGTGTCAATAAATTTTCTTGTAGGGTGGGCCATTTCGGAGATATTCCTTGTTATGTGTGTGAGTTTCGGAAAACTTAGAACTTTCGTGAAATGGGTCATCGCTGTTCATTTTTTTATATGTTAAGTGTGCAAAGACAACAGAATCTCAAACATTTGACTATCGCACAAAGCCTGCTGTATTCTAACATTCCCCTTGCACCTACAAGGAAATAAGCAATAAGATAATTTGTACAAATGTTTAT
Organism: Tenodera sinensis; assembly: GCA_030765045.1. NCBI lineage: Eukaryota > Metazoa > Arthropoda > Insecta > Mantodea > Mantidae > Tenodera > Tenodera sinensis. Next base: position 15,732,811 of record CM060961.1, read on the forward strand.
CTCAACTATCAAGAAAGAAGATATAGGAATAAGAGCTTGTAAGAATGGTTAGTACAAGAGTAGAGAAAGTCATGTGAGTGCAACACATCAGATTTTTTTTATCTTGCATCCTTGAAAGGCGCGGTACGTATGGTGTAGGTATGTACAGTCTATGGAGACAATTGCATCTCTGCTTGCACAACGTGGACTATCATCACCTCCATGAACTCAGCAGAACTCCAGCAGTTATGTAAAAGATGACGCCTGCATTTTGTTCATAAATGTCGTGTTTACTTTTGTAGGTGTTGAACTGCCGCTGGCGGGAAAAGGTGTTGCATAGTGTCATCTGTGTCGTAGTTAACCCGTGACATAACACTAGCTGAGAAACTTAGCTCGTGTGGCTAAACCCTGGTAATGAGTCAAGTAATTCATTCTTTCACTGATACATACTTAGCACAGCCAAAGGTCGTTATCTGACACAGCGCCTGTACGCGTTCTTTGTCCTGCAATCACAGAAAGCCTACAGGAGTCATTTCAGAAATCAGCAGATATACTTGTGGCCAATTTCAAACAGATATTACCAGCAACATGGCCACTTTAGTGTGTAAATACCTACAATATTCATCCTTGTACAAAATAAATGCCAAACAAGATAATAAAAGTATATGCAGAATTTAGTAACAAATTCAGCTTCCTCCAATTAGAGACTGCCATAACCAAAGCGTACTAAACAACTTTAGGATATATTTGAAATTGTGAACATTGCAAGTAACTGTTAACAAATTTGCAACTATATGAATCACTATCTGAAAACAACTGTTAGCTATGAATATACATAGAAATAACCCTTATCTGCAACAAATTTGTGTATAAGAATGAACTAGTTCACGTACCATAAACATATTTTAGTAACACCGAGGGCACGGCTTTAATAAAGGATTTAATAATTTATATATTCTTCAAAATGAAACAAAAAAGGAATGGAGTGGTACCCCTGATTCCAGTTAGTAAGTCAACGTCCATTGAAGCAAGATGGTATTTACTGTAGAAGTACTGTACTGCTAACTCGTAATAAATCAATAAATGAATCTTACACTCAAAGTGCGTTCCCATATCGATTTTTCTTCTTTTTGTCCTATTCGTTTACATTTTTTTAAAGTAGCATTAGATTGTACGTCTTAGGACGCTTCTTATGCAACTTAACGTTTATATCGTATAGTTTTCAAACAAATTTATGTGTCTCAGTTTTATAAATAAAACATAAACTCAGCATAAATGTATAATATATTTAAATATGTTTACTTCATTATAACGTAGCTCACTTGCATTTTCTCATATAGGTATGTATAACTATACAGTTTAAGAATTCCCAAAATAATGTTGGACATGGTGGGTGATAAGAGACATCCCTTTGAAAAATTTCTCTTCACTTCCCTATGGTTTACCTTATCCTATCCTGACCTTAATTGATTGCTGATTGTTTTGGTACCTTATATTTTTGCAGTCCACACAGAATATGATTAGAATCTCCATAAGTTTATACAGCTCTGGTTTGTCAAATGCTTTTTACATATCCCAAGTCTCATCATACCTTTACGTCTCTTGTTTTTCCTGTATGTAATACTTTATTTGTAGTTTCTGTACACCAAGTACCAAGTACAGTCGGATCTAACTTAGGTTGAGCTTATGTTACCAATTTTGCAGCTGCCGCAGAAGACCATGGAGATTGTGACTGCCTGGTTGTGACAGTTATGTCGCATGGAGATCCAGGATATATTCATTGCTATGATGCCCCTTATGCTATAGATAATCTATGGGAACCTTTCACCGCCGATAGGTGTCCTTCTCTGGCTGGCAAGCCCAAACTGTTCTTCATACAGGTGTGTGATCCTCTACTTAATATACACTTACATGTGAAACGAATTGGAATGTAATGACTTTCTCCATCAATTCATATATAGGATGGAAGGGAAGTCATAACATTCCTTCTAATATGTGCCTCATGGAAGCATTACAAATATAAAAGTCGAATAGCATTTTGTTCTTCGATCAGCCGATTTCGAAAAAATAGTTTTTTTATCCAAGTTGGATGCGTAGTTCCACAAGAATGTGCAAAGATAACAGTTTGTTATTTGTAAGATGCGTAGAGTAACTTATTTCTGAAATAACTTCCTTGGTTATTATGGGACAGCACATAGGTTCTCGAAATAATTAATCGCTTAAAAGACGTAAAGGAATACTCTGAGCTGCTATTTCAGAGATGACGTAACTCGACAAGGTTGCGTTGCGGGAATTGACCTGGTTTGTGGATATAAACAGCTTTCGCTTTCGGTAACGTTCTGGGAGCTAGCGCTTGTGATTGGCCTACACTGTCACAGTAGGCACGCAAGCACAAGACATGGTATGAGTTTGTTTTCAAAACGCACCGTTACGCTGTTTGTTTATGTCCGGAGCCAGGGAAAGTGACCATCCACACAATATGCAGTGTTGCCAGGTTGTTTTCGATAAAATATCTCCGTAGGAATTGTTCGGAGATAAAAACGTGTTCCAAATACAGAGATCTACCACTGACTTAATTTAATGTAATGACTTCCCTTCCACCTGTATAGTATTTATTCTTTTAAGCATTTTACCTGAATCACTATTACATTTTCACAAAAATATTGTAAATAGGGTAGTGTGGAATGTGTTATGTTTCGCAGGATGTGGTAACAACCCTCAGTTGTTGGTATCACATATCGACTGTGTTTTGTTACTAGCCGGCAAGGGGTCTGTATAGCCACCTGGCGAGTGGCAGTATAGTCATGAAAACAAATATCTGCACGGTGCAATTAAGTGAATACTGTAACTCATTTCTCGCCTACTCTTTCATGCTTGTCTCTCTTTTTCTCTATACAACCCGTCACATCCTAACAAACGGCAATTAATTACAGCAAATAACATAAAGAATTACCGATGAAACAAAACGAAGCCTTTATTCGATATTCTGTTTTTCTATATGTTGTAAATGTCCTTCGTTTCGGCTTGAATAACGTCTCTTATCTTTTAAGTGACCCTTTCCTTATTCAGTTTTACTTCCTGTACCACGCACGTACTTACATTAAGCAAAGTATTGTATTCCACCCAAAACTTGAATTCCAAGACTTCACCGGGAATATAAGTTTTGAGGCTCCGTAAACCCAAAAGAGCACTTTTGGAAAAATGCCCGTGCTTGCGCGCGCCCGTGTGTGTGTAATAATATTTTGTTTCTAAAGTAAAAACAAATTAGGAACAAAAGGCTTCACTTATCTTAGGAATATTGCAAGTTCTTTGGTGCTGACAAGTTTCGAGTTGACTCCAACTCATTCTCAAAGCTATACAAACAAATTAGTTACCAAAGCTACTGATGCTCATTTTAATCACCAATCTCTGAAAACAAAAACCTATAAATACAATCTATTGGAGGGATTTCAAAATTCATAATATGGTTTCTGTTTTTTAAAATAAATATATTTTCCCAAACCATTAAATCTATAGGTCTACTTAATTGTTTTAATAATTTAACTTCTGGATTTATTTCATGATTAAATGACCAAAAATGATCTGCCACAGCCGACTTATCAGTTTGTTTATATTTAATGTTTCTGAAATGCTCTTTTATTCTGGTTTCAAATGACGTTTAGTTTTACCAATATAAACCTTATCACAATCCAAACAGCTAAATTGATAAATGCCAGATTGGTGATTAAAATGAGCATCAGTAGCTATGGTTTTTGTTTTCAGAGATTGGTGATTAAAATGAGCATCAGTAGCTATGGTTTTTGTTTTCAGAGATTGGTGATTAAAATGAGCATCAATAGCTATGGTAATTAATTTGTTTGTATAGCTTTGAGAATGAGTTGGAGCCAACTCGAAACTTGTCAGCACCAAAGAACTTGCAATATTGCTAAGATAAGTGAAGCTTTTTGTTTCTAATTTGTTCTTATTTTAGATTCTTGTTGCTTCACTGTTAATAGTTTCATTATTTCCGTATTTAATATTTTGTTTGCTAACGACAGTTTGAATTTCCACCATCATCATATAAGCGTTGCCGATTTGCTGGAATTTCGTCCCATAATAGTTTGTTTAATACTGTAACAATTTGACCACGTCTGTATTATAGAAAAAACAGCCTTTCTTTTGGTTAATAAAAGTGTATTGTATTTCATCAGTCAATAGCAAAAGAGTTCCAGAAAATGGCTTGAAAAATGCAGCTATTTATGTAAATCACTGGCTATATAGAACATTTCGGCCCTCCTTAAATTCAGTTGCATAAATTTCTCATGCTTGTGCGATTTCTATTTATGGAGATCTTAAAACATAAAGTCTATCGAAATAACCCACATAAATTGGAAGAACTGAAAGACAGTGTAAGAAAAATTGCTGAAATTCTGGACGAATTATTGGGAATTAACACAGTTATTGGTTAAAAGGTCTGTGAGACGTGTGGTAGAATGACATCATTTCTAATGTCTTCACCGATGAGACATGTGGTTTAACACTTATAATGTCTAATCTATGCGCTTCAATTTAAGCTATTATGAATGTCAAACAGCAGCTTCCCAGTGCTAAGAAAGTACCGGTAGGCCGGGCACGAGTCCAAACGAAGGGTTTGTCATTGTTATAGTGGTGTTCAATTCCCAAATGAAGCAACAAATATGGCTCCTCGTTTTCTTGTTCAGGCTTGCAGAGGTGAAAAGAAGGATACTGGAGTGAACATGGATATGGCGAGGAAAAAGGTCGCCAAAGTCCAAGCCTCGTATACGCTCCCAACTTGTGCGGACTTCCTCATAGCGTATTCAACAGTTTCAGGTATTTACTCATTCAGTTTTCAGTATATATGCAACTTCTACCTCATAAATTTAGTAACTTCTGTGTACTACGTTTAAGTTTCGGAAGCCATATTTGGCAACCTTTCCTTTGGAACATATTTCCTATCAGAAACGGTATTAATGTGTTTTAAAATAGGTTTTTGAGTCTTTGGGCTACTTGTTCACTATATTCACAAACACACGGATTCACATCTCATATTTCCAGATTCTGGGGAACATTATTACCTAATAATTTTGGCCAGAAAACATTCCCACCTCCAGTCAGGACCCGAACATACATAGACCAGTTCGGTGCTCTACCGACTGAGCTACGGGACCAGCATGTATTCTTCCGTTGAGATAAATCTTCACGACACAATATATCTCTCTGATAAATGTATCATTTCATCAGCAGGCTAAACCTGCTAGAGAACCAAGCTGATATTATGATCTACATCATATGTATCATTTCTGACTCGGGGGTCTCCGTCTAGGGGATATGTGAATGGCAACCACAAGGTACCCAAGCTGAGCAGAACATTACTTCCACTTACTGGTGTTTTGCTCCTCACTATAACTTTTCTATCTGACCTTACCATGGTCATCTCTTGTTCTCTTCCGACACCGATGCTATTAAGGTTCCCGAGGGCTAGGGAGTCTTTATTTTTCCAACCTCTCCATTTGTCTATAAAATCTTAACCCCTAACATGCTGACCTGTCATGGCATGTAATACGTTCTCTGATTGGTGATCAGAGGATATGGTCGGTGAATTTATTTTGATAATTCTCCCGGTCAGGTCGGTGAGACCCGTAAACCAACGACAGGTGTGGCCCTCCAGACATTCTGGGGGTTGTGAGAGAGCGATGTGACCGCCAAAACATAAAAATATGGTGCTCTCTAAAAAGCAGTTACTATTACTGCTATTGCTCTCTTGTAAATATTGGAGAGCAAGAGGATTAATGACTTCATTGTCAGAAATCCAGCATTAGCTAAGAAGAAGATATGTATCATTTCATCAACAGGGTAAACTTCCTGGTGAGACCCAGCTGAAGCTATGACCTCTGATATACATAGGTATCATTTCATCAACAGGGTAAACTTCCTGGTGAGATCCAACTGAAGCTATGACCTCTGATATACATATGTATCATTTCATCAACAGGGTAAACTTCCTGGTGAGACCCAGCTGAAGCTATGACCTCTGATATACATAGGTATCATTTCATCAACAGGGTAAACTTCCTGGTGAGATCCAGCTGGAGCTATGACCTCTGATATACATATGTATCATTTCATCAACAGGGTAAACTTCCTGGTGAGATCCAACTGAAGCTATGACCTCTGATATACATATGTATCATTTCATCAACAGGGTAAACCTCCTGGTGAGACCCAGCTGAAGCTATGACCTCTGATATACATAGGTATCATTTCATCAACAGGGTAAACTTCCTGGTGAGATCCAGCTGGAGCTATGACCTCTGATATACATATGTATCATTTCATCAACAGGGTAAACTTCCTGGTGAGACCCAGCTGAAGCTATGACCTCTGATATACATATGTATCATTTCATCAACAGGGTAAACTTCCTGGTGAGACCCAGCTGAAGCTATGACCTCTGATATACATATGTATCATTTCATCAACAGGGTAAACTTCCTGGTGAGATCCAGCTGAAGCTATGACCTCTGATATACATAGGTATCATCTCATCAACAGGGTAAACTTCCTGGTGAGATCCAGCTGAAGCTATGACCTCTGATATACATATGTATCATCTCATCAACAGGGTAAACTTCCTGGTGAGACCCAGCTGAAGCTATGACCTCTGATATATATACGTATCATCTCATCAACAGGGTAAACTTCCTGGTGAGATCCAGCTGAAGCTATGACCTCTGATATACATAGGTATCATCTCATCAACAGGGTAAACTTCCTGGTGAGACCCAGCTGAAGCTATGACCTCTGATATACAATGTAACATTTCATCAACAGGGTAAACTTCCTGGTGAGACCCAGCTGAAGCTATGACCTCTGATATACATAGGTATCATTTCATCAACAGGGTAAACTTCCTGGTGAGACCCAGCTCAAGCTATGATCTCTGATATACATAGGTATCATCTCATCAACAGGGTAAACTTCCTGGTGAGATCCAGCTGAAGCTATGACCTCTGATATACATAGGTATCATCTCATCAACAGGGTAAAGTTCCTGGTGAGATCCAGCTGAAGCTATGACCTCTGATATACATAGGTATCATCTCATCAACAGGGTAAACTTCCTGGTGAGACCCAGCTGAAGCTATGACCTCTGATATACATATGTATCATTTCATCAACAGGGTAAACTTCCTGGTGAGATCCAGCTGAAGCTATGACCTCTGATATATATAGGTATCATTTCATCAACAGGGTAAACTTCCTGGTGAGATCCAGCTGAAGCTATGACCTCTGATATACATAGGTATCATCTCATCAACAGGGTAAACTTCCTGGTGAGACCCAGCTGAAGCTATGACCTCTGATATACATAGGTATCATCTCATCAACAGGGTAAACTTCCTGGTGAGATCCAGCTGAAGCTATGACCTCTGATATACATAGGTATCATCTCATCAACAGGGTAAACTTCCTGGTGAGACCCAGCTGAAGCTATGACCTCTGATATACAATGTATCATTTCATCAACAGGGTAAACTTCCTGGTGAGACCCAGCTGAAGCTATGACCTCTGATATACATATGTATCATTTCATCAACAGGGTAAACTTCCTGGTGAGACCCAGCTGAAGCTATGATCTCTGATATACATATGTATCATTTCATCAACAGGGTAAACTTCCTGGTGAGACCCAGCTGAAGCTATGATCTCTGATATACATAGGTATCATCTCATCAACAGGGTAAACTTCCTGGTGAGATCCAGCTGAAGCTATGACCTCTGATATACATATTTATCATCTCATCAACAGGGTAAACTTCCTGGTGAGACCCAGGTGATCTTATGACCTCTGATATACATATGTATCATTTCATCAACAGGGTAAACTTCCTGGTGAGATCCAGCTGATCTTATGACCTCTGATATACATATGTATCATTTCATCAACAGGGTAAACTTCCTGGTGAGATCCAGCTGAAGCTATGACCTCTGATATACATATGTATCATTTCATCAACAGGGTAAACTTCCTGGTGAGATCCAGCTGAAGCTATGACCTCTGATATACATATGTATCATTTCATCAACAGGGTAAACTTCCTGGTGAGATCCAACTGAAGCTATGACCTCTGATATACATATGTATCATTTCATCAACAGGGTAAACTTCCTGGTGAGATCCAGCTGAAGCTATGACCTCTGATATACATATGTATCATTTCATCAACAGGGTAAACTTCCTGGTGAGATCCAGCTGAAGCTATGACCTCTGATATACATATGTATCATTTCATCAACAGGGTAAACTTCCTGGTGAGACCCAGCTGATCTTATGACCTCTGATATACATATGTATCATTTCATCAACAGGGTAAACTTCCTGGTGAGATCCAGCTGAAGCTATGACCTCTGATATACATATGTATCATTTCATCAACAGGGTAAAGTTCCTAGTGAGATCCAGCTGATCTTATGACCTCTGATATACATATGTATCATTTCATCAACAGGGTAAACTTCCTGGTGAGACCCAGCTGATCTTATGACCTCTGATATACATATGTATCATTTCATCAACAGGGTAAACTTCCTGGTGAGATTCAGCTGAAGCTATGACCTCTGATATACATATGTATCATTTCATCAACAGGGTAAACTTCCTAGTGAGACCCAGCTGATCTTATGACCTCTGATATACATATGTATCATTTCATCAACAGGGTAAACTTCCTGGTGAGACCCAGCTGATCTTATGACCTCTGATATACATATGTATCATTTCATCAACAGGGTAAACTTCCTGGTGAGATCCAGCTGAAGCTATGACCTCTGATATACATATGTATCATTTCATCAACAGGGTAAACTTCCTGGTGAGACCCAGCTGAAGCTATGACCTCTGATATACATATGTATCATTTCATCAACAGGGTAAACTTCCTGGTGAGACCCAGCCGATACTATCCTCTCTGATATGTCATTTTATCAACAGGGTAAATTTCCTGGTGAGACCCAGCTGATACTATGCTCTCTGATATGTCATTTTATGAACAGAGTAAACTTCCTGGTGAGACCCAGCCGATACTATGCTCTCTGATATGTCATTTTATCAACAGGGTAAATAAACTTCCTGGTGAGACCCAGCCGATACTATGCTCTCTGATATGTCATTTTATCAACAGAGTAAACTTCCTGGTGAGACCCAGCCGATACTATGCTCTCTGATATGTCATTTTATCAACAGAGTAAACTTCCTGGTGAGACGCACCCGAGACTATGCTCTCTGACATATGCATCATTTTATCAACAGGGTAAACTTCCTGGTGAGACCCAGCTGATACTATGCTCTCTGATATGTCATTTTATCAACAGAGTAAACTTCCTGGTGAGACCCAGCCGATACTATGCTCTCTGATATGTCATTTTATCAACAGGGTAAATTTCCTGGTGAGACCCAGCCGATACTATGCTCTCTGAAATGTCATTTTATCAACAGGGTAAACTTCCTGGTGAGACCCAGCCGATACTATGCTCTCTGATATGTCATTTTATCAACAGGGTAAATTTCCTGGTGAGACCCAGCCGATACTATGCTCTCTGATATGTCATTTTATCAACAGGGTAAATTTCCTGGTGAGACCCAGCCGATACTATGCTCTCTGATATGTCATTTTATCAACAGGGTAAACTTCCTGGTGAGACCCAGCCGATACTATGCTCTCTGATATGTCATTTTATCAACAGGGTAAATTTCCTGGTGAGACCCAGGCGATACTATGCTCTCTGATATGTCATTTTATCAACAGGGTAAATTTCCTGGTGAGACCCAGGCGATACTATGCTCTCTGATATGTCATTTTATCAACAGGATAAATTTCCTGGTGAGACCCAGCCGATACTATGCTCTTTGATATGTCATTTTATCAACAGGGTAAATTTCCTGGTGAGACCCAGCCGATACTATGCTCTCTGATATGTCATTTTATCAACAGGGTAAACTTCCTGGTGAGACCCAGCCGATACTATGCTCTCTGATATGTCATTTTATCAACAGGGTAAATTTCCTGGTGAGACCCAGGCGATACTATGCTCTCTGATATGTCATTTTATCAACAGGGTAAACTTCCTGGTGAGACCCAGCTGAAGCTATGACCTCTGATATACATATGTATCATTTCATCAACAGGGTAAACTTCCTGGTGAGATCCAGCTGAAGCTATGACCTCTGATATACATAGGTATCATCTCATCAACAGGGTAAACTTCCTGGTGAGACCCAGCTGAAGCTATGACCTCTGATATACAATGTATCATTTCATCAACAGGGTAAACTTCCTGGTGAGACCCAGCTGAAGCTATGACCTCTGATATACATATGTATCATTTCATCAACAGGGTAAACTTCCTGGTGAGACCCAGCTGAAGCTATGATCTCTGATATACATATGTATCATTTCATCAACAGGGTAAACTTCCTGGTGAGACCCAGCTGAAGCTATTATCTCTGATATACATAGGTATCATCTCATCAACAGGGTAAACTTCCTGGTGAGATCCAGCTGAAGCTATGACCTCTGATATACATATGTATCATCTCATCAACAGGGTAAACTTCCTGGTGAGACCCAGGTGATCTTATGACCTCTGATATACATATGTATCATTTCATCAACAGGGTAAACTTCCTGGTGAGATCCAGCTGATCTTATGACCTCTGATATACATATGTATCATTTCATCAACAGGGTAAACTTCCTGGTGAGATCCAGCTGAAGCTATGACCTCTGATATACATATGTATCATTTCATCAACAGGGTAAACTTCCTGGTGAGATCCAGCTGAAGCTATGACCTCTGATATACATATGTATCATTTCATCAACAGGGTAAACTTCCTGGTGAGATCCAGCTGAAGCTATGACCTCTGATATACATATGTATCATTTCATCAACAGGGTAAACTTCCTGGTGAGATCCAGCTGAAGCTATGACCTCTGATATACATATGTATCATTTCATCAACAGGGTAAACTTCCTGGTGAGACCCAGCTGAAGCTATGACCTCTGATATACATATGTATCATTTCATCAACAGGGTAAACTTCCTGGTGAGACCCAGCTGATCTTATGACCTCTGATATACATATGTATCATTTCATCAACAGGGTAAACTTCCTGGTGAGATCCAGCTGAAGCTATGACCTCTGATATACATATGTATCATTTCATCAACAGGGTAAAGTTCCTAGTGAGATCCAGCTGATCTTATGACCTCTGATATACATATGTATCATTTCATCAACAGGGTAAACTTCCTGGTGAGACCCAGCTGATCTTATGACCTCTGATATACATATGTATCATTTCATCAACAGGGTAAACTTCCTGGTGAGATTCAGCTGAAGCTATGACCTCTGATATACATATGTATCATTTCATCAACAGGGTAAACTTCCTAGTGAGACCCAGCTGATCTTATGACCTCTGATATACATATGTATCATTTCATCAACAGGGTAAACTTCCTGGTGAGACCCAGCTGATCTTATGACCTCTGATATACATATGTATCATTTCATCAACAGGGTAAACTTCCTGGTGAGATCCAGCTGAAGCTATGACCTCTGATATACATATGTATCATTTCATCAACAGGGTAAACTTCCTGGTGAGACCCAGCTGAAGCTATGACCTCTGATATACATATGTATCATTTCATCAACAGGGTAAACTTCCTGGTGAGACCCAGCCGATACTATCCTCTCTGATATGTCATTTTATCAACAGGGTAAATTTCCTGGTGAGACCCAGCTGATACTATGCTCTCTGATATGTCATTTTATGAACAGAGTAAACTTCCTGGTGAGACCCAGCCGATACTATGCTCTCTGATATGTCATTTTATCAACAGGGTAAATAAACTTCCTGGTGAGACCCAGCCGATACTATGCTCTCTGATATGTCATTTTATCAACAGAGTAAACTTCCTGGTGAGACCCAGCCGATACTATGCTCTCTGATATGTCATTTTATCAACAGAGTAAACTTCCTGGTGAGACGCAGCCGATACTATGCTCTCTGACATGTGCATCATTTTATCAACAGGGTAAACTTCCTGGTGAGACCCAGCTGATACTATGCTCCCTGATATGTCATTTTATCAACAGAGTAAACTTCCTGGTGAGACCCAGCCGATACTATGCTCTCTGATATGTCATTTTATCAACAGGGTAAATTTCCTGGTGAGACCCAGCCGATACTATGCTCTCTGATATGTCATTTTATCAACAGGGTAAACTTCCTGGTGAGACCCAGCCGATACTATGCTCTCTGATATGTCATTTTATCAACAGGGTAAATTTCCTGGTGAGACCCAGCCGATACTATGCTCTCTGATATGTCATTTTATCAACAGGGTAAATTTCCTGGTGAGACCCAGCCGATACTATGCTCTCTGATATGTCATTTTATCAACAGGGTAAACTTCCTGGTGAGACCCAGCCGATACTATGCTCTCTGATATGTCATTTTATCAACAGGGTAAATTTCCTGGTGAGACCCAGGCGATACTATGCTCTCTGATATGTCATTTTATCAACAGGGTAAATTTCCTGGTGAGACCCAGGCGATACTATGCTCTCTGATATGTCATTTTATCAACAGGATAAATTTCCTGGTGAGACCCAGCCGATACTATGCTCTTTGATATGTCATTTTATCAACAGGGTAAATTTCCTGGTGAGACCCAGCCGATACTATGCTCTCTGATATGTCATTTTATCAACAGGGTAAACTTCCTGGTGAGACCCAGCCGATACTATGCTCTCTGATATGTCATTTTATCAACAGGGTAAATTTCCTGGTGAGACCCAGGCGATACTATGCTCTCTGATATGTCATTTTATCAACAGGGTAAACTTCCTGGTGAGACCCAGCCGATACTATGCTCTCTGACATATGCATCATTTCCTTAAACAGGATAAAATTCTTGGTGATAGTCAACAATCCCATTACTTCAGACAAGTATATCATTTGTTGAACAGGATACGCCTCCTGGCGAAACACAAAACGTGGTTCATGGTTCATCCAGACACTCTGCGAAGAATTGGATAAACATGGAGGTAGACGTGATCTGCTCAGTATACTAACGTTGGTGGGTCGTCGGATTGCTACGGATTTTCAGTCACGCGTGCCAGGAAACCAAGGCAAGGACCTCAAGAAGCAAATGCCAGCGTTCACATCAATGCTCACTCGTCTGGTATTCTTTGACTGATTGTTGTAATCCGCTTTGCTGGCGTGGTTGCTCTGTTTATGTTCTTTATAGGCCAAATAAACGAATGCAGAGTCCTTGTACTTCTTCAGAAGAAAACCCGTTCTTAAAGTACTAAGTGCTACTATGCGTTTTAATAGTGTTCGAGGAGTAACTCTGAACATACTTCACTTGAGTAAATGGTCCTTGTAGCTGTGTTTGAATAAAACACAAGTTTTGCAATAGCACGAAAGGAAAACAAATAACAGAATTTTTAAATATATTTTGTCTGGTATTCCGTCAGATTATAAGAGATGTGTTATTCCTTGTTCTTAAATTGTAATCGTTACGCAGAAGTATACTTTTTAAGTGCATAAATTAACTCGTAGGTTTTCTTATAAATATTTACACTGTATGGAAATCAAGACAGTGGACATAGGGATTTTATGTAGAAATTAGCTTTTCTGAAACATGTCTCCCCTCCTGATCTTTTTGAAGACAAAATATGTAATAAGACTGTTTTAATAAATGTATAAGGGAATGAATCAAGAACAAAGAAATTGTTTGCTGTTTATTTTAAATAAAATAATGATATAACAGGTTTTATTAATCCTTCACAGCAATTATTTTATTTCAGTGTCGTGCGCCATGACCAGAGACGCGATTTTAATGCACATGTATATTTCTTCTCTGATATCAGAAAGTATGCTCACTTGGCATGTAAATGAATTGCTAAATTTCTAACAGTTTATGTGAACAATATTGTCATGGCAGCCACGCGTCTCAAAGGATGCTCGAGGCTAGCTACTTCACACTACTACGTTGCTAGGCAACGCGCGGCAACAAAAAAGGCGGTTTCAGAACAATTCGAGAAGTTCGACGGGCGGCTTGCTGCGAGAAGCTTCGAGAAACGTCGAATTTGCAGGGTAATCGTTGCTACGGAATTCTCCGATATACAGTGCGTACGTATCGGGCGAGGACTACGCGGTCACCACCGGTTGCACATAAACTGGCAAGTCACAGGTATGGAACACTAAATACTGTACTAACTTGCATTACGCTTACCTGCATCACAACAGATATTGAACTTTATGACCTCCAACATGTACGCATTCACTATATCTCCGAAAACGATTCTGGTTTTGTCGCAAAACTATACGTTGACTGATTGTCTGTATTTCTCTGGTGACGTCCTTCAATTCTTGTAACGTGTGTGAATTTAATACGTACACTTTATTTTTTTAACGTTCCCCATAAATAAAGTCGCATGGATATAGGCCAGGTGAACGAGGTGGCCACAATTCTCTACTAATTATTCTTTCAACATACACGCTTCGCAATCCACACAAAAATTCGTAGCAGTGTGCGCCGTAGCTGAATCCTGGTGTAACCAGCCGCACAATCTTTCATTTTTGTTAGTTGTGGAGAAAGAATAATTAAAATAGAATTTATATAAAGGTGTGAATCAACCGTTGTGTTGTAAAATATGGGACTGATAACTCTGCGTGCACTCACTGTGCATCAAACCCCAACTTTTGCAGTGTGGTGAATAACTTCGTCAATAATATGGGGATTTTCGGTAGACCAGAATTACTTGCGGAGATAGTGGGAATGTGTTCGCGTTGAAGGTCCTCAATTTCAACATCTATTGTGATGCAGGTAAGCCTAATGCAAGTTAGTATAGTGTTCCGTACCCATGACTTGCCGGTCGTTTACGTGTATCGCTCGGTGCGGTGTTGCCGCGGGGCGGTCCGACCGCTCTACTGTGTTAGCAAGGCGCCCGGATAGGGCAGTCAGTGTTGAGCCAGTTGCGGCGTCTGGGCGGGTTTTCTATTTGCTTGGCTAACCACTCGCTTCAAGGTCTTCACTCTGTCCGGTCCATAGGTTCCTGTGCTCCCCAACAGGCGTCTGACCCTAGGCACTGGCTTTAAGTCCAAGTCTTACATAAGGAGAGGGTAATCAGGTAGAGAAATATTGCGAGAGCTGTGAGTTAGTGAAATTGTCAGAGCGAGGTGCAGATACTGCACAGTACTTGTATCAAAGTTAGAACAGAACAGTTACGAGTTGCAAGATCACAACGAAGTGCAAATTGTTTTAACATAAAGCAGAGAACTGTGTTTTGTGATTCAGTTGTAGAAGAAATAAACTGACATTAAAAGTAACCGGAATTGTCATTTATCATAATATGTTGTGCTGTGTAAAGTGTGTATGTTGGCACTTTGTTAATACGCATATTATTTAAAAGTTTGTAAACTATGCTGAATATTTGCTGGTTTTAAATGTCTGTTTTATACATATATTTTTAACCTGTTTTCATATGTGACCTACAAATGTGACCTCTCCTAGTATAATGTGCAGGACCCTCTAGATTAACGGACCTGACTGGCATTCTAGTTGTACAAAAATTGCGTCGGCTGTTGGTCCTGATTTCTGAGGTGTTTGCACACGCTATCCTTCGTTTTGTTTTATATGCCTTTGAGTTATTGTTTCTTATAACAATTCCTAAGTAAGTTTGTCTTCATATTAGCAAAGCGAGTGTTTCAAAAGTTTTATTTGGGCAGTATAGGGAACGGGAATAAATCTAATAACGGTCCTGATAATGTGTCACTGAGTCAGTCTTGAAAATTGGTAGATGGCATGTAACGCAATCAATATTCCACGTCATATAGCAGAATTCCTAGTTCAACTATTTGGTCGTAGCCGTTCTCTCGCGGCACAGTGCTATGGAGACCTCGGAATTGACTTTGTGACTATACACAAGTAATATTAAATTTGCTTTATTTTTTGCTTTATTTTGAACCCGCGACCTTGGGATAGTAGGCCAACATGTAACCAACTGAGCCACCCAGAATGACACAATCATTTCAAGAAAATCTTTTGATATTTTTTGAAATGCCGTATGTCTAACATATTTACATGAGAAATAAATTGCATAACTTGAATTTTCGAGAATGACCTGTGACGTCCTGTTCACTGGCAAAGAATTTTATACAATTTTCTACAACTGGCAACCATAGTAAGAGGTAGACAAAAACGTTCTGTGCAAAAAATGTGCATCTCTTTAAAGTACAACTTGTTTGAAATAACTTTTTGAGGCATCACCCATTTCCGAGATATTGTTGCCATTAGTTCAGTTTCCAGTATTTCAGTTTAAGTGCTGTCGCAATCCAGTTGTTTCTCGCGATGTCACATTGCTAGGACAGCATAGCGACTGGCTTTAAAACATTTGACTGTTGATTGGGTCTCCTCTGTCTCCCTTGTACCTACAAGAAAATATCTATTGTAACTATTTCTTGCAATGAGAGAAACAACCTCTCCTAAGAATAGTTCGTGGAAGCTGTATAAAAATAGATACTAGTAAGTAGAGAAAATCATGTGAATGTAGCACGGACATTTTTCCTCATAAAGTTATAAATAGACTTCGGGGTATGCGATTTCCTTGAAATCTTTATCTTTCGTGATTACACTACTTGATATTTATCGGCCTTTCGTTTTCGGGTTTAATTGTTCACATACAGAAAGAAGGAAGAGAGGAGAAACTGACAGAGAGGGAGATAGGGAGGTAGGGTGAGAGGGAAAAGAGAGGGAGGGGAGGCACAGAGCAGGAGACGGAGGGAATGAAAGAGAGGTAGGGAGAGGGGTTGAGACGGAGAGGGAGGGTGACTGACGGAGGGAGAGAGGGTGAAGTTGGAGAGGAAGAGGAGAGAGTTAAAGCGGGAGAGGGAGAGATGGAGGGACAGTGAAAGAGTGTGAGAACAAGGTGTACAGGGATAGGAGAGAGTGAAAGAAAGTGAAAAAGAGGGGGAGAGATGGAGACGGAGGGAGTGAGTGAAAGAGTGAGAGAAAGGGGAAGATGGAGAGGGAGGTAGAGAGTGAGGGAGAAAGTGAAAGAGAGTGAGTGTGAGGGGAGAGGTATAGTATGAGAGGAGAGAGTAAAGGAAAGTGAGAGAGAGGGAGAGACGGAGAGGGAGTGAGTGACTGACGCAGAGAGGGTGAACATGGAGAGGAGAGAGTGAAAGAGCGTGAGAGAGAGGAGGAGAGATAAAGAGTGAGAGAATAAAAGAGACTGAGTGGGGAGAGAGATGGAGAGATAGGGAGAGAGTGAAAGAGTGAGAGAACAGGGAGAGATGGAGAAGGAGGGAGTGAGAGAGTGAGTGTAAGGGGGAGAGGTGCAATGAGAGAGGAGAGAGTGAAAGAGAGTGAGAGAGAGGAGGAGAGATAAAGAGTGAGAGAATAAAAGAGACTGAGTGGGGAGAGATGGAGAGGTAGGGAGAGAGTGAAGGAGTGAGAGAACGGGGAGAGATGGAGAAGGAGGGAGTGAGTGAGTGTAAGGGGGAGAGGTGCAATGAGAGAGGAGAGAGTGAAAGGAAGTGAGAGAGAGGAAGATAGCTGGAGGGGAAGAGGAGATTGACAGAGAGGGGAAGGGGGTGAGGGAGAGAGTGTCGGAGAGCGGAGTGAGGGAAAGGGGGAAAGATAGTGGAAAAGAGAGAGACAGTGGAACAGAGAGAAAGCGAAGGAGAGGGAGAGAGGAAGAGTGAAGGTGAGGGAAATAGGAGGAAAGAGATACACGCGTGCAAGCGAGCAAGCTGAAGTGCTTTTAAACGTGTTTCCAAATCTCGATATCGAATGCAAGACTTCCTCTACCTTAGGAAGCGCCGGAGGAAATAAGAACAAATTTCTTTTAAATTGGTCTTCAATATCTGCAACAGCGCGCGTGGTTCCCCTTCAAACGTCTTATCTGTTTATTCTTGCCACTTTTTTATTTCCTCCTTAGATAATGGAGATGTGACATCCTGTTCAGCTTGGCTTCTGATGATTCTGCTCCATTTTTTCCTCATTCCGTTTTCCCTAACTTGCCAATGTGCGGGGGTAGGGGGGGATCTTTTTGTCATATTCCCCGCTCAGTTTAGCGCTGTGATAACACTTAGGTATAATATTGGAGGTTATCAGCGAGATAAGGTGCATTTGTGCCAAATCAACGATACAGACAACTACAGCCATGCAGAACAGCTACGAGGAGCGAAGGTTAGTGCAATAATAAATATCATTGTGCGAGTTCAGATCTGGAAAAGCTTAGCAGATAACGTTATTGTCCACAGCAGACACTGAAAACCCAAAAACAACAGCTCTGTAACCTGTCTACAGCTTTTATAGGTAAGAACTTCTTTAGGCACTTGTGCAAACACCTTCTGTTTCATTTATATGCCGCCTTTAATATTTGTATTTCGAGTAATTTGATCTTCGGTAATGATGTTAACTGGGCAACTATTGTGTTAATGTTTTGAGTTTTCTTTATAAACATTAAATTCACACAGGCATTTACACTCTCACTCATCATTGACACATATGTATTCAACCTGGGGTACCCGAGTGCTTCTTAGAGGGTACGCAACATTTAAAATGCGCATCTGTTTCCTGAAGATCCCAAATATCGAAAATATTTAAGCCAGAGAGATTTTAATTGCTCTCTGTCCAGGAATCCATTTTTTACTTTCTCTACTGGTAAGTAGGGGAAGTATTGTATTCTACCCAAAAATTCGATGTCCAGATTTCACCGGAAATATATGTTTTGAGACCCCCTGAATCCAAAAAAAGCATTTTTAGAAAAAGGTCCGTGTGTGTGTCTGTCAGTCTCTGGACAGCATAACTCCAAAACGAAAAGTTGGCTGAAAACCAAAGTTGGTATTTAAGTTTAATGTATTTCAGGAATGCGACCCCAAGATTTTGAAGAAAATAGCTTCACCCTAAACTACCCTTTACATGGAAAGTTTTTTGAAAATTTTCATTTTCTTGAAAATGGCTCTAACGATTTTGATTAAAATGTCATATGTTTGAGATATTTTGATGACAAATGAAATGTATATCTTGAATTTTCTGGCTATAGCCCCTGTAGTCGTATTTACTTTGGACGACTTTTGCATAACTGATAAACCGTTAGAGATAGACCAAATCATACTATACAAAAAATGTAGATCTTGCTAAAATACACAGTTTATGTCTGAATAAATTTTCTTGTAAGTTCAACCATTTCGGAGATATTCCTTGTAATGTGTGTGAGTTTTGGAAAACAACTCGTGAAATGGATCATCGTTATTCATTTTTTTTTATATGTTAAGTGTGCAAAGACAACAGAATCTCAAAGCTTTAAAAGATTTGACTATCGCACAAAGCCTACTGTATTCCCATATTCCCCTTGTACCTACAAGGAAATAAGCAATAATATAATTTGTACAAATGTTTATCTCAACTAACATGAAGAAGATATAGTAATAAGAGTTTGTAACAATGGTTAGTACAAGAGTAGAGAAAGTCATGTGAGTGCAACACATCAGATTTTTCTTACTCTACCCGCAGTTGCAGCTGCACTCACCAATAATTTGCATTCTTTAATAAAACGCCGACATGGGAGTCGGGAAGGGGGGGGGGGCGGAAGGGGGGCAGCTGTGGCCCCCTAAAAGTAATGACTTTAATGTGTAGTCAATTACTGACTATTAGACTATTTTTTAATCTTGATCTAAAGCACAACTTTTATTTAGCACAAATTAATACGGTTATCCGCAACAAATACTATAACTTTTGA
This sequence comes from Tenodera sinensis, assembly GCA_030765045.1. Classification (NCBI taxonomy): domain Eukaryota; kingdom Metazoa; phylum Arthropoda; class Insecta; order Mantodea; family Mantidae; genus Tenodera; species Tenodera sinensis. The sequence goes on from CM060961.1 coordinate 15,752,619, forward strand.
CAACAGAATAATGAGTTAATATTGTATGTTAGCAAACTTCCAACACTTATCCCCTCTGAAAAAAGTCTGCCGACGCCCATGAACGCCGACAAAAGTAACATGTCTGCGAATTTACCTTACCGACTGATTTATAATCTTTCAGTACTTAGTATATTTTCGATACTGATATATCGAGGTTCGTTTTCACCACCCAAAGTCTTACATCTCATTCTTTATATTTGTGAACTGATTTTCACATCAGCACCGTTGAATTTCTTTTTATTATTGTGGTAGTCTACCATATAGTTTAAGCTTTTGTGAGATTGATAAATTCGTTGTAAAAGAAAACGTAAAATCAGTGAAACAAGTGATAGTGGCGAACCAGTGACCAGTGAAAAGTGCAATAACGCGTGCGCCACCATAGATGATCGGTGAAAATGTGTTGAAGCTGAACCGTCTACGAGCAAGCGGAAAAACTTGACAAATTTGAACTACAAGTGGATTTTACATTAAAATGTGGTTTCCTACCAAATATGTGTGATCCAACTTTTCTCCTCTGCATTATTTGCAACCAAACTCTGCCAAACCATCCCTAGCTAGCGTTGCTAGTAGCAAAAAATAAATCACTTTATACCGCAGTTGAGGCGGCGCCGTGGCCGAGTGGTTAGACCGTTCGCCTATCACCAAGGCGACCGGCTTCGATATTTGTGGTGGACGAAGAGACGCCAGGGCGGATTTTCTCCGGTTTCCATTGCCAATCATTCCACCAACTGCTCCATCATCACCTTTCCCTTCATCCTCTTCGCTTGCATTTCATATCATCCTCTTCCTCACTATCATACCTGGTGCTGGGCTGATCACTTGCTCCCAAGTGTTCACTCTGTCCAGTCCATAGGTCCCTTTGCTCCCCGACAGGCGTCTGACCCTAGGCACAGGCTTGTAAGTCCTAGGGGATGTAAGTCCTACATAAGGGGAGGGTAATCAGGTAAAGAAGAAGATTCTGCAGTTGAATCTCTTATTATTTCTGGTTCCTGGGCGATACGCAGAGAAAAAAGGTTGAATATCTCTACTCCAGACTATAAGGAGGTTGGGGAATAATCCTGGCGAAAGAAAAGTTGCCAGCCTCTAGTCGGGATTTAAATACGTGACCTCTGGATTTGGAAATTGGTATGCTTTCCACCAGACCACAGGGATAGTCATAAACATTTTTGAGCAATGTAAATGTTAATCTCAACTGACACGAAGATCTAGGAATAAGTGTTTGTTAGAATGGTTAGTACAACACTAGAGAAAGTCATGTGAGTGCAACACATCAGATTTTTTTGTCTTTCTATTGCACATTAGTGAAATAAACTTCTGAAGAAACAGTTTGATTACACATTTCGTTATATGTAGGTACAAGGGAAATACAGAACATATCTGTCAAATGTCGCAATATCCTGACCTTGAAAGTTTATATTCTTTTCACGTCATCGCGAGGAACAACCGAAAGCAACACCGTTTTTAAAAAATCTGATGTGATATGGATTTAAGCTGTGATCCGGATCTAAAAGCGTCTATAGTGACTATTACACTCATGCAGGACTTGGTTGAAATCTACCAATCATATGCATAACAATTTCAAATTTCAACCAATGACAGCAAAAAATGTATAACATTTTATTGTCACCTCCTCTGAATTTTAGTTAGAGAAACAGCTGACGTAAGTTGACGCAACATAGCCGCCATTCAAATGTTAAAAAATGGCTGACTCTAGCTTTGGTGAACCATTTTATGCTGAAATACATCAAATAATTCAAATAGAGAAACCTCTGAACACAGAATATAAGAGGAAACATGTTTGGAATCAGTTTTACAACTTTTGTATTGAAAGAAATTTTAAATGAACAGCGGATACTCCAACTTGTGACATTGCCAATATTTTAAAATATTGGAGCATCAATATGAGAATCTTGTAGGCCGTGGCAATGGACGCTGATGTATGTATACCTGCTTCATGTTTGTTTTAAGAGGTTAATAATTATAATACATCACTTAAATAAATTTCATAGGTTATATCATCCTTTAATTCGTGAAAAGTCTTAATTAATGCAACTCGTGATAGTCAAATTCTCTAGGTAAATTGACATTCACTCGTGGCATTACTTATGATAATATTATCGTCTGTTTTCATGAAGCCCTTCATCCACAAACATACCCATTACGCATTTACGTGTGCCTTGAGACTTACTTCTGTGGTTAGTGACTCCCCAAATATTAAGACGGTGAAAAGCACAAGCACAATAAAATATAATAAATGCGTAATTAGGTTCAAAGAATGACCATAAGTAAATATGTTAATGTGAAGTTATTTTTGTTTTGTTACAGGAGCAGTCTGTTTTCTTTTGATTTGTAGGGTTAAAAGTTTATATATATATTCACTTTCCTTTGTGGTTTTAATGTGTTGTTCCTGGAATGTTAATTTGTTTTTGAATAGTTACGTTATTATTGCAATTCATATTAAAACCTTATGGTCACAAAATCTATGTAAATAAATACTTTTAAACCAAATAAGAAGAAACACAATAATAAAAAGTCGACTGCATTTTCCCTTTGAACCCATGTTTTGCTGTTTTGCTTAACGCCACCCATACCTTTGTGTACTACTTGGCAAAACGACGAGACGTATTGACCTTGACTGTAGAGCGCTACGATCGCTTCTTATCTTTTTTATTGGAACAGCGAAATAATAGTAGCTTGGTGTTTAGTCAGCGATAAAACACAAATGGATGATCTCTCGCGCCTGTTAATATATGAGACGTTGCTGCCCTGAAGATATGATTGCATCTGAACAGGTTGCACATGCCCTGTCTCGCCGTGTATGTGCGATAAGTTCGCGTAAACAACCGGGCGGTTTCACATTCTTTCCGATACACCTCATGGCTTTGCCAAGTAGTACACCTCAGTCATTCTCGTAGTGTCTCATGCCCACAAGTGCTGCCAACGTCACGAAATTGCACCTCGGTTGGCAGCGCTGTCCCAAACAATTATTGCTGGCAGACTGTTCTACACATTCATCCAGTTCCAACAACATCCAGTTTGGATCCATTCGGGTCATTCTTTCATGGCGTTGAAATTTTCACAAACTTAAGCGTGTAATTTAAATAACGCAGGGATACAAACAAATGAATTAAAATACATGTTCGAGATGCTCAGAAAAGAACTGATGGCTTCAAGGGTTGTACTTTCTTCCAGTTACCTGCTCAATTAATGATGTGAATTTTAAAAATGTCACATCTCACAGAACGATTAACACATTTGTTTTGGAAACTGTGCAGGAATGCCAACTATCAGCTTGCTGGAGGTGCCAGAGTCGCCACACTAACAGATGCCAACACCTATAACTGGCCGTGAGTAATCTCTTGCGAATCTTCCTCGTGTAAGGACCGTAGGTATATATTACACTAATAATAAAACTGCTTGTCATATTTAAGGCAATGTATCTATGAACATTAAAAAAAATCCACTGTTTTCTTGTGAGTGCTTTGAATTCTTTTTCCATTCACTCAGAACAAAATATATAATATACATAAAATTTCAATGTCCTATGGCGAACCGTTTTTAAATTACTAATTTTTATTTTATTAAACTGGTTTTGCAATGAATAAACATTTTTCTGGTACCCAAATTCAGAGGCTTGAATCATACTCTATTTCCCACTCGTTGATTCCTTGGATCCACGTAATAGGTGGGCTTCCCTTCTTCCTCCTTCCCTGCAGTTCCCAATCCATGACCAGCTTTGGAACTCTTCCATCTTCCATTCTCCTAACATGTCCATACAAATTAAGCTGCTGCTTCTTGATAAAATCTAAAATTGAGTATCGGATCTGAATGATTTCTTTTATATGTGAATTTATAATTCTTTCTTTCCTGGATATTCTCGCACAGCGTCTCCAGTAGTCCATTTCCGCAACAAGCAATCTTTTTTTTTTTTTTCAGTTGCGAATTCAAAGCCCATTCAGCTCCATAGGTCATAATGCTTCTGTTTTGTTTATTATTATTATTATTATTATTATTATTATTATTATTATTATTATTATTATTATTATTATTATTATTATTATTATTATTATTATTATTATTATTATTATTATTATTATTATTATTATTATTATTATTATTATTATTATGATTATGATTATTATTATTATTATTATTATTATTAATATTATTATTGTTGTTATTACTATTATTACCATTATTATTATTATTATTATTATTATTATTATTATTATTATTATTATTATTATTATTATTATTATTATTATTATTATTATTAACGTTCCCCAACGTAGTGTCATATCGGATAATTAATGAATGAAAGGGGTGAAATGATGTTCAAATGAGCCCAAGATCCATAGAGCTTTAAGCTATACGTCATTCGTCTTTTTGCGACAAGGCAAAACCTCGGAAAAAACCTTATCCAGGTAATTCACCCTTAGCGAGATTCGAACTGCCGACCTCTTTGACGTGAGGCAGACACGCTACCGCAACTTTTAATCTCTGAACTTCTCGTGAAAATTTCAAGCTAGTAAGTTATAAACTAAGGTCCCAGCTGCATTTTGAGCAGTGAAAAACTCTCACAAAAATAATTGAGAAAAATGGATTTTAAAGCTTAACAACATATTTTTGCACTTTACTTCAATCCAATGAACTTAAAATTTCCAAGTACCACCCTCTGCTGTTTTCTTCTTGGTCTCAGTAACATTTCTTGAGAATTTTAAGTTTTCTTGGTCGTTTCTTAATGTGAAAACTTTCCTTTGTTCACAAAATTTAGAAATGTACTTACTTACTTCCACACTTTCGCTAATTTGTACACCAAACTCATAAAATATCTGCTTGTAATGCTTTACTATAAGCTAACGAACTTAAAACCTATTAGATACCTAAACAATGTCTAATATATAACTGGAACACTGAAATAACCATGCAAGATTATAGAGTTACAGAACACTGACTGCATACCCATCCGCACTGGGACATTTAAATGCCCTGCTGGAGCTTTAAAAATGGCCGATATTGAGAAAACGAAAGAGTAACGTTTTTCATTGATGCATTGTCTTAAGAAAACCTAGCATAGTGTGAAGTGTGGAATAAGACATGTCCTGATTTGATGTTGACTTGTTATTTACATTATGGTTAAACGTAGATCAAAGGAGGAGAGACTGGTGGTGAGTCAAGGACCAATAGAGGCTCCTGCCGTTACTGGTCGAGAGGACGAAGAGTATAACATGAAACATCCACGACGTGGAGCTGCCCTAATCTTCAATCATCAAAATTTCGAGCGCATGGCTTCAAGAAAAGGCACTGAAAAGGACGTCGCAAGTCTTATCGAAACCTTCGAAAAGCTCGGTTTTGAACCTCGAATCTATGTTGACGTTACATACCACAAACTGTTCGAAATCCTAGAGAAAAGTAAGTATTAAATATTGTCACTATTTAACTTATTGATGTAAATAAGGGATATTTCATTTAAAAATAGTCTCAAACATTAAATAAGTTACCGAAATACAGTAATACCTTTTACTTTCTCTGACACGTATCTAGTAGAGAGAGATAGAATTGCATTCGACCTAAAAGTTCAAAGGTGAGGTTTCAGTGGAAATACATATTTTGAGGCCCCCTGAACAAAACGTTTTAGAAAAAGGTTCGTGGGCGTGTGCGTGAGTGTAAACACCATAACTTAAAAATCTGATATGATACACTCACATGACTTTCTCTACTCTTGTACTAACCATTCTTATTCCTGTATCTACATGTTATCTCCATGTAACATTCGTACATATTACCTTATTGCTTATGTCCTTATAGGTACAAGGGGAATATTAGAATACAGAAGGCTTTGTGCGATAGTCAAATCTTTTTGACCTTTGAGATTCCGTTCTCTTTGCACGATCAACATATAAAAAAATGAACAACGTTGTTGCATTTCGCTAAAGTTCTAAGTTTTCCGAAACACACACATAACAAGGAATATCTCCGAAATGGTTCACCCTACAAGAAAATTTATTGAGACATAAATTGTGTATTTTAGCAAGATCTATATTGTCACCGCGCTCAATTGCCGACAACAGCAGTGCCACCCATCGCATTATTGTCGGCACTACCGCAAAGGAGCCGAAGGAAAGAGACAGAGTATGGCCGCATTGTTGGGGCGCTTGCCGAAAGAGAGAAAAGGATAGACACTTCGAGAATCTTCTCTGCTTTGTATCTCGCCGCAATAAGTGAACGTTCCTGAAGCTTCCAGAATAGTGCCTGGGAGATATAAATAGCGGTAAAGTGTGAGAAGAGTGAGTCAGACGTATGTGAAGCGTTGAGTGGTCGTGCCGACGGAGACGGACAGACGATGTGAAGCGTTGTGCCGACGGAGAAGGGACAGTTCTTTGTGTTACGAGTTCGGAGCCGTGCTGTTGGAGAATCGAAAAAGACTTTCTTGCTGTTGCAACGAGTGTACAAAGTTACTGTTTACGGAAATAAAAGTGTTTCTTTATCTCGACTACATTTGTCTACTTTACTTCACACCCACACCAAAAGTTACACTGGTGTCAGAAGTGGGATCCGTCGAATTGCTTCTAGTTTCGTTACATCGTCGTTAGAAGTTGCAACGTTAGAACCAAGATGGAGGGAGATTCGGAAACCAGGATGATGGCAATGATGAAAGAATTATTGGCCGAAATGAAGACGGCAAACGACAACCTCGCTGCCAAAATTGAAACGTCATACGACAACCTCGCTGCCAAAATGGAAACGTCATACGACAACCTCGCTGCCGAGCTGAAAGAGATGAAGATGGAACAACTCGGCGAACTGACTGGCGTGACGGAAGACGTGGAAGAACTCGGCGAAAAGGTGGAAGACCTCTGCCAGCATGTGGACGTCGTGGAAGACGACAGGGAACGTCTTGGCGCCCTGGTAGTAAGAGTTGACGAGATCGTCGAAGTACTGGATGCCAGGGGCAGACGGAATAGCGCGGAGCCGGGGAGGGAGCACCTAGTGGCCGAGGCGACAGTTGCGCCCGTTTCAGATGATATGAGGGAAGACCTGGAACAACTCGGCGAACTGATTGGCGTAACGGAAGACGTGGAACAACTCGGCGAACTGATTGGCGTGACGGAAGACGTGGAACAACTCGGCGAACTGATTGGCGTGACGGAAGACGTGGAACAACTCGGCGAACTGATTGGCGTTACGGAAGTCGTAGAACAACTCGGCGTGACGGAAGACGTGGAAGAACTCGGCGAAAAGGTGGAAGACCTCTGCCAGCATGTGGACGTCGTGGAGGACGACGGGGAACGTCTTGGCGCCCTGGTAGTAAGAGTTGACGAGAGCGTCAAAGTACTGGATGCCAGGGGCAGACGGAATAGCGCGGACCCGGGGAGGGAGCACCTAGTGGCCGAGGCGACAGTTGCGCCCGTTTCAGATAACGAAAGTGTACGTCTCGGGGAAGACAAAGGGGCAGTTCAGGGACGTCGTCGAGGGTCCTCTGGAGGAGTGTGTCGGGTACGTAACCAACCAGGATACGACGTGGAGGACGATCAGCAGGGAAGCGCACAAGCAAACGAGCATCACGCGAGAACCGACTTGGTGTGTGACATGGGGGGACCGTCGGAGCCATCCAATCACCTGACACATAGTGCCGTGAACGGAAGAATGGTGGACATCATCTTGGACGGCAGGATACAGGAGAGGCCGTGCCGAGCACGAGTGAACACGAGTGCAGCGGTGGACGCGACTCGCGCGGATGTGGTGGGGTTTGTTGCCGGACCCATCGGAAGCAAGGTGGCTGCGAAGGTGCGCCAGAGAGGTTGGCGGACATGGTACTCAGTGAGCCGTTTCCAAGTGCGCAGGATAACCCGTCAACACACCAGGGAGAAGGGCAACTGGACGAGGGACCGTCAAGACCGGCGGTACTGTTGCAGAATTTCGAAGCAGGATGGCATACATCGTCCTACCCGGACCAAGGGACACTATCCAACAGCGATACCTAGGATCGTGCCTCCTGGAGAAGAGGTTCGATGGGTTAGTCCACCGGGGCGCAAGGGAGATGCCGCAGTGATAGTGCTGGTCGGGACGACCAGCTCTGAGGAGGGAGCAGTGTCACCGCGCTCAATTGCCGACAACAGCAGTGCCACCCATCGCATTATTGTCGGCACTACCGCAAAGGAGCCGAAGAAAAGAGACAGAGTATGGCCGCATTGTTGGGGCGCTTGCCGAAAGAGAGAAAAGGATAGACACTTCGAGAATCTTCTATGCTTTGTATCTCGCCGCAATAAGTGAACGTTCCTGAAGCTTCCAGAATAGTGCCTGGGAGATATAAATAGCGGTAAAGTGCGACAGGAGTCAGTCAGACGTATGTGAAGGTTGAATAGTCGTGCCAACGGAGACGGACAGACGATGTGAAGCGTTGTGCCGACGGAGAAGGGACAGTTCTTTGTGTTACGAGTTCGGAGCCGTGCTGTTGGAGAATCGAAAAAGACTTTCTTGCTGTTGCAACGAGTGTACAAAGTTACTGTTTACGGAAATAAAAGTGTTTCTTTATCTCGATTACATTTGTCTACTTTACTTCACACCCACACCAAAAGTTACAATATTTTTGTATAGTATAATTTGGTCTATCTCTAACGGTTTATCAGTTATGCAAAAGTCGTCCAGAGTAAATACGACTACATGGACTATAGCCAGAAAATTCAAGATATACACTTCATTTGTCATCAAAATATCTCAAACATATGGCATTTTAATAAAAATCGTTAGAGCCATTTTGAAGAAAATAAAAATTTTCGAAAAATCCTCCATGTAAAGGGTAGTTTAGGGTGGGGCTATTTTCTTTAAAATGTTCGTGTCGCATCCTTGAAAGACATTAAACTTAAATACCAACTTTGGTTTTTAGCCGACTTTTCGTTTTTGAGTTATGCTGTCCACAGACTGACAGACTGACACACGGACATACACACGGACCTTTTTCTAAAAATGCTTTTTTTTTGGATTCAGGGGGCCTCAAAACATATATTTTCGGTGAAATCTCGACATCGAATTTTTGGGTGGAATACAATACTTCCCCTACTTACCAGTAGAGAAAGTACAAATTAAAAGTCAAATAAATACTAAACTTGGTATTCACGTTCAACATCTTCCAAAGCTGCGACACAAATATTTTTAAAAGATCCACCAGCACAACTATCGCTTATATAGAACATTCTCGATAATTGTTGCATAACTGGTAAAACGCAAGAGAGAGAGAGGGACTCTTACTACACAAAGATTGTTAATAAACAATTTGTCTTTTTTGCATTAACCATTTCCGAGAAATTCCTTGTTTTTGGTTTAGATTATCAAATACTTGCATTTTTCTCAAATGTGAAGTCCTTTTAATATTTGAATATCACCCAAAGCCTATCTTATTCCCCAATTCCCTTGTACCTACCAGGAAACAATAAATAAGACAATTTCTGCAAATATTTATCTCAATTAACATGAACTAAATAGAAAAATAAGCTATTGTAATAATATTTTGTTGATAAATGTGTAGAGAAGGTAATGTGAATGTAACACATTACACTTTTAAAATGTATTTTCTAAACATTACGCCTAAAGATATATATTATGCTGGAGATGACCTGTTTGGAATGCCCAGTGAGTAAGTTGCGATTTCCTGTTCATTTTGATCACATTTTCTGTATAACTCATTTATTTGTGTATAAATATTACTGTTTAAACACTATGTATGGTAAATATTGTAATTGGGCTTCTAAGCTTGTTATGTGCATAAGAATAAAAACACAGACCGTAAGAGATAAAAAACTAAGAAACTTCAGCTCTCTTTAAGACTATGGCACCTTATAGCAAGTTACGTAATTGGTTTGCCAACCTTTGGAAATCCCCGCAACGCCTTCTCCCTCTCAAGTTGGTGGAATTAAATATGAAATTGTAATTGTGCCGGAAAAAGGTATAAATAAGATCCAGACCACCCCCGTAGCGCAGTGTCTCTGGCGTGAAGAATCCGGGTTCGATCCCCTATACCGACGTGGGGACTTTCTCCCGCTGGTAGGCCTGGCTCGGGGTACACTCAGCCTCGTTAGGTCCCTGGGGACCAACTGAGGAGCTACTTGATAAAGAAGCAGGGACCTCAGAGTTGGGGGACGCAGCGGCCGGGCAGCAGGTGTTGGCCCGCGAAAGAATGTTGTGCTAGCGCTTAAATATACATATTTGTTTGTTTTGATAATACGTGCTTCCCAAGAGGGAGGTGTGAGCAGGTATGTGTCACTTTAAACTCTCACTTCACCAAGTTTTCACTTTTACTAATAATAACTTAGTTGAATTTTCCCCAAGACTTCACTTAACTCTCTCTGTCTCTACTTCAATTGAACTACTTCAATTTGCCCTATCGCTTCACTTCCTTCGACGCAACCTCTTTCTCCGGACGATTCACTCTCTGAGGTTTCGAATACAAGACGTTTATAACCCCTTATAGTAACAGTACTCATTATAAATTGCCACAAACTCACTCGGAGAACAGCACTTTTCGTCGCAATAGAAGTGCACTGGTTAGCTGGCTTTACTCACGTTGTGAGGTTGACTCCTCGCGGTATCGGAGGCAGAACGTTAGAGAAATTTCCAGAAAACGCCCTTAGCATGTTTACCCTGGACGAGCGCGCTGCTTATCTGTTTACTGTTCCGTGTGTTTATGTGTGTATGTGCGTCTCCGCTCTAAAAGACAACTATTTTAATGTTTTTATATGTAGATTGCACTATATACAAATGAAAGTGTAATAACAGAATTAATGATTAGGTTGTTAAATCAGTCATTACGGATTTGTTGCCGTATCCTAGTCGGTTGCAACATCATTTAAATACCCACACGTTACAATATGAACGGACGCACTGAATTACATACATGCAAGTAATGCTAATAGCGAATATAATGGATTCACACAACTCGGCTACGTAATCCGGAAAGTTGAAATTACTGTGAAACCTGTATTAGCCTACATAAAGTGCAATCATATTCACCTCATTCTCGTATTTAAAATTAACCACTGATTCAGTAATGATACTGGTGCTGTTTTTATAATAAACGAAGGTGATGTTGATGAGCTTTTGACTCTTTCGTTATCTCAGGTCGTGGTACTGGATGGAATGAACATACACTCGGGGTTAACTTTAGTGAAATATTTTATTCGCGCCTTCTTGTTCACAGTATTTAAATCGTATCGCAGTTACAAGTCTTTCATTTCAGTGGATCGACTTCCCTAGCATCGCCGAGATTTAATGTCTGAAAATTTAGCGATATTTCGCTAAAAGTGTTTTCTATCACTTTACACTTTGTCTATTTTACGTCCTTTTATTTAATCGCACACTTCGTATTAACTAACTTGTTAAAGTTAGCCAACGTTTCACTTATTTTACACAAATTAACGGTCTTTAAACACTTAGTAAATTTACTTTCACTATTTTATGACGTGCACACATAAAAATGCGTCCATCTATACCAAAGACACAGACGCTAATAACTAGACAATTGGCGCCGCATTACACTTCTTTTTGTGTACATCCGCGTATGCGTCCATCAAATAGTTCCCGCATTGTTAGGGAAGCGATCCTTAGCCATTCTCCCTTCGCTTTCAACATTGAACACATGTAATTCTTTTATTTATACATATATATTAAAATTAAACATAGAAATATTTATGACGTCTTTAAACAAACTTAATTGTTTGTAACAATGAACATTAGTAACACGTTTTCGTCATTTAACCAACTCATACCAACATCAAAAACAAATTACACTCTTAACAAATATTCACATAAACGATTTTCTTTTGGGGTCTTACAATATCCTGTCTCAATACAAAAAGAGTTTAATTACAGCTATTTTTGACAAAATAAAGCGAAATATTTACATGTAAAACGGTTGAAAACATTGTCCAGCATCCCTGAAAGCTGCCTAGCATAAACACGAAATCTGCTATTTCAGTATGTTTTTGAGTTTTGGTGTTCACAGAACTCCCACGTGCACTGAACCTTTCTCCAGGAATGTTCTTCTCTTGACTAACTTACAGGAGGGGTGTCAGTCTGTAACACGCGGTGTTATTCCCCTCCATAACCGTGTATTGCGGGTGGTCAGCTTTAGGGCAAACGGTTTAATAGCAGTTCGCAAAAGATTAACATCACCTAGATTACACTAAATCGAACTACTGCCAACCTTACAATGGGATTTACTAGTAACAAGTGGTAGGGCGTGTGACTCGCATTCGGGAGGTCGCGGGTTCGATCCCCGGTACCAGCTTGGGGATTTTCCCCTGCTGGGAGGTCTGGAACGGGGTGCACTCACCCTCATTGCGTCCCGGGGGCCCAATTAGGGAGCTACTTGATGGAGAAGTAGCGACTCCAGGCCGCGAAGGCCGCATAAGTGGCCGGGAGGGCTCGGGACGCTGACCACGTCCCACCCTCCAGTACTGCACCTCACCAGTGACGCCTGTGGTGGGCAAAGGTGGGGGACGTAGCGGTTGGGTGGCAAACCTTGGCCCTTCCTGGGCTGTTGCGCTAGGGATTTAGTTTTTATAACAGTTTAAAAAGCTCAAAATGCATGCAATGTTTCAAGTTATCTTTGAGGCAAATGTTATTGAGAGATAGCTCTTATAGTGTGAACGAATTTATGGAAACACTGTAATTGTAAAACTATTGATATATTATCCTTATATATTATTATTATTATTATTATTATTATTATTATTATTATTATTATTATTATTATTATTATTATTATTATTATTATTATTATTATTATTATTATTATTATTATTATTATTATTATTATTATTATTATTATTATTATTATTATTATTATTATTATTATTATTATTATTATTATTACATGGCTATGATTAATGTTATTACTCTATTATTATTGTATTATATATTTATTATTATTGTTACTATTACTATTATTATTATTATTATTTTTATTTTATATCCATTATGGATAAATAAACTATGGCTGTCGCAAAATTTGATGGTGGCTGGCTCGATACTAAATTCAATCATAAGGCTTGTCATTCTTTGCGGTGTTGCATAGTTAAACAGTTTGTGAAATCATACTATGAAGCCAATGGTATACACATAATTCGCAACCACAACATTTATTTGTACTCAGCTATCACCTGCCATTAAATTTTGCGACTACCATAGAGGTCACTGTATAGTAGTTGTGATCCATTACTACATAATTACATAATCTCTCGTGTACAGTCCATAGATACTGACCATATCTACATAATACTTCTAACTCACAAGCCTGTAGACAATAAAGTTATACCAGGTGAGTCAGCTGCCCCTTATTCTCGAGTTTTATGCAATCCGCATTTTATACCCCAACATGAAAACATCGACCCCATTACTAGGTTCTACCCGCGTATTTAACATGCATGTTTAACACTCGATGAAATTAGTACTAATATAGATGTTATCACATCGCTTTTTAATATGTTCGTAATTAGACAGCTGACGTTTGCACTTCTGAAAATGTTCACTGGAACCAGCGAGTATTACATCTTAAACGGAATGTTTAGCTCATAGTAACGTGTGAGCTATACAGGTAGCTCAGTTGGAACGGGCGCAAGACTCCGAAGTAATCTGTCTGTGTGAAGGTGGTTCGAATCACCTGCATGTACTATTTTTTATACCGTGTAATCCTCACAATTTACAAACTATTATTCTGAAAACTGTTATTATATTCATTTTTATTGTTTTATTTAATGTTTTATGACATTGTTTGATGTTTCTTTATTGGTGAACTACAATTATGTAGTTGTTTAAACACACCTATAGGTAGGTGCAATTGAAATATGGATCATTTATACACATTTGAACACAGAGAGCAAGGAAAGTACATTGTCAGAGCTTAACATGGAAGTTAAACTCAATTTTGCACACAATGAATTATTGTGCTATTAAAAATGCAGACAATCAAAACCGATTTAAATTATAATGTCCTAAACCCTCAGGGACTTCATAATTAGATTGTTGTGAATTCGGTTTCCAAGTTTTGATGAACATAAAAAAAATATTTACAATGCTGAGACTCGAACCTGTGTCATTGGGCGCTAAGCGCAGAGGTGACGTCACAATCCTATTCAGCTATTTCGAGACTTGACTATAAAGCACGTACCAGTGCAATACTAGGATTTGTATGCCTGGCGCTATGCCATTGCCACCTCGCAAGTTTACTGGGTTGATTTAGCCTTTTAAGACAGTTTTAATCATTTGCTGGGCGATTTAATATTATTACTTAAATGGCAAAAGCTGTTATGCATATTAATTGAGATGTACGAGGCGTAGTTCACGCAAAAATGTAAGTAAACTGTTGTTTAATAATATGTCCGTTTTGACTGTACGGGTCCATGATGGATGAGGCTTGTCTAAATTTTTCCTAATTTTTGGCAGCCAATCCCTGCTCTAAGTACAAGAATCCACCATTTTCTTTTTAGCTGACGTTGTTAGTGTACTCATATGATATGTCCATTTTTTCCGAGTCGTTTACAGAATTACGTTGCTATGTATACTCTAATAAAAAGTTTGTAAAATCGGCTGGAAACCGGAATTCGCTCTCAGTAAACGAGTTGTATGTTTTTGAGGTGTACTTTAGCGAGGAGTACGTTCTGTCCCTTAAACCACTGTTGCTCTCAATTTTGCGCATTCCTCTCTTTAAAAACGTCAAGCAATACATTTTAGTAAGCGCAAAACTGGACTAAGGCGCACATGCCGTTAGATGGGTGGCCTACCTTCCAAAAAATAAGGCGCGGCTGACTCACTTGGTATAGCACCATTGACTTAGAGAGAAACTTTCAGTAAAGTCGCGATATGGAGCTTTTGGTTGGAACCAAACACTAGTTCCTCTACCTAACATAAATAAGCAATAGTAACGTATCTATGCAGACAATTGCATCTCTGCTTGCACAACGTGGACTATCATCACCTCCATGAACTCAGCAGAACTCCAGCAGTTATGTAAAAGATGACGCCTGCATTTTGTTCATAAATGTCGTGTTTACTTTTGTGGATGTTGAACTGCCGCTGGCGGGAAAACGTGTTGCATAGTGGTCATCTGGTGTGGTAATTAACCTTTGACATAACACTAGCTGAGAAACTTAGCTACGTGTGGCTATACCCTAATCGTGACCTCGTAATGACTGGCGTAATTAATTCTCTCACCGACACGTACTTAGTACAACCAGCGACCGCTGGATTCTCCTTCAGTCACATTTGTAATGGATTCAGTACAATGAAGTCGACTTAAAGCTGCAGATTATCGAACTTCACTATTAAACAGCTTCTTGGATTACAAATACGTCAATAGAGCTACGACTGATAATGTTACCTGTTTTCTTTGCTGAAGGCATGCCACCAGCATTGCATTGTAGTATTTTCAAAATGTTGTTGTTTTCTAGTGCCTTGCATCTGGCAATGAAGCCATTAGCATTCGTACTTTCCAATACTTTTGAACTGTAGTTCCTTCTGATCTTAATGCTTCACGGGTCTTCAAGTGGTCTTCGTTCATTTCTGCTGGATCGTTACACAGGACACATATTGGTGAGGCTGAGATACCTATTCTGTAGAGATGACTTGCTAAGCAGTCGTGATTTGTCAATAGTCGGAAGGCTGCAACCGCTGTTTTCCTTGGTCTCTGGGGGATTATATCTGGGTTGGAAAGTAGTGTAATCCATTTTTTATCTTTGGCATTTGTTTCTATTTCTTGTAGGTATGAATGAGAAAATGTTTTAATGATCAAGCGTTTTATTGAGGAATATGATAAATTGAATTTCGACTTTTGTTTTATTGTTGTGCCTTTCTTTGCAAGTGAGTCTGCAGCTTCGTTCCCCATGACTCCACAGTGTGCTGGAATCCATTGGAGATGAACAGTCTTATTAACTTTTTGGAGTTGTGTTAACATTTTGTAGCATTCTCTAATTTTTGTTGACTTCTTTGTAGTATTTGAACATATTCCCTGAATTGCAGCTTTAGAATCCGAAAGAATTTCTGCCTTGTTAAATTTATTTAAGGGAAGATTTAATAATTGTTGGAGAGCAATGTGTATAACCTCTATTTCTCCATCATAATTTGTTGTGTCTCTGCCAACAGAATGATAAAAGGAAAAATGTGAACACGTAACTCCATCTCCAGTAAGGTTTTCCTTGGAGGATCCATCAGTATATATGTGCAGCCATTCTTCTGTGGGATACCTAGTATTGATTGTTTCCAGAGCTAGAAGTTTTTGTATTTCTTTTGGTGTGTCTGATTTACTTGTATTTTCAAAATGTTAAAATCCACAAAAGTAGTCCCCGCCCGGAGATCTAAATGGGGAACTTTTGTGGGTCTCTTCATTTTGGAGTGTCTGGTCAATCAATAGCCCATTTATATGGGCATCCAATCACAACCCCCAGTGTACCTGGAGGACCGTACCTGTTGTTGGTCTACGAGTTCATTGAGATATCAAAGTGATCATCAACTTTCCTCTATACGCCACTTGGGGATGTTTTCGAGTGCTGTAACAGACCAGCATTATATTTGAAGAGTGTGAACAGAGAGAGAAGATAGTTAATGAATACAGGAGATCCCTTTGGCCTCAGTGTCTGGAAGTGATTCAAGAGTTTAACCAAGGGAGGATAGAAAAGTTTCAACAGTTACTTGTTATAATTGAAAGGAAGAAATACCAATTTGGTCATTATCTCACCGTACTGGCCAGTGTTTTTGGTGAGTAGTCCTTCCATTTGGTTCATCAAACATAATATGGAGTGTAAGAAGGCTAATGACTTCATTGTCAACTGTCACATATTAGAAAACAACTGTTAAACAGTAAGTAAGTTCACACTCTGAAACAAATTACCACTTGTGGGCTATGAAACACGTGATTATGATGTAATTATGGCTTCACAGAGCTACTATTTACTCCAGTCTCCTGTATCTTGCTGGTACTTACAACAACGTGTCTCACGAAGTCATTTTTGCAAACGCTTATCTCCGTTAATATGTAGGAGATCGAAGAATATTCCTTGTGAGGATATTTTTAAAGGAACAACTAGAAAAAATTCATCTGAATGTGACACATACGATTTTTACAACGAAACGTATTCACTTTTCACATCCCCACACAGTGCTGCCAACCATAGCGGAATTCCACTACGCGTAGGGAAATTTGAGCCTTCGGGAGACATTGCTGCGGAAATCGTAAAAGTTAGAAAATATAACCAATTTTATCAATTTTAATTTTAAAAAGTAGATGTATAATTATTTTTAAAATAAAAATATAAAAGGTTTGAATTAATATTTTACAAAATTAATTTAGCCATTTTAGGTTTTGCAGCTAAAATACTTCAAAATTGGCTGAGCTGTTACTTGTGTTGTGCTGACATTAAGTTTAGAACAAGGAACAAGCTATAACCTCAAGCTCTTGAGTGACCTATTATGAGCAAAACTGGATCTTCAGAACAAAGGAAATTGCTGTGTTCAATATCCAATAACTGATGAGCATATAAACCAATCCATCGACAATTTTCCAAGAAGTGCTACAATGGCAATAAATTCATTTCCGATATAGATGGCTCAATATCCTGTAGATAGCCTATGTACGTGCCCTTTCAGTGGTTTCGCTTGCTTATATAATAGACTTCAGTGAAGTACACAATCATCGATCATCACTAACAGGTATTATTGAATCGTCCTCCGTGATCTAGAGGTAACTTGCTAGCCTCTGGTTCCCGAGGTCGTGAGTTCAAATCCGGCGGAGGACGATGGATTTTCTCGGGTATAAAAATCCTCAGAATGGCTTTCTTCGGAAGAGAAGTAAAGTCGGTAGTCCCTTGTAGATTTAATGCCCGTAAAGGAACCTCAAGCATGACAAAGAGGCCTCTGAGCAAAATTAAGTGGTATTCACGTGCAATATAGAATGGGGCGCTGAGAACCATGGCAGTTAAAGGACGTCCATAAATAAAATCTCAATTAGTTTAGATATTATTAATCCGTCATCTTGGTCACCCATTTTATATTTTCAGTTATGACACCTATGGAGGGCACAAGTGGAGGACGCAGCGGCCGGGCTATAGGCCTTGGAAGGGGCTGCTACGCCGTGGAGTTAGTAATGTTTATGCATTTATAGCGTAATTTGGTTTATCTGTAGCGAGATTCAACGGTTTTTGGTTGGCAACACTGCTCACAGTGCCCACAAAGCACTCAATTGAGCGTATTTCTTTCTTCAACTGTCCGCAATGGTAGATAATTTTTTGTGTTAAACGCTTCCATTTTCAATGTTTCCACTGCTTCATGATCGGCAACAACTTGTAATTACTACCTCAAGCACTTTTCTTTTCCTCTCCTACCTCATTTGATAACCCTAAGTGTACCTATAGTTTATTCCTTCCTTTCAACAACCATACCCTTTGTCCTGCTCTCATTTAGCTCCTCGCCGTTGTTTGCATTACCCTTTCTTTAAGATTTGTTCCTCTTCTACAATGGGGTTCAAATGACGTAATTGTCGATGGACACTCATTCACTAACTCGTTCAATCACTCACTCACACACTCACTCACTCACTCACTCACTCACTCACTCACTCACTCACTCACTCACGCACACACTCACTCACTCACTCACCTCTGCTATCAGTGCTTATCGTCAGCAAAGCTTATGCATGTTATCGTACCGCCGTTGTTCTAAAACCATTTTTATGAACTTCTAATATAGGTACATAACTGGATGGATGATAACAGGCATCTCTGTGGCACACCTCCTCATTTTGTACTTCCCTTTGATTTACCTTATCATATCCTGATTTTAACTTCTTGCTCATTACTAGGGCTCGGAAGTTCATGCCCAAAAAAACACTGAAATATGCATGCCAATATGCTCTTAAAACTTGAAAATATGCCAAGAAATGTGCACTATTTAATTAAAACAATTAATGTCCCTTTGCAGTAAACAAGACGAGTTAGTATAAATAATAAATAAAGTTACCTTATTCTTTAGAGGTTGAAGCAGTAGTCCTACCGCTAGTATTAACTGCTAAATTGCAGTTCACAACCAACACTTTGCACAAATTTTCAACTGTAAAACATTGTCTGTTGTCTCGCAAAACACTTTTGTAACGTGGAAAACTTCTCTCCATGTCACAAGATGTTATCGGGGCATATTTAAATGATGTTAATTGCTTCACAGAGAGAGTCAAGTCTCTTGGTGTGACAAATGGTTTTCTTTCGAGGATATCTGGAATATCGCACATCTGTTTATAACCAGAATTTTTTGAAATTACATAATTCACTTTCTCTTTCACTTTTTGTCCCATGCTACCAGGAACCGAACATAGATCACATATTGTTTTTTCAAAGACAGTGATTCATGCAACGGAGATCCTACAGCTTCCAGTGCCGTTATGGCTGTTGGTAAGAAAGAAAAATGGGCAGATATGAAACTGAGATCCTCTTTTAACCTAGTGCCTGACAGAATATTTTGCACAGTTTCTATTGATGTAGCATCTTTCAAGTCCAATGAATTAATAACCTCTTCGGCTATTTCTATGTGCTCAGCATAATATAAAACTGCGGTGCGGTTTTTTGTAATTATTAATTTCGTTGTGTCTTTGTGCTAATGAGATCTTTATGATCTCAGGGCTTGGTAACGGATGGAATGAAAAATCACACGAAGTTTCTTCACCACAATGTATTATTTTATTAACATTTCATCGATACTTTACATTAAATAATTCCTCTCAGCACCATTCTAAATGATTTAATAACGTTTCCACTTTTTCATTTAGTGGAACTAATGCCTGATGAAAGTCTGGTGAAAGTTTCAAGTTCACACTACCCAAATATGTCTTTTCAGCTCGAATACACACACGCGAGTGGACAATATATGGCGTCCTCACGTGACACCGCCTATTTCGTATACATCCGCGTATGCGTCCATCAAATAGTTCTTTCTTGTTAGGGAAGCGATCCCTAACCATCCTCTCCTACTTCTATCATGGAACACATATAATTCTAATATTTTAATATATATATATATATATATTAAAATCAAATATGGAGGGGCTCTAATGACCTAGCTGTCGACGGGCCCTTAAACCCTAACCACTCACTCACTCACTCAAATATGGAAATATTTATGACGTCTTTAAACTAACTTAGTTGCTCGTAATAATGAGCATTTGCAACACGTTTTCGCCATTTAACCAAATCATACCAACATCAAAAAACAAATTACACTTTTAACAAATATTCACATGAACGATTTTCTTTTGGGGTCTTCTAATATTCTGTCTCAACTGCATCGATCCAGGCTCTCCATCGTTTAACACTGGTGCAGGAAGAAGTCAGATATTAGGTGCTTTTAATCTAAACAACTTAACTCTTTTAGGAGATTTAACAAAAATTCTCTTTGTATTGGACACAAATCTATCTACCAATGGCAAAGAATCATTGTCTCAGAAATGCTACCAATATGAAAAATATTATCCAGATAGAAGAAAGCTATAACAAACCATAAAAATCATTAAAATATGCAATATTGGGGCTATAGGATTGAAATAATATGCATTTATCAAAAATCATGAAAATATGCAGTTATATGCACCATAAAATCATGTCCAAATAACTGAAAATTCCGTAATTCGTGCACATAATGTAAAAGCATACATTTTTAACCCCTATGAAAAAACATGCAAATGCATGAACTTCCTAGCCCTATTGATTACTTTGGGAGCTCCTGTCTCCAATCCACACAAACTTTGTACAGAACCTCCAAAGGTTCTCGTCACTCTGCCTTGTCAAATGCTTTATACATATCCCCAAATACCACATACCTTCACTTCTGTATATTTTGTTAATTTTTGTTCTATATAATAGTTTAAAGCTTCTGTGCACCAGGTACAGTCAGATCTAACTTAGGTTAAGATTATGTTGTACATTTTACAGCTGCCAAAGAAGACCATGGAGACTGCGACTGCCTGGTTGTGACGGTAATGTCCCATGGAGACCCAGGATATATTCACTGCTACGATACCCTTTATCCAACAGAAAAGCTGTGGGAACCTTTCACCGCCGATAACTGCCCTTCTCTGATCGGCAAACCCAAACTCTTCTTCATACAGGTTCGTCTTCCATATTTCAAACAAGTCAAATGTGTAACAGTCACACGATTTTCTCCATCCAGTTCTGTAGGATACTATTGCTAAAACATGCTACATTAAGCACTGTTATATCTGCACACAAATGTTTTAAGTAGCTTAGTGCGGACTTAGCAAATCACAAGAAATGTTACTGACCAAAGCTTATATTTTACGATAAATAACAATTTGGTAGAGAATATAAACACATAATCAACGCTGCGTTAATTAATGGCTTTAATATAGATATACATAAAGAAGATAGAGAAATTTAAATATGAAAAATCTTAAAAGAGGTTTGTACTCTCAATAAAATAAAATATGATTACAATTGTTTAAAATATACTATCGCCTTTGGTCTAATTAAACACTTACAAACATTTTAAAGAACATGGACTACTGTTACTTCCTCAAAATAAATATAATATAAAAATTTGCTCTGTTTTATAAAAAAGTTAAAACTTCAAATACTAAACAATCTGTTATTTATGAACGTAGCTGTTTAGATTGTGACAGGGTTTACATTGGTAAAACCAAACGTCATTTGCAGACCAGAATAACACAACATTATAGTAACACTGAATACAAAAAGATTGGGAAACCAGCTGTACCACATAATTTTTGGTTATTTAATCATGAAATAAATCTAGAGCTTAAATTATTAAAACAATTAAATGGACCATCACATTTGATTATTTGGAAAAAAGTATTTGGAAAAATTTGGAATTTTGATACATCGGCAATTGATTCTTGAATAAATTTGTTTTTCTTTCGTTAGTTGGCAATACAATAAGAAACAATCCGTCCCCTAATGGTCGTAATTGCAATATCGAAACAGTCAACAGTTGATAATGCAAATGATTGATTTGCGAAACTAGATCTGTTGAAAAATACATACTTATAAAAGAAAAGTGGATTTGATTCTATATTTATTTTTTATTTTATTTATTCATTTTTTGTAGAGACTTGTTTATATGCAGAATGATGGATTTTTGCCCTTACAAAAAGAAAGAGGGTAATATTAATACTATTATCAAGTTTAATTTTAATTCTTAAAACAGATTTCATATATATAAACTCATCACTTAACAAATTGATTGTAGCTGCATAGCTTCTTAAGAAAACTCAAATTATTTATTCTGTGCATTAATTTTGTAGTGAATTTTCCATATTGGCATTTATGTATGTGAAATGGAACGGTATGTGACTCATAACTATTCCAAATCCGAAATCTAATTGAGTAAATTATCTGAATAAGATTTTTGAGTTTCTCCATATGTTAGGAGAGGAATGTCGAATAACTCAAAACGCTAAGTATCCCAGGCTAGTTGAAAGTTCAGACATCTATTATTCATTCTACATCCTATATTACCTAAGTACCTTAAAAACATTAAATTAATACACACACACACACACATATATATATATATATATATATATATATATATATATATATATATATATATATATAAAGACCTTAACCTTTGTTCTTGCATTTACTATATCTGCAGACATTTTCATATTTTAACGAAATTGGCTAAAATACATATGATCTCAACTATATATTTTAGTATACAACTTATATAGCCCTTCTAATGTAAAAGAGTATAATTAAATTAACATTCAAAGATACACAATAAATACAGACCGCCATTCATAGGGCGTAGCACACAAAATTAAAAAAACATATGCTTTCAATTTAAATTACTCTTTAACCATGTTTTTATAACAATAAACCTTATATTTCTGAATGAATAAGAGTTACAGAATTAAATTTCATCAAGAATAGAGGACATCGCATTAGTTCATTTTATACTTCCTAGTTCGTTCAAACCTGAACTCAGGATTGTCCAATTGCACTTTTGTTACAATAAAGATGTTCTTATATTCCGATGAGTGTCTTGACAAACCTGTTTCTGTTTTTGTTGCTCAGGCCTGCAGGGGTCAAAGGTGTGATGTTGGAGTGAGAATGAGGATGAACAGGACTCAAGTGGACAGTGTTCGTGCCTGGTATACCCTTCCTGCCTGCGCTGACATCCTCATAGCGCACTCAACGGCTGAAGGTTCGTATTTACACATACACACAATAAACTGCAGCCCACTAGAGAACAGAGAACTAATTTGTTGCACTCGAATCACTTTCTCTACTCTTGTATAAAGTATTCAAACACAAACTTATTCTTCTATTTCATACAGTCGAGATAAATATTTGTTCAAACTATCTTGATGCTAATTTTCTTGTGGGTGCAATGCAAGGGGAATGTGGAAATACAGTACACTTAAGCAACAGTAAAATGTTTTTGACAATTTCGTTGTATCATCAACAGAGTAATATTCCTGTGAGACGCTGCTGAACCTGTGATTCGTGACAACTGCATAATTAATTAACATGTCAATATTCCTAGTGAGACTCTGGTAATATCTACATCTACTTCGGGCCGTGCGACGTATTTAAACGAAGAGCCAGCTTGTACGTTCGTGTGACGTCAGGCGAGAGCAGTGTATTGCTATGCTGCCTAGATCAGCGGCGCATGTGGTCAGTTCCCCGTGTTTCACACCAGTTAGAGACCAGGCTTCAAGATGTAGAAACATTGTCAACTACGTTTCAGGTCTTTGCGACCCCGTATTCATTGGATGTTAACAATGTTTCTAGCAGGTTGCAAATTGAATTGATAAATTTACAGTGCGACGATTTGCTTAAGGACAAATATAAACACAAGGAAGACTTGGCTGATTTTTATAAGAATGTTCCTCAAAACAGATTTCTGAGGTTATATGCCCTTGTTGCACGGGTATTATGTATGTTTGGTTCTACATATGTGTGCGAAAAATTCTTTTCGGTTATGAACCTTTCTAAGTCAAAATCCCGAAGCATATCGTCAGATCACAATCTAACATGCAGTCTTCGGTTATAAATGTGCCGTACATTACGCCCTAACATTGACAAACTAGTTAAAGAAAAGCGAAACGGCAAATGTCGGAAAATGTCCACCTAATTGTTCTGTATAGCTCTCATCTAGCTCAGGCAAAATAGTTATTTCTGTTCTATTAGCTTTATAACATGACTGTTCACATAAACCAGAATTGACTCGTATATATGTAATTATTTGTAATCTGTGACTATTCCGTAATTGAAACAGTCAGCATTAAAATTGTGATGTCCGGCACGCGATTTCCTCTTCCCCGCTGTGACGTCACACGTTCAACTGACCTTCGACGGGAGCATATGAGCTGAGTGAGCTGACGTCACAGCAGCGATACCTGTCTTCCCCTGATCTACATACACGTCTGAGACGTGCAGTGCTACCGCTATGATCTCTGACACGGTGCTGTTCTGTTAACAGGGTATGTTGCCTGGATAGATCCAAATAGTGGTTCATGGTTCATCCAGATGCTGTGCGAGGAACTGGACAAGCATGGGCGTACTCGAGACCTGCTCAGCATACTCACATCGGTGTGTCGTCGAGTTGCTACGGATTTCCACTCAAGCGTACCAGAGGATGCACTTATGGACCTCAAGAAGCAGATTCCTGCGTTCACATCCATGCTCACTCGTCGAGTGTTCTTCCGGTGAAGGCCATAGACCATCGACATCGCGCAGCTGCTCTCTCTCTCTCTCTCTCGATTCAAATGTGTACTCTTGTGGCTTAAATGAACTGAAAATCATCCCTTGAACTTCTAGTCAAACACTTCAGATACCTCATCACGTTCTTAAAATAACTGGAGAATGTACCGCTTCAGGAAACATCCCCTTCAGTTTCAGGCTTCTATTTCTACAAATTCATGTAGTCAGGGCCGTATTTACGTAAGGGCAAACCGGGCAACTGCCCAGGGCGGCATATTTTACGGGGCGGCAAAATTACTGGCAAGCTGCACCAAAAAAAAAGCATAGACATGAAACATCAAGTTCCTTTTGATTCTGGATAAATTGATTGAAGAACTGAACAACAGAGTTTCTTCCTACAAGGAATTCAGTGAACCATTTATGTTTTTGACAAATCTGAAGATGCTTAGCCCACTTGAAATTCAGGAAGCATCATCTAGACTTCAGAAGATCTACAGCTCGCATCTTGAAGATTCAGCATTTGTACTTGAATGCTTACACTTCAAAAGTTACATTGAAAAGAATGAAAATGCGACGTACTCTTCTACACAGCTGTAAGGTAACTGCCTAGAGAGTGTTTACCCAAACTTAAACATAGCTCTACAAATATACTTGAGCACTCCTGCTTCCAACTGCTCAACTGAGAAATCATTTTCTGCTCTAAGACGCATAAATAATTATTTAAGAACATCACAAGTGAAGGATCGTCTTAGTTATCTTGGTGTTGTTGCAACTGAATCTGACTTACCAGTGAAAATGAACTATAACGAACTCATAAACTTGTTTGCAAATGACAGGGCAAGGAGGAAGCCTCTTGTTATTTAAACAGTATATGTTTTGACATCTAATAGGGGCTGATGCCTCTTTGGTGTAAGTTCTTCTATTAAGATGTTCCTACTTAAATTTTAATAACCTCACTTATGCTGTTTGCCACTCATACTTAAGTATCCAAACTAGTGAAACCATTCTCTATATTGTGAAAATTTAAGTAATATATGTATTGCAAGTTGGGGGGTAGCAAATGTTTTTTTGCCCAGGGGCGTCAGAGGTCCTAAATTCGGGTCTGCTTGTAGTAGCAATATTTTTGTGTCTTAGTGGCAATTCTGAGCAGTCACTTCGTCTACCACGACAATACAACGTGAGGTTTCTTTTAAATAATTAATGTTTACGATAAAACACAGTTAAACGTAAAAAAACTACTTTTAAGAATGTTTTATTCAAAGCATCCTTGAATTAGAAATAAAAGCCTTACATTTTCTAAATATTATTAAGTACTTACCGCATCAGAGTTTTTTTCATTAAACACCAATATTGCCAAAAATCTAATATAGGTACATTAATAATACAAAGAGAGAAAATGTATTGCTGTGTGTCTGTGTTATGTGTGCGTGTGCGATTTTGATAAATTATTTCACTATTGGAAAACCCCATTCTTCCAGACGATCAGAGCTCATGTAATATTTCCAAAAGTTTTAGAACTGCAGTGATAGGAGTTTCTTTCCCATACTCATGCCATAAAATCTGTATCCCGTTTCGTTTAATATGGACATCATAGGCTCATTTTGGAACTTTATTGAAAATATGGCAGATTTTAATATCTTCGAGCTCAAAGCGTAAAAGGGGACTTAAAAGATTTTAAAATTTAGTAATTTTAGGAGGTTGTATATCGTTATAGCTCCACATTTCTCTCAATTTACTAAAGTTTCGCCAAGTAATATTTTTGGTGTGATTTTGACTGCACGGAGTACACTTCGATTATTCTAGAAACTAACAAAAGCGGTATGCTACCCTTACAGTCAATCTTTATTTCAACCCCTAACATACATATCAAAATTCTTTGGCACAAAGAATGGTTGTAGGCTCATAGGCCCAACGAAAATTATAAACTACCTTGCAACTCTAATAAACTACCCATACTATATTTTCAACTGTTTATTTAGAAAAACGATCTGTTTAAACCACGTGATTAAATAGTGCACAATTACACAAGAGGAGCTGGTAAATATCATACGTTATTTTAAGGCTTTCATAAGCCACCAAATTCTTGTTTTGAATTATATACTACTTCTAGAACAGGCATGGGCAAAATCGGCTCAGAAGGGCCACTCTAATGAAACTCGTTCTTGGCTCACTCCACCGGCCATCCTCCCCTTCACTGCTGTTCAGCTTTACCTTTACTTCCGACGCGTCTAGTTCAGTGACGAGTATGGACGTCTGTTTCAGGAAGAGTGGCCGACAAAATGTTTTGTAAGTTACAAAAACAGGAAACTGTGTTGTTTAATATACTGATTTCAATTTGCAAATATAAATCGTTGCAATGTCAAACATCACTTTGATCAGAAGCGTAAATCAAACTTTGGTGATCTTACTTGTATTTATTTACAATCTCGAAAGGTACTTTCCGAATTCTCGTATTTGTAAAGATATAAAAGGGACGATATGATTCCACTCTTTAGGAGTTTAATTTCCTACTAGATTATTTAATATGCGCTGTTGTAATTCATGTTTCAAAGTTTGAGCGCAATATTGAGTTTAAAACCAAACAATTTCTTATGTTGATCAAATAGTTTTAAACTATTTTAGAGGCTAGACAGGAATGGAACTTTACTGCTTTATTTATTGTGAAAGATATTACGTGCAAGTAACGTTCTAATTTGAAGATTATGTAATTTGCCTAACCACAGTAGCTGACTCTAATAATTACTGTCTGCAAAATGTGTTTAACATAAACAAAATAGTTAATAACAGTGTAGAAATTATTAGTACCGCGCAGGTGGAACGAACCCACCACTGCACGTGTTGTATCCAAACAAACTTTGTCTCTCGGCAAGAGAATGTGGGGTGAGTAAGGCAAGTTCAATCACTACCCCTCCTCTCGTGCCCATGTCTGTTCTACAATTTACCAATACATTGTCGGATAAAAGCTATAAAAATTACAGGAGAGGGTTTATTATAAAAACATCTTATAGATAAATGTGCAATAATTTCATAAAAGATAGAGGGAGATAAATGAAATTATGTAATTAATTCTACATTCTAGTATAAAAACTGCCTATATAATGTCAGTTGTAGCTAGTCTTAAAATAAAGTGCTGGTACAGTGATCTACATTAAAAGCTAAAGGTAAGGAGGAGTAAACAACTGTGGGGGACACCTCGTGCACTGCGACCTACACGGATATATTGTGGGCTAACACAGGAGACCCTAGGTCGTAGGTAGACGGGCCACAAAGACGCACGAAAGTCCCTAACGAGTGCTGAGAGTCCTTCATCCCGGCAAGAGCAGTCACCGCGTGGCCGACAACGGGGTCTGGGTCTCGACAAGCTCCTCGCTCCCGGAGTGCAGCGAACACAAGTCCGCCTAACACCGAGGCCATTTACAATGCGCAAGCATCCGCACCATCTGTCCAGTACCGCCATACACCTCGAGCCTCAAAGCACACTTGAAAGATGATAAGGAAATGGAATGAAGGGAAAGGAATTCGTGGTAGGAAGGTAAGCACCCCAGCACTCGCCTAGTGACAAGGCGGAACCACCAACAACGCAATTCAGAGCGCGCGGCCGACAGGGTTCGAACCCGCAATTTCCTAAATGCGAGTCGCCCGCCTTACCACAGATGCGGAAATTTCAGGAAAGAAATACAAGACCTCTTATCTGAGCCGTTGCCTTCCATCTCAAAAGGATCGATTGGTAAAATTAACCTTTAGTATTTTCTCGAATTGAATATTTGAATAATAATAATAATAATAATAATAATAATAATAATAATAATAATAATAATAATAATAATAATAATAATAATAATAATAATAATAATAATAATAATAATAATAATAATAATAATAATAATAATAATAATAATAATAATAATAATAATAATAATAATAATAATAATAATAATAATAATAATAATAATAATAATAATAATAATAATAAAATAATTTGTCCAATCCAGTAATAGGTATATTTATAGATTTACAACTCATTTTGATAGTTTCTGGTTACTACAAAGATAACTAATACAACAAGTTCAACTTTCTTCACTTCAAGAACTGCCATTTGTTGGAATATAACAAATAATCAAAACCTAAAAGTAATCAACATACAATAATTGACCAATGTAATAAAAGAACAAATTAGAAAACAAGACGAAGCATTGTCGCATTTATTTTCAAAGCCTGTGCTGACGCGGTTCAATTATTTTTATATCGAATGCGATCGCTCGATTGCGTTTTAAATCTCGAGACACTTGAAGTCAGAAATAACAGCGGTGTGTCGTTTCAGTGAGCTTCGGCTGGTTTCTTTTTCAGTTTTTGTTTTGTAAGCTGCATACATCACTTGATCTTGCTGGCTTTGCATCACTGCGGGTGCTGTAATTGTAAGTAGAAATCGTGTTTACATAGTACGTTTTCTAGCTGTGCTTATATTTGCTTTCTGGACATTTGTTTTTCGCCACCTCGTGGCTTTTTATTTGCACATTTTGAGTAGCATTACATTCAACGTGTAGTTAGCATATTAATGGTTGTGTGCCTGTTTTCTTTTTGATGCACGTGTCAGACTTGGCATGGTGAAACAAGCAACATTGGTGTCACATAATGTTGTGTTCATTTACAAAATGAATCGCGGTATGTTACACTCTGAGAGGTTAGGAACGAAATGCTCTCGACATATGTATGTACTGATGCAAAACAACTGCATTTTAAATATGACTATCGCTTTATCGATATATCGCCACGTATCCTTTTTTCTTTCTCTACTGTATATAGCAAGCAGGGAAAGTATAGTATTCCATCCAAAAATAAGATGTCGAGATTTCAACGGAAATACACGTTTTGAGGTCTTCTGAATAGGAAACTACAGCTTTAGATAAAGGTCCGTATGAAACTTGATATTCAAGTTCAGCACTTTCCAAGGATACGACACGAAAATATGTAAGAAAATTCCCCTACACCAGATTACCCTTCACATGGAACATTTTTCAAAAATTGTTATTTTATCTAAAACAGCTCTAACAATTTTTATTAAAATACCGTATTTTTAAGATATTATCATGACAAGTGAGCTGTAATATTTCTTTAATAAAATAGGATGTATTACATTCACACAAGTTTCTCTACCTACTATATTGTACGAGTAATTTATACAGCTTCTACAACTATTAATACAAAAACTTGCACTTCTGTTTACGTAATGTAGATAAGCCTTTATAGAAATATTTTATTACACATTTCTCTGTAGGTACAAATGGGTTATAGATAACCGAATCGACAGTCAGGTTCTAAAAGCGGGGTGCCATACGTTAGCCTTGAAATATCTCACTAATTCTATTGAGATCGCGAGAAACAACTGAATAGCGGCAGCAGTTTAAAATAATAAATTATGGACAAATTGAAAGCAATAATATTGGACATGTCGAAAATTTTTGATGTCAGTAAAAAGTCATTTTAGATAAATTGTGTGCTTTATAGACTTCTACACTTTTTGTGGAGCATGTCTTTGTCTTAAGGTTTATCCGTTATACAAAATTACAGCAATTGTTTCCGAATGAAGATGCTTCATAGATT
Source organism: Tenodera sinensis (assembly GCA_030765045.1). Taxonomy (NCBI): domain Eukaryota; kingdom Metazoa; phylum Arthropoda; class Insecta; order Mantodea; family Mantidae; genus Tenodera; species Tenodera sinensis. The sequence continues at coordinate 15,782,957 of CM060961.1, forward strand.
ATTTCTAGAAAATTCAAGATGTATGCTTTATTTGTCAGGTAAATATCTTAATTACAATCATTAGAACCATTTTAGACAAAATAAAATTTTTATTCTATGTATAGTGTAGTTTTTGGTGGGGTCTTTCTTCAGAATTTTTGTGGCATACCTTCGGAAACAATACGCATATGGAGGGACCTGCAAAAACCTGGAAGAGAGCACCGCAATTATCGTTTTTGCTTCTTATGTGACTCCTGGGAGGGTAAAAGGTAAGGGTACATACATACAACGGAGACGACCCACAATCGGGGCAGAGCACCTATAGTATTTCTACTACGACCTTTTGGAGGAAGGGATGTGCTGAGAGACCCACAGGGTGACCAGATTTGGATGAACGACAGGCACAAACATGGACGGCGTTCCTATCGTTTCGAATAAGAACCATACGATGTCATCATAGCTGAAGCAGGACCTGACAGAAGTAGGCTCCAATGACTCCAGAGAAGGCAGCCAACGCCGCTCATCCCCGACCCTACAAGTCCTCCCTCGCCCAGTCGGGTCAACCCGGAACTACCCCGGAGATGAAACCTTCACTGAGAGCAAGCCAGAAAGTTTACAGAAAGTAAAAGTCCATAAGACCTATGTTTACTAAACCCTAGTAATAGTAGTAGTAGTAGTAGTAGTAGTAGTAGTAGGAGTAGTAGTAGTAGTAGTAGTAGTAGTAGTAGTAGTAGTAGTAGTAGTAGTAGTAGTAGTAGTAGTAGTAGTAGGAGTAGTAGTAGTAGTAGTAGTAGTAGTAGTAGTAATAGTAGTAGTAGTAGCAGCAGCAGTAGTAGTAGTAGTAGTAGTAGCAGCAGCAGCAGTAGTAGTAGTAGTAGTAGTAGTAGTAGTAGTAGTAGTAGTAGTAGTAGTAGTAGTAGTAGTAGTAGTAGTAGTAGTAGTAGTAGTAGTAGTAGTAGTAGTAGTAGTAGTAGTAGTAGTAGAGGGTAAAGAAGGGAGAAACCTCGTACACTGGGACTTCCACACAGATCTGTTGCGCCTAACACCCCCAGGGGGAAGGGTGAAGTGAGGGAATCGCAGGGTGTCACAGGGTTGCAGGCACACAGTCACAGAGATGCGCAGAAGTCCCTAACAAGTACTGAGATCTTTTCATCCTGGAGCCAGGCACCGCTGAACAGCCAACACCACTCGAAGTCCGATGTCCTACAAGGGTCCTCACCCACGGAGGACAGCGTTCGCTCAGCGCCACCTAGCGCCGAGATAGGCATCCATCCGCGCCATCTGTCGGTATCGCCATACACCACGAGTCTAAAAGCACACCAATATTTGCCTAAGTGATAAAGGGGAACCACGAAAAACTCAAGAGAGATTGCGCAGTTATCATCGTAATAAGGATTTGAGAAGAGCCCAAAGGTTTACCTATCTTTCCTGTATTTAAGGAATTCGAGTTCCTTGGAGCTTATTAACTCCAGTACTGCCTTTCGTGGGATAGGATCTTTAACTGCATCCAGTGTTGGGGCTTCAAAGAGTAGATACCCTCTGGTCCCTAGGACTCCGCTATCTAATCTGGCCATTTCCTCACGCTGCCCACTAACTGGCTGTAGTGACAGATTCTTTGACACTTTAGCCACAATTCTTGTGTTATTTTGGCAACAGTGTAACTGAAGAAGAAGAAGAAGAAGAAGAAGAAGAAGAAGAAAAGCAGATGGAAATACTCGTACCTACTAGAGATGAGATTGCTCCTGGTTGCGGACAACTAACCTACTAACATTTTAATCATCGTCCCTTCCTCAATCGAGGTCAACATCACTTTCCGTTTCGTTTACTTCTCAATGAGTCGGCACTTTGGCATTCCTCTGCTTATAAAAGTACGTCTTACTTCTTGTTCAGACGCCTTGGATAGCAGGACGTTGCGAAAACTTGTTGTATCACTGGAGAAAAAAGCGACACTCTTAAGCTTTCATAATCTATTCAACAATGGTAGTCAATTAAATACCTTTTCATAACACAATGCTGATTGTTGAACGTTAACCTACCATCTGTTTCATATAATTTATGGTTTTACATTCTATTGTTTCTGTAATAGTTAATTGTATTTCGTGTATTGTATAGAAAGTTCTAAATTATCTCTCTCGATGCTGGTTAATCGTTCAACATTATGGATTACAGTTTCACATTTGGTGTCATCCGTCAAGGAAGGAGGACAGAGTGGTGATTGTCGAAATATCATAACTGCTTACTTGCAACTGTTACACCATGCTAGCTTCTAAAGGTTACGTGGATATTACACTTGCTGGTCCGTCACTCTACATCATTGCACGGGTTCCTACTGCTTTACGGGCCGCGGCGTAACCAAGTTGTTACCTACACCAGCGAAGTCCGACGTTTGCGAACAGGGCAGTGTGGGTTTCACTATACGCGGACTTTGCCTCTCTTTAACCCCTAGCCGTGCATTGTGTTGCAGTGGCGTTGTGTTTGATTTAGGAAAGCACTTACTGCAGCCTACTCACGACGCCTATGATGGGCAGAGGTGGAGAACGCAGCGGTCGGGCGTTTGGCCTTGGTCCGGAAAGGGCTGTTGCGCCTCGGGATTATTTAAATACTCTACAAATACGTGTGAAACATTTTACCCAAATATTTTCCCCGACCTGCCATTTTTAAAAGTCACCCGTGCGCTACACACTAGTGCTTTATTTTCTTCTTAGTTTTACATTTGTATGAAATTTATTACTTAATTTCAGTTTTGCTCTGATTTGTTTCTAAATTTGCATGCATAATCGCAAATTTTCTATCTAAAGATTCAAATGAACATTAGAGTATTGCCTTATTCATTGGCTCACAAAAAATAATTTATGCTGAAAAGACATTTTAAGGATACCCATCTGTGAAATTTTGAAAATCTACAGTTTTCATTGGATTGATTTGAAATTTTAACACAACAATCACTGTATAGTGAGGAGTAACTGTGCTAAATTTCATACATTTAGTCAGATTAGTTGCTAACATATTAATATTTTATTATATTTTTTTTAAATATTTGTATAAATGGTTCCCCATGATGCAATTTTGATTTGAAAAACTTAATAATTTTCAGTTATGTCCTGTAATAGAACGTTACCAAATTTATGACATAATTTTTTGATCTTGTTATTAGTTTGGATAAAAATAAATTTTAAAGTTTAAATTCATAATTTTTTCATTTAAATTTCGAAATGTAAACTTTAATATTTAATTACTCAGCAGTTATTCACGTTATGAAAAACTTATCTCATCATTTCTTTTTAATGTTATTTCTAAGCAGGTACACCAAATTTCATGCACAATTACTGAAAATTGCATCGTGTGGAGCATTTTAAAGAGCAAATAGTGTTAAAAATAAAAACATGGAAAAACTAAGTTTGAAGTCATAGCAAGGATAATGGAACTGTATGGATTTAAATGGACATGACCACTTACAAGCAATCAGTTAGGCGGCCACGTGACATAGTTAAAAAGGCCGTAAGGCTATAAAAAGCATATCAAAATAAAGCAGAAGATTTAAACTATTTGATACAACAAAAATCCATTTTTGACAATTTTTGAAATTTTTAGCCTTTTTACACAGATGGGTATCCACAAAAAATAATTTATGCTGAAAAGACATTTTAATACCAACAACTAGATAGAAACAAAGGTATATTTCTCTGCAGGTAATAACACCAACTTCAATAAAATATTTTAATTTATTTTCAGTTTACTTAAAAAATGCAACTATCATAGTATACATCTCTGAAAAACGTGAAGGAAGTTTTAAAAGAATGAATCTTTAAAAGTGTTTAATTTTATTATCTGAGAAACTGTTTAAGCTTTTGCACAGCCTTTCCTTGAATTATTCATACCAATTGTGCCAATTTTCAAGCAAACAGATTTAAAATTTAAAACTTTAGAAAATTCATCCCAGTGTCCCTTAACTACTGACGGGATAGTGCAGATACTGCGGAGGGACATCGAGGAAGAATTGTGGGTATGTGAGAATCCAATTTGCCTTTTGAAGACATTGCTCGTTAAGATGTGTGAACAATCTAGAACTGTGCACGCCACTGCATGCTTGGAAAGGTAAACAGATACACATACCTCCTCCCTGCTATACACCCTCTACCTGTGAAGCCCAGTAGAATGCCTCCCAAAGCGGCGGGGACGCCATAAATGAAAGTGAGTGTACATATGCAGACACTACATGGAGAAAGTCTATCTCACAGCCTTTAAACAGCACCTGTCCTTCTGATGGTGGCTTGCTGATTCCAAGATCCCAGGTTCAAATCCGGCTCAAAGTGTTGTGCTTAAAACGACAGACCCATGTCAGTAGATCTACTGGCATGTAAAACAACTACGCAATGAAATTTCAGCACATTGGCGCAGCTGATAAGATTCTGGAAATCGACAGCGTCATTAACAAACAACATATTTGTTTCAGACCATTCCTCAAAACAGCGTAGCAGTGCGATCTAGCAATAGAAATATTAACTAGCTGTTTCTGGCGTACCTCTATCATTGTGTGGTTACTAATTTCTAGGCTCCGGTCCAAGTTGCAAACGAAGTTACGTTGAGAGCACTTATGTCGTTTGCACTTCATGTTTGACAATAGGATAGGTAGAGAAGACACACCGCTACAGTAACCTGTTTTGAGGCGGTGTGACTGTACCGCCTCTACCCAACGTGTGCTACGTCACAAAACCTCCTTGTAAACATAACTTAAACACAACAGGGACGAAGCCCACTGATGCGCTATATCTTCTACAATATAGTAAAATATTACATAGATCATAGGTGAATAATTATGTTCTTTTGGCTTTTTTAAAGAAATTTATTTTAGGTCGCACAATTACATGATTATAATACGACCATATTAAATATACATAACCAATGCAGTGCAATATATACTACAAACTTAAGGATAAAGTTTTATAACATATCTTGTGTGTGTACTCACATAACTTTCTCACTATATACTCCTGTAAAACTAATCTTAAAAAACGTATTCTACCTACATCAATGTTGATCAAGATAAACATTTGTGGAAGTTGTTTTGTTAAAATCCTTAGAACGTTTAGGCTTAGGCTGTATTTACGTTTCCTTGCGACATTTAAAAAGTGTTAGTTAACACATTCAAAGAATTAACCCTTAGGATACTATAACAACAAAAAGTAAAGAAAATAAATAAACAAACAAACAAACAAACAAACAAATAAATAAATAAATAAAACACACTATGCAAAAGCACTGTTGAACAACCACAAATACCACAGAAGAAAACTGCCTAGTATGTATCACACAAAAAGAGTACATAACGTAAACTGTGTTTTAATGAAAGGTACATTTTGTGTAGTAAGATTTTGTATATCTCTTACGGTTTACGAGATATGCAAAACTCACCCATGAAGGGGATTTCGGAATTTTGTTCTGAGAAAATTGAACATATACATTCCATTTGTCATGAAAATTCTTAAATAATGTTTACTCAAAATTGTTCGTGCTGTTTTTGAGAAAATCAACATTTTCGAAAAAGTTTCAATGTCAAAGATAGTTTAGAATAGGAAGATTTTCTTGCAAGTCTTCGTGTCGCATCCTTGGAAGACGCTACCAAGTTTGGTATTCATCTAACTCATACAGACAGAACACAGAGACGTGCGGAAGTCTCTATCAGTTCCTGGCTTGCAGACTCGTCCCACTGCTGGAGCAGTGTACGACCTAACAGCCCTCTAGTGTCCACGGAGAGTAATTTTCTTTGAGCAAGCATCCGCGCCATCTATCCGGCACCGCCATACACCACGAAATCTAGAAGCGACTATCCTAGGATTCGCTTACCGCCCAGGGAAAACTACGAAAAAGGCAAAGTCAGAGTGGGTAGTTGAACCCGCGAGCTTCACATGCTACCACGTAGCCATTTGGTCCTGTAACTTAGAGCAATACTGAGTAAAGCTGTCTTAGCTTCAGTGAAACTTGGTTGTTTCTGGATAAGAAGTTGACCTTGAAGCGGTAGGTTATTTAAATGGTTAAAATGTCTAGTGTCACTGCACAGGTGTTAGAGAAAGTGCTAGTATGGTATAAGGTTCATTTACCAATGTCTTTGTTTTGTTTTTTATTCGGCGGTGTCCTACATGCACCTGCCTAAATTGTCTTTACTCTGGCACGTTCCTCGCGATTGTGTGGAAACTGCGTCATAAGGCATTACATTCTAAGAAAATGTATTTGTACATGAGAAGTGCTTCTGGATTTATCTTATCAAGTGAGGGTCTTGTTTCATTGATTGACATTTACCTATTGAAAGATTACTCGTGTTACTTATTTAAAAGTTTAACTAATTTAACCGGTTAAATCACATCGGAGGATGAATGAAATGGGTGAAATGATACTCAAATGAGCCCGGGGTCCATAGAACTCAAAGTTAGCCCACGTTCATCATTCAGAACAAGGGAAAACCGCATCTGGGTAACTCGCCCTAACCCGGGACCTCTAGAATGTCAGGTAGACACGCTATCCCCACACCACAGAGGCGGGCTGTAGCTTTGTTGCTTTAGTGACAGGAGCCATGGCTTTAAATTATAACAAAGGTATTTTAATGAATATTATTTGGGTATTTTATGGAAATATTTGGATTGAAGTGAGCCTTATGTTCCTAGCGAGCGGGATGGCTCAGGCGATAACGTATGTGGCCCGCATTCGGGAGGTCGCGGGTTGGATCCCCGTGAGTGACGTTCCTAACCCATGGACTTTTTCGGAGGTTTCCCCGGGTCGCCAGGCTAATGCTGGGAAGGATTTCCATATCTTCCAAATTTCCTGTCCCTCTATTTCGTTATATAAATTATTTAATTTTCACCATTCATTCCATTAGATTTCTTTCATGGTTAGAAGCGTTTGCGAGCGTCGCGGCAGTAGCACGGCGGGGGAACAAACTCGCTCTTGACATCTCGTCCCCCCTGATTGGAAGGCAATCCACTGGTTTCCGGGCCCCCCATGGAATGTTGCAAGCCCAAGGGGGGGATGGGAGGTAAGCCAACCTTTACCGGAGTGCTTCTACCTAGGAAAATGTGGGGACACTGCCCTCTTTTCTGTCGTGGCAATGTTCTGGCCACCCTTAGGATCCATTCGCCTCATCCATCCTCCCGGGGGGAGGGGTGTGCCTTTAGGCACAAAACATCGCCTTTCGATCGAGGTGCTAAGTTCCCCTTGTCAAGTTGTCATAAAGTCATTCAGTTCCTAAAATACTATCTATTTATAATAATGTCACTGAAATATTTATTTGCTAACGAAAATAATGGACCATCTCATGTAGCTAAGTTGCAAGGTAGAACTACTGTATTTCTGTGAAGCATATGCCTACGTAATAAAAATAATAGCAGACCGGGCAGATACTCGCAGGTTAGTTAGAACCTCCCTCGCATTCAGGAGGTCACGCGTTCTATTTCCGACTATACCCACTTTGACCCCTGGATTTTTAGTGACCTCCCCGGGTGGGTAAGCAAACATTGACGCGATTCCTCTTATATGACAATTTTCCTGTACTCGTTCATTTCCTTCATTGTCATCTGAATAAGGTTGTAGGACCAGGTGGCTGTTTTCGGTCTGTTACGGCTGGGCGGTGGATATCTTCGAACTGCAAACGATGGGGTGCTTATCCATATTTGGTGACATCATCATCCGAACTCGGTCGCTCTTCAAGTCTCTCCTCTTCCAGGGATTACGGTAGAAGCAGAAAAGGAGCCTAGTGCGGTGCTCTGTATAGGATGCAGGGATTCATTCACAAACCAGTCTCTTTATATAGTCTCTGAATTACCAGCGACATTTCTGTAAATCAAGGTTTCTCGGTTTGCGCCGTAAACAAAGCCCCCGCAGCTCAGAACAACTGCGTTTGTTCTGAGCCGCCCATTGTAGCGTGTTGTTTGCCGGTTGATCCCCTCTGAGGCCATGCTGTATACTGGGCAAGATCAACTATAGAAGAATGTACTTGCCAAAATGTCCCTCATATGCACAAGACACAGAGGAAACATACTTGGTTATTCCTAGAAACTTCAACGTATACATTTCGTTTCTGATGAAAGTATTTAAACTTGCAGTGATTTCATCAAAAATACTCGTAGTTAGAGCTATTCTGGAGAACATTAAAATTTTTCAAGAAGGTCTCCATGCAACGGTTAATTTGAGGTGGGTGGGATTTTCTTGAAATTTTTTCCTTCCAGGATTATGTGGTTTACAGACACATGAACAAACCCATAACGTACACACACAAGAATTTTCTTAAAAATCCTTTTTTTACGATTCAGTGAGTTTCAAAACGTGTATTTCCGGCGAAATCTTGACATTGAATTCAATTTCCATAGGTATGTAGTAGAGAAGGCAAACAGTAATTCATTTTATCCATTTTACGTCAATTTAGATATAGGTACATACGTAATTTTGTTTAGGAATGATTTAGAACTGAGTAACAAGTGCTTACTACTTGCACATTTTATCTTGGGTCCTGTAATCTAGTGCTACGAACGGTCCGAGTCAAGAAGTGCCATGCTTTGCTAAAGTAACAACTGAACATCATTGCCCATACTCCAGTGATACATTTCACTGCATCGTGTTACCTCTGTTGTTGTTCTCTTGATTATCATACTGCTTTGTTTTGTGTTTAACCAGTTCAGACAGTAATTTTAAGTACTAAATGTCTGAAGTAGATCCAGCATCGACAGCACAAACTTCTGTGAATAGTAAAAGAAGGAGCCACGTGTTTAGCGTTTTACTTTACCTGTTGTCTAACCTGGAAAAAACAATTGCCTTCTATGATAATTTAAAGCACGACTGAAATGAAAATTCCTGTTGTAGTCTTCGACAACAACGCTATCTAAGAACGCACTACTCGCACAGTAGTATTTTCAACTTACCGGAATCTCAGAGCTTTCAAATGCTGATTCGTGGTAAAAGCTTTCACGATGGAAGGATGGAAGGAAAGAAGGCCTGGTGTGATGCATTCACACAACTTTCTCTTCCAGTGACAAATCCACATATATTCACAAGTGTTTCTTGCATCTTCACTGCGTTACTCACGAAACATTCTGACCTAGGAATTGTTTCAAACTAAGCAAGAAGATTACAACATGCGGAAACTGCATTCAAATGTTTATTCGTGGTAACAAGCTGTTGCAGAGAAAGGCAAGAACTGCAAACTTTCAACCAGTGACTAACAAAGTCCCGTTCTTGCAACATAGAATATTTCGAAAATGGCAAATGCTACGAAACACATTACTTAACATAGTGTATTTTAATAAACCGTACATTTCTCCTGCATTAGATATTTCTCTATCTTTACTTATTGTACGATACAAAATCCAATGCAATGCAAGGAAGTCACGGGACATTCACATAAAATTCAGCGTATTTCTCATGTGTTTAAAGTAATTTGAAGTAGCAATTCCATAGAAAAATTACCAAAAATTGTCCAAATAGCTGGATAGATAGCAACTGTCCTGTACGCTAACCTCAGGAACATGGGTTCGCGCCTCGGTGTTGTACAATTCTTTTTTTCTGTTCATCAAAATTTGGAAACCGATTTCACAGTATCTATTTTTGAAGTCACTGACAGTTTAAGACATTATAATTTAAATATTTTTTGGGTGTCTACATTTCGTAATAGAATAGGTTTAATGAGTTCAGCCCCATAGAACTAGCATGATGCAGGTGTTATTATGAACGCCGACTCACTCCATTCTCCACGTGTATACTGTCACACGATAGTTTGCGACAGTCCTTCACGATGTGTTCGACAGACAAGTACGCTGATATGCTTTTGATCCACGGAAAAGCAAGAGCCAAAGCAGAAGCAGCTCAGCATCTATACCAGGAAAGATATCCTCATATATAACAATACCATAAAATGGAGCTAAGACAATTATGAATTAAAATAATAGCAGCTTTAAACCCAACAATTGTTCAACCAATGTTATCAGTGACTATTACACAGTAAAAAATTGGTACATGCAGGGGATTCGAACCACTTCTACAGTACACGGATTACTTACCATCGTGTACTCCTTCCAACTGAGCTACCTAGAACTTCAGAAATAAATATTCCGTTTTATATGTATGTGTTAAATACTTAGAATCTAGCATAGCGGATGATGTTTTCATATTAGAGTATACAATGTTGAATAAAACTGGAAAATAGGAGGCAGCTGGCTCAGTTGGTATTATAGATGTTGATGTCGCGTGCTTGGGAGCGCCATTCTCTCTTTTCAACCCTGTGTTACTGACTTCGCAGTTCACAGACACACATAAACGGAACTTCTACTAAAAATGTGATCGAGTCGTTGTTAATAGCTTTGAAATTCCCTTCTCTTTGCATGGCCACAACATGGCGTAGTTGTCAGTTCAAAGCAATAATAAAGAACATCTCGGAAATGGCCAATGTCACAAAAAATTTATTTGACAAAGTAATTAACATCTACACTTTTTGTGTACTAAGTTTTTTCTAACTCTTACAGTTTTCAGGTAATAAATGAAATTGAAAATGAGGAGGACTTGATTGTGTATTCTCAGAAAAATGAAGATATTCTTATATTTTATTTATCATTAGCTGAAACACCCGGCGTTGCCCGTAGTTTGACAATTTTATCCCTACAGCTGTTAGGCATAGGTTGGATACTATAAACAACACAAAATAAACTAAATAAATAAATAAATAAATAAATAAATAAATAAATAAATAAATAAATAAATAAATAAATAAATAAATAAATAAATAAATAAATAAATAAATAAATAAATAAATAAATAAATAAATAAATAAATAAATAAATAAATAAATAAATAAATAAATAAATAAATGAATGAATAAATAAATAAATAAATAAATAAATAAATAAATAAATAAATAAATAAATAAATAACTAAGTAAGTAAGTAAGTAAGTGAGTAAGTGAGTAAGTGAGTAAGTGAGTAAGTGAGTAAGTGAGTAAGTGAGTAAGTGAGTAAGCGAGTAAGCGAGTAAGCGAGTAAGCGAGTAAGCGAGTAAGCGAGTAAGCGAGTAAGCGAGTAAGCGAGTAAGCGAGTAAGCGAGTAAGCGAGTAAGCGAGTAAGCGAGTAAGCGAGTAAGCGAGTAAGCGAGTAAGCGAGTAAGCGAGTAAGCGAGTAAGCGAGTAAGCGAGTAAGCGAGTAAGCGAGTAAGCGAGTAAGCGAGTAAGCGAGTAAGCGAGTAAGCGAGTAAGCGAGTAAGCGAGTAAGCGAGTAAGCGAGTCAGCGAGTAAGCGAGTGAGCGAGTGAGCGAGTGAGTGAGTGAGTGAGTGAGTGAGTGAGTGAGTGAGTAAGTGAGTAAGTGAGTAAATAAATAAATAAATAAATAAATAAATAAATAAATAAATAAATAAATAAATAAATAAATAAATAAATAAATAAATAAATAAATAAATAAATAAATAAATAAAAAATCAGGAAAACACTATGCAAAAGCACTGTTGAACAACCTCAAATACTATAAGAAGAAAAGCAAGCAGAGAAAGCTGTGTGAATGCAAGGCGTTGCATTTCAATTTCAAACATATAGAAACATTCGTAATAGTTGACAGTAGATAGTCCTTCAGTGTTTGTAATGTATTGTAATTCAGAATTAAGTGATAGAAATAAATGAAGGTAACCTCTATGTCATGTATTGTTCTTTTAGTTAATTTTTAATAAATTATAAGCTCATAAAGACATCGTTTTAAGGTCATTTTTACTTTCTCTACTGGTAAGTAGGGGAAGTATTGTATTCCACTCAAAAATTCGATGTCGAGATTTCACCGGAAATATATGTTTTGAGGCCCCCTGAATCCAAAAAAAAAAAAAAAAAAAAAAAAAAGCATTTTTAGAAATAGGTCTGTGTGTGTGTCTGTGTGTCAGTCTGTGGACAGCATAGCTCAAAAACGAAAAGTCGGTTAAAAACCAAAGTTGGTATTTAAGTTTAATGTCTTTCAAGGATGTGACACGAAGATTTTGAAGAAAATAGCCTCACCCTAAACTACCCTTTACATGGAAGATTTTTCGAAAATTTTGATTTTCTTGAAAATGGCTCTAACGATTTTGACTAAAATGTCATACGTTTGAGATATTTTTATGACAAATGAAATGTATATCTTGAATTTTCTGGTTATAGCCCCTGTAGTCGTATTTAGTCTAGACGACTTTTGCATAACTGGTAAACCGTTAGAGATAGACCAAATTATACTATACAAAAAATGTAGATCTTGCTAAAGTACACAATTTATGTCTCAATAAATTTTCTTGTAGGGTGAACCATATCGGAGATATTCCTTGTTATGTGTGTGAGTTTCGGAAAACTTAGAACTTTCGTGAAATGGATCATTATTGTTCATTTTTTCATATGTTAAGTGTGCAAAGACAACAGAATCTCAAACATTTGACTATCGCACAAAGCCTACTGTATTCTAACATTCCCCTTGTACCTACAAGGAAATAAGCAATACGATAATTTGTACAAATGTTTATCTCAACTAACACGAAGAAGATATAGGAATAAGAGTTTGTAAGAATGGTTAGTACAAGAGTAGAGAAAGTCATGTGAGTGCAACACATCAGATTTTTATATACTTGAGGTCAAGAGAATCCGGGTCCTAGTTGTATGTATGTGTAGATATCAGGTCTCGTCCACACCAGCACCAATGTACCGCAGGACATGATCGGACTGGTTTCCAACACAGCCATGTTGAACCTGTGGACAGTCAAAGAGAACTTCTTTCCTAAGCATAGTTGAAGTGGAAGAAATTATTTGCATTTGTTGACAGACACAGGTTTGTTCACCATGATAAGCACTTGTGCATAATATCACGTGCTTCTGGGTTACACCTTTCATGTGTTGTGTAACCCCTTGTTGAATATAAGCACGGTCAGCTGCTAGCCCATCTATTTCAGCATTTTTGGCTGGACCAAAGGTCAAAGATGCCCAGCTCTGATGATGTGAAAGTCGTTTGTCATAAGGTGCCGTGAGAGCAACGAACGCCCTTACTCGCACTTTCATGCGTCCTTGTTGCTGAACACGGAAACGAACCTTGGACTGGGAATGTGCAGTGAAAAACACAGAAACTGCTTGCGAAACCAAGCAAAAACTGGTAATTTCTGCATCAGGCCTTGCTGCGAGCATCAATGTAATCTGGTGATCTGAGGCAAAGTAGTACCAGGCGGGAGGTCGCGGGTTCGATCCTACATCAGGCCTTGCTGCAAGCATCAATGTAATCTGGTGATCTGAGGCAAAGTAGTACCAGGCGGGAGGTCACGGGTTCGATCCTACATCAGCCCTTGCTGCAAGCATCAATGTAATCTGGTGATGTGGGACAAAGTAGTACCAGGTGGGAGGTCGCGGGTTCGATCCTACATCAGCCCTTGCTGCGAGCATCAATGTAATCTGGTGATCTGAGGCAAAGTAGTACTGGGCGGGAGGTCGCGGGTTCGATCCTACACCAGGCCTTGCTGCGAGCATCAATGTAATCTGGTGATCTGAGGCAAAGTAGTACCAGGCGGGAGGTCGCGGGTTCGATCCTACATCAGCCCTTGCTGCAAGCATCAATGTAATCTGGTGATGTGGGACAAAGTAGTACCAGGTGGGAGGTCGCGGGTTCGATCCTACATCAGCCCTTGCTGCGAGCATCAATGTAATCTGGTGATCTGAGGCAAAGTAGTACCAGGCGGGAGGTCGCGGGTTCGATCCTACATCAGCCCTTGCTGCAAGCATCAATGTAATCTGGTGATGTGGGACAAAGTAGTTCCGGGCGGCAGGTCGCGGGTTCGATCCTACATCAGGCCTTGCTGCAAGTATCAATGTAATCTGGTGATCTGAGGCAAAGTAGTACCGGGCGGGAGGTCGCGGGTTCGATCCTACATCAGGCCTTGCTGCAAGTATCAATGTAATCTGGTGATCTGAGGCAAAGTAGTACCGGGCGGGAGGTCGCGGGTTCGATCCTACATCAGGCCTTGCTGCAAGTATCAATGTAATCTGGTGATCTGAGGCAAAGTAGTACCGGGCGGGAGGTCGCGGGTTCGATCCTACATCAGGCCTTGCTGCAAGCATCAATGTAATCTGGTGATCTGAGGCAAAGTAGTACCGGGCGGGAGGTCGCGGGTTCGATCCTACATCAGGCCTTGCTGCAAGCATCAATGTAATCTGGTGATGTGGGACAAAGTAGTACCGGGCGGGAGGTCGCGGGTTCGATCCTACATCAGGCCTTGCTGCAAGCATCAATGTAATCTGGTGATCTGAGGCAAAGTAGTACCGGGCGGGAGGTCGCGGGTTCGATCCTACACCAGGCCGTCGCGGGTTCGATCCTACATCAGCCCTTGCTGCAAGCATCAATGTAATCTGGTGATGTGGGACAAAGTAGTACCGGGCGGGAGGTCGCGGGTTCGATCCTACACCAGGCCTTGCTGCAAGCATCAATGTAATCTGGTGGTGTGAGACAAAGTAGTACCGGGCGGGAGGTCGCGGGTTCGATCCTACATCAGGCCTTGCTACAAGCATCAATGTAATCTGGTGATGTGGGACAAAGTAGTACCGGGCGGGAGGTCGCGGGTTCGATCCTACACCAGGCCTTGCTGCAAGCATCAATGTAATCTGGTGATGTGGGACAAAGTAGTACCTGGGCGGGAGGTCGCGGGTTCGATCCTACATCAGCCCTTGCTGCAAGTATCAATGTAATCTGGTGATGTGAGACAAAGTAGTACCGGGCGGGAGGTCGCGGGTTCGATCCTACACCAGGCCTTGCTGCAAGCATCAATGTAATCTGGTTATGTGAGACAAAGTAGTACCGGGCGGGAGGTCGCGGGTTCGATCCTACACCAGGCCTTGTTGCAAGCATCAATGTAATCTGGTTATGTGAGACAAAGTAGTACCGGGCGGGAGGTCGAGGGTTCGATCCTACATCAGGCCTTGCTACAAGCATCAATGTAATCTGGTGATGTGGGACAAAGTAGTACCGGGCGGTAGGTCGCGGGTTCGATCCTACACCAGGCCTTGCTGCAAGTATCAATGTAATCTGGTGATGTGGGACAAAGTAGTACTGGGCGGGAGGTCGAGGGTTCGATCCTACATCAGGCCTTGCTGCAAGTATCAATGTAATCTGGTGATGTGGGACAAAGTAGTACCGGGCGGGAGGTCGCGGGTTCGATCCCACACCAGGCCTTGCTGCAAGCATCAATGTAATCTGGTTATGTGAGACAAAGTAGTACCGGGCGGGAGGTCGCGGGTTCGATCCTACACCAGGCCTTGTTGCAAGCATCAATGTAATCTGGTTATGTGAGACAAAGTAGTACCGGGCGGGAGGTCGAGGGTTCGATCCTACATCAGGCCTTGCTACAAGCATCAATGTAATCTGGTGATGTGGGACAAAGTAGTACCGGGCGGTAGGTCGCGGGTTCGATCCTACACCAGGCCTTGCTGCAAGTATCAATGTAATCTGGTGATGTGGGACAAAGTAGTACTGGGCGGGAGGTCGAGGGTTCGATCCTACATCAGGCCTTGCTACAAGCATCAATGTAATCTGGTGATGTGGGACAAAGTAGTACCGGGCGGGAGGTCGAGGGTTCGATCCTACATCAGGCCTTGCTACAAGCATCAATGTAATCTGGTGATGTGGGACAAAGTAGTACCGGGCGGGAGGTCGCGGGTTCGATCCTACACCAGGCCTTGCTGCAAGCATCAATGTAATCTGGTGATGTGGGACAAAGTAGTACCGGGCGGGAGGTCGCGGGTTCGATCCTACATCAGGCCTTGCTACAAGCATCAATGTAATCTGGTGATGTGGGACAAAGTAGTACCGGGCGGGAGGTCGAGGGTTCGATCCTACATCAGGCCTTGCTACAAGCATCAATGTAATCTGGTGATGTGGGACAAAGTAGTACCGGGCGGGAGGTCGCGGGTTCGATCCTACACCAGGCCTTGCTGCAAGCATCAATGTAATCTGGTGATGTGGGACAAAGTAGTACCGGGCGGGAGGTCGCGGGTTCGATCCTACACCAGGCCTTGCTGCAAGCATCAATGTAATCTGGTGATGTGGGACAAAGTAGTACCGGGCGGGAGGTCGCGGGTTCGATCCTACACCAGGCCTTGCTGCAAGCATCAATGTAATCTGGTGGTGTGAGACAAAGTAGTACCGTGCGGGAGGTCGCGGGTTCGATCCTACATCAGGCCTTGCTACAAGCATCAATGTAATCTGGTGATGTGGGACAAAGTAGTACCGGGCGGGAGGTCGCGGGTTCGATCCTACACCAGGCCTTGCTGCAAGCATCAATGTAATCTGGTGATGTGGGACAAAGTAGTACCTGGGCGGGAGGTCGCGGGTTCGATCCTACATCAGCCCTTGCTGCAAGTATCAATGTAATCTGGTGATGTGAGACAAAGTAGTACCGGGCGGGAGGTCGCGGGTTCGATCCTACACCAGGCCTTGCTGCAAGCATCAATGTAATCTGGTTATGTGAGACAAAGTAGTACCGGGCGGGAGGTCGAGGGTTCGATCCTACATCAGGCCTTGCTACAAGCATCAATGTAATCTGGTGATGTGGGACAAAGTAGTACCGGGCGGTAGGTCGCGGGTTCGATCCTACACCAGGCCTTGCTGCAAGTATCAATGTAATCTGGTGATGTGGGACAAAGTAGTACTGGGCGGGAGGTCGAGGGTTCGATCCTACATCAGGCCTTGCTACAAGCATCAATGTAATCTGGTGATGTGGGACAAAGTAGTACCGGGCGGGAGGTCGAGGGTTCGATCCTACATCAGGCCTTGCTACAAGCATCAATGTAATCTGGTGATGTGGGACAAAGTAGTACCGGGCGGGAGGTCGCGGGTTCGATCCTACACCAGGCCTTGCTGCAAGCATCAATGTAATCTGGTGATGTGGGACAAAGTAGTACCGGGCGCGAGGTCGCGGGTTCGATCCTACATCAGGCCTTGCTACAAGCATCAATGTAATCTGGTGATGTGGGACAAAGTAGTACCGGGCGGGAGGTCGAGGGTTCGATCCTACATCAGGCCTTGCTACAAGCATCAATGTAATCTGGTGATGTGGGACAAAGTAGTACCGGGCGGGAGGTCGCGGGTTCGATCCTACACCAGGCCTTGCTGCAAGCATCAATGTAATCTGGTGATGTGGGACAAAGTAGTACCGGGCGGGAGGTCGCGGGTTCGATCCTACACCAGGCCTTGCTGCAAGCATCAATGTAATCTGGTGATGTGGGACAAAGTAGTACCGGGCGGGAGGTCGCGGGTTCGATCCTACACCAGGCCTTGCTGCAAGCATCAATGTAATCTGGTGGTGTGAGACAAAGTAGTACCGTGCGGGAGGTCGCGGGTTCGATCCTACATCAGGCCTTGCTACAAGCATCAATGTAATCTGGTGATGTGGGACAAAGTAGTACCGGGCGGGAGGTCGCGGGTTCGATCCTACACCAGGCCTTGCTGCAAGCATCAATGTAATCTGGTGATGTGGGACAAAGTAGTACCTGGGCGGGAGGTCGCGGGTTCGATCCTACATCAGCCCTTGCTGCAAGTATCAATGTAATCTGGTGATGTGAGACAAAGTAGTACCGGGCGGGAGGTCGCGGGTTCGATCCTACACCAGGCCTTGCTGCAAGCATCAATGTAATCTGGTTATGTGAGACAAAGTAGTACCGGGCGGGAGGTCGCGGGTTCGATCCTACACCAGGCCTTGTTGCAAGCATCAATGTAATCTGGTTATGTGAGACAAAGTAGTACCGGGCGGGAGGTCGAGGGTTCGATCCTACATCAGGCCTTGCTACAAGCATCAATGTAATCTGGTGATGTGGGACAAAGTAGTACCGGGCGGTAGGTCGCGGGTTCGATCCTACACCAGGCCTTGCTGCAAGTATCAATGTAATCTGGTGATGTGGGACAAAGTAGTACTGGGCGGGAGGTCGAGGGTTCGATCCTACATCAGGCCTTGCTACAAGCATCAATGTAATCTGGTGATGTGGGACAAAGTAGTACCGGGCGGGAGGTCGAGGGTTCGATCCTACATCAGGCCTTGCTACAAGCATCAATGTAATCTGGTGATGTGGGACAAAGTAGTACCGGGCGGGAGGTCGCGGGTTCGATCCTACACCAGGCCTTGCTGCAAGCATCAATGTAATCTGGTGATGTGGGACAAAGTAGTACCGGGCGGGAGGTCGCGGGTTCGATCCTACATCAGGCCTTGCTACAAGCATCAATGTAATCTGGTGATGTGGGACAAAGTAGTACCGGGCGGGAGGTCGAGGGTTCGATCCTACATCAGGCCTTGCTACAAGCATCAATGTAATCTGGTGATGTGGGACAAAGTAGTACCGGGCGGGAGGTCGCGGGTTCGATCCTACACCAGGCCTTGCTGCAAGCATCAATGTAATCTGCTGATGTGGGACAAAGTAGTACCGGGCGGGAGGTCGCGGGTTCGATCCTACACCAGGCCTTGCTGCAAGCATCAATGTAATCTGGTGATGTGAGACAAAGTAGTACCGGGCGGGAGGTCGAGGGTTCGATCCTACATCAGGCCTTGCTGCAAGTATCAATGTAATCTGGTGATGTGAGACAAAGTAGTACCGGGCGGGAGGTCGCGGGTTCGATCCTACATCAGCCCTTGCTGCAAGCATCAATGTAATCTGGTGATGTGAGACAAAGTAGTACCGGGCGGGAGGTCGCGGGTTCGATCCTACATCAGACCTTGCTGCAAGCATCAATGTAATCTGGTGATGTGGGACAAAGTAGTACCGGGCGGGAGGTCGCGGGTTCGATCCTACATCAGCCCTTGCTGCAAACATCAATGTAATCTGGTGATGTGGGACAAAGTAGTACTGGGCGGGAGGTCGCGGGTTCGATCCTACATCAGGCCTTGCTGCAAACATCAATGTAATCTGGTGATGTGGGACAAAGTAGTACCGGGCGGGAGGTCGCGGGTTCGATCCTACATCAGGCCTTGCTGCAAACATCAATGTAATCTGGTGATGTGGGACAAAGTAGTACTGGGCGGGAGGTCGCGGGTTCGATCCTACATCAGGCCTTGCTACAAGCATCAATGTAATCTGGTGATGTGGGACAAAGTAGTACCTAGGCGGGAGGTCGCGGGTTCGATCCTACATCAGGCCTTGCTACAAGCATCAATGTAATCTGGTGATGTGGGACAAAGTAGTACCGGGCGGGAGGTTGTGGGTTCGATCCTACATCAGGCCTTGCTGCAAGCATCAATGTAATCTGGTGATGTGGGACAAAGTAGTACCGGGCGGGAGGTCGCGGGTTCGATCCTCGTGGCCGACCTTCGTCAAGGCGAATGCTTTGAAGCATTTCTATATCCTCTGCCTTTTCTGTCCCTCCATTTCGTTACATTAACCACTTCATATCCATGAACAATGTAATTTAGATTAGTTACTCCTTATACAAAAACAATATGTAACGAAATAATGTATGAAAAGTAATAAAGAATCAATATATCGTAAGAGTCTGAGATATAAAACTCTGATGTGTTATACTCACATGACTTTCTCTACTCTTGTACTAACCATTCTTACAAACTCTTATTCCTATAGCCTCTTCGTGTTAGTTGAGATAAACATTTGTACAAATTATATTATTGCTTAATTCCTTGGGGGGACATTAGAATACAGTAGGCTTTGAGTGAGTGATATATTTTAAATTTTTGAGATCCTGTTCTATTTGCAGGCTTAACATATAAAAACGGAGCAACGATATTCCACTTCACGAAGTTTGAAGTTTTCCGAAACGCACCCAAATAACAAGGAATATCTCCTAAATGGTTCACTCTACAAAAAAGATTATTCAGACATAAATTGTGTTTTAGAGAGATCTACATTTTTGCGCAGTAAGAATAAAAAAAAGCATTTTTAGAAAAAAGGTCCTGTGTGTGTGTGTGTCTGTGTGTGTGTGTGTGTGTGTGTGTGTGTGTGTGTGTGTGTGTGTGTGCGTGCGTCTGCGGAAAGCATAACTCAATAACAAAAAGTCGCTAAAAAGCCAAAGTTGGTATTTAAGTTTAATGTCTTTCAAGGATGCAACACGAAGATTTTGAGGAAAATAGTTCCACCCTAAACTACCCTTTACATGGAAACTTTTTCGAAAATGTTGATTTTCTTGAAAAAGGCTCTAACGATTTTGATTAAAATGCCATATGTTTGAGATATTTGTATGACAAATTAAATGTATATTTTGAATTTTCTGGCTATGGTCTGTATATTCCTGTTTGCTCTGGATGAATTTTGAATAACTCGTACACCATAAGAGATAGACAAAATATTACTGTACAAAAAATGATCTCTCTAAAACACACAATATATGTCTAAATATTTGTTTTCTAGAGTGAACCATTTCAGAGATATTCTTTGTTATTTGTGTCATTTTCGGAAAACAAAACTTTCGTGAAATGGATTTTTATATGTTAAGCGTGAAAAGGGAAGGGGATCTCAAAGCTTTAAAAGATTTTACTATCACTTAAAGCCTACTGTATTCTAATATTCCCCTTGCACATACAAGGAAATAAGTAATAAGATAATTTGTACAAATGTTTATCTCAACTAACACGAACAAGATACAGCAATAAGAGTTTGTATGATGGTTAGTACAAGAGTAGAGAAAGTCATGTGAGCGCAACACATCAAATTTTGTTTCAATGTTGCTGCACTTACGATTTCATGTCTTCTTATAGGCTCGTTGGAGAAAATTATGTTGTGATGACGTCATTCCGCCTTTTTGCCATGGTAATTACGTAATTTTGTGGAACTCTTGCCAGAAATAGGGGAATTTCGCACGATTTTTGTCGTCATAATGTTCCGTTTTAATGCTAGAATTGCATAAATTATGTTTATAATAATTATCTATCAAACTGCAACAACCGTGCACTAAATAAGAAGAAAAACAAACAACCTGTGTGTTTAAAAGATCTCAATATTTAGTTGCATAATGTGCTAGTTTAAAATGACAGAAACTAAGCTTGAATTTGTAAAATTGTTTAATGTTTGGAAGTGAAAAAGGACGGAGATGGGTAGCGTTTAAAATGCTATGCCCAGAGCGTTACGCACCTAAAATCGGGGCCAGCGCATATTATTGTTCAAACTACGCTTGTGTAATGTTAAATACGGGAGAAAGTTTCAACAGCATGCGAATTATAAATTTTACGCGCACCGAATGTAATAAGCATACTAATTGAGATTTTCCGAGAAAACAGAAGGTAGAACACGTGGGAATCCCAGCTGTTACATTACATTCATATACTAGTTATAATAATGCTAAGTAACCGTGTCTACATCTAAAATAAGTGCGATCCGAAGAAAGTGACTTGTCTGTACCGTGAAAAATGCAATGCCATTTCACAGGGTCTAGGCCAATGACTATTTCTGAAACTGTTCGGCCTCGCCTCGCCTCGTCTCGCCTCGATATACCAGGTGAGTCAGCCGCGCCTTATTGTTTGGAAGGTAGGCCACCCATCTAACGGCATGTGCGCCTTAGTCCAGTTTTGCGCTTACTAAAATGTATTGCTTGACGTTCTTAAAGAGAGGAATGCGCAAAATTGAGAGCAACAGTGCTTTAAGGGACAGAACGTACTCCTCGCTAAAGTACACCTCAAAAACATACGACTCGTTTACTGAGAGCGAATTCCGGTTTCCAGCCGATTTTACAAACTTTTTATTAGAGTATACATAGCAACGTAATTCAGTAAACGCCTCGGAAAAAATGGACCTATCATATGAGTACACTAACAACGTCAGCTAAAAAGAAAATGGTGGATTCTTGTACTTAGAGCAGGGATTGGCTGCTAAAAATTAGGAAAAATTTAGACACGCCTCATCCATCATGGACCCGTACAGTCAAAGCGGACATATTATTAAACAACAATTTATTTGCATTTTTGCGTAAACTACGCCTCGCACATCTCAATTAATATGCATAACAGCATTTGCCACTTAAGTAATAATATTAAATCGCCCAGCAAATGATTAAAACTGTCTTAAAAGGCTAAATCAAACCCGAAAACTTGCGAGGTGGCAATGGCATAGCGCCAGGCATACAAGTCCTACTATTGGACGTAGTACGTGCTTTCAGGAAGTCTCGAAATAGCTGAATAGGATTGTGACGGGACCTCTGCGCTTAACCCCCAATGACACAGGTTCGAGTCTCAGCATTGTAACTTTTTTTTTATGTTCATAAAAACTTGGAAACCGAATTCACAACAATCTAATTATGAAGTCCCTGAGGGTTTAGGACATTATAATTTAAATCGTTTTTGGTTGTCTGCATTTTTAATAGCACAATAATTCATTGTGTGCAAAATTGAGTTTAACTTCCATGTTAAACTCTGACAACGTAATTTCCTTGCTTTCTGTGTTCAAATGTGTGTGAATGATCCTTATTTCAATTGCACCTACCTATAGGTGTGTTTAAACAACTACATAATTGTAGTTCACCAATAAAGAAACATCAAACATAAATAAAACAATAAAAATGAATATAATAACAGTTTTGAAAATAATAGTTTGCAAATTGTGAGGATTGCACGGTAAAAAAAATTAGTACATGCAGGTGATTCGAACCACCTTCACACAGACAGATTACTTCGGAGTCTTGCGCCCGTTCAAACTGAGCTACCTCGTAACGTGTGAGCTAAACATTCCGTTTAACATGTAATATTCGCTGGTTCCAGTGAACATTTGCAGAAGTGCAAACGTCAGCTGTCTAATTACGAATATATTAAAAAGCGATGTGATAACATCTATATTAGTACTAATTTCATCGAGTGTTAAACATCCATGTTAAATACGCGGGTAGAACCTGGTAATGGGGTCGATGTTTTCATGCTGGAGTATACAATGCGGATTGCATAAAACTCGAGAATAAGGGGCAGCTGACTCACCTGGTAAGTGTCTTAGAGCATGGTTGTGAAGTTCTCAGACCTTGAAACAAGTGCCTCGGCGTCTTTGTCTCATCAAACACATGTGTAGTTTGTTATTACTACAGCTAATATTTATATCCTCAACGAAAGTCTAAAAATGCAAACTATAAAACCAGCAAACAAGTTTACGACGTACACATTTTAAAACCCTGTAACTAAGTAGATAAATCATGCAATCCTTCATCATTTATTCTGCAATAGCAAGTGTTCCCCGGGGCTCTGGCAGTTCTGATAAAGCACACTTTCTCTAACACGTGCGTAGCGGGTAGAGAAGTCAATCTATTACATTACATCCAAAAATTCCATATCAAGATTTCACTGGAAATATTTTTTGAGACTCCCTGAATCCCCCAAAAAACATTTTTGGATTCAGGGGATACCAGAACACGCATTTTCGGTAAATATCGATATCGAATATTTCGGAGGAAATCCAAGACTTTCCCTACAGTAAAACAAAATACTTAAATCCTTAAATAAGCAGACTTGCCATTTGTCTTGCAACAAAATTATGTACAGTACATATTATGTATTGTTTACAAGACGATAAAAATATAAAAATCTTAATCACAAAATCTGATGTGTTGCAC
Source organism: Tenodera sinensis (assembly GCA_030765045.1). NCBI lineage: Eukaryota > Metazoa > Arthropoda > Insecta > Mantodea > Mantidae > Tenodera > Tenodera sinensis. Next base: position 15,806,465 of record CM060961.1, read on the forward strand.
TCACAGGACCTTCTCTACTCTTGTACTAACCATTCTTACAAACTCTTATTCCTATATCCTCTTCGTGTTAGTTGAGATAAACATTTATACAAATTATCTTATTGTTTATTTCCTTGTAGGTACAAGGGGAATATTAGAATACAGAAGGCTTTATGCGATAGTCAGATCTTTTAAAGCTTTGAGATCCCGTTCTCTTTGCACGGTTAACATATAAAACATGAACAACGATGTTCCATTTCACGAAAGTTTTAAGTTTTCCGAAACTGACAAATAACAAGGAATATCTCCGAAATGGTTTGCTTTACAAAAAAATACACATAAATTGTGTGTTTTAGCGAGGTCCACATTTTCTCTACACTAAGATTTTAACTCTTACGGTTTATAAGTTATTCAAGCCATCCAGAGTAAACAGTATTACATGGACTATAGCCAGAAAATTCAAAATATACATTTCATTTGTCATAGAAATAGCTTAAACATATGGCATTTTAATCAAAATCGTTGAGCCATTTTCAAGAAAATCAAAATTTTCTAAACATTTTCCATGTAAAGGGTAGTTTAGAGTGGGGCTATTTTCTTCAAAATCTTGGTGTCGCATCCTTGAAAGACATTAAACTTAAATACCAACTTTGGTTTTTAACCGACTTTTAGTTTTTGAGTTATACTGTCCAAACTGACACACAGACACACACACACACACACACACACACGCACACACACACACACACACACACACACACACACACACACACACACACACACACACACACACACACGGACCTGGGCCTCAAAGCATACACATCCGTTGAAATCTCGACATCGAATTTTTGGGTGGAATACATTACTTCTTCTATTTAACAGCATAGGAAGTAAAAATTGATCCATGGTGTTCTGTTTTAAATACGGGTGGCGTTTGAACGAAGTACGATCGCGCAAGTGGTTTATCTGGAGTGGCGTATTCGGGCTGACGCTCCAAGTATGCCATAATGTTTATCAGCTGGTGTGCAGCAACTCCATATTCAGCACCTATCTTTCACAATGTTTCTGCTTAATCAATTCAGGGATCACTGATTGTTCAAATGAAGTACCTAGTTCGTTCATGAAGTACTGAAGCATGACAAAGCTGAAGATGCTTACCTCCTTGCTAACGTCTACGGATCCAGGGCTCACTTGAACATCACTTCACAGTTCACGTATCTACCCGAGTGAGACGACTCCGCATTCGGGAGGTCCCTGGTTCGATTCACTCGGCCGACCTTCCTGCGTTTCTTCTGGGACTTCTCCAGGTCATTAGCTCAATGTTGACAAGGATAATTACATCAACAAAATTTAAAATATACATTTAATTTCCCAGAGAAATACCTTAAACATACGGCATCTTAAAACCCTTAGAGCCATTTTTGAAAAAAAAAATTTCGAACATTTTTCCATGTAAAGGGTAGTTTAAGATAGAGGAATTTCCTTCAAAATCTTTGTGTCGCATCCTTGAAGGATGCTAAACTTAAATACCAACTTTGGTTTCTAACCGACTTTTCGTTTTTGAGTTATGCTGTCCACAGACTGACTGACACACAGACACACACACGGACCTTTTTCTAAAAATGCTTTTTTTAGATTCAGGGGACCTGAAAACATATATTTCCGGTGAAATCTCTACATCGAATTTTTGGATGGAACAGAATACTTCCTCTACTTACTATACGTAGTAGAGAAAGTAATAAGTAACGAGAATAGTTTGTGGGAGCATGTTAAAATAAGTATACAGAGAGGCATGTGAATGGCCCTTGTTTTCTGTGTGATAAAGAGTACACCTGATTGTGTGAGTAAAGATTGGATTGGACTGCGTTCAGTGAGTTCACTAGTAGCCATAAAGATCTTTATAATGTTAGTCCTATAACTGCAGGGAACTGTTTCATTTTGTTTCTTGCATAATTACAAAAGTACCTCTGCTCTGTTTCATATTACCTGCAAATAATATAGGCTGTTAGGATTATAAGTGCACATATTTTTATAATTCGTATCTTAGTACCTTGTTTTTTTCTTTTCGTCTAACGCTTTTCCTACAAACCAGTCATATAATTTGCTACTTGATTTGCTACACTGGCATGGTCGTTTACTGTGCCGCGAAATATATATTATCCGTTTTTCTTCACACCTCAATGCGTGACCTACTGGTCTAGGTAGCACGAGGTCATTGACCTTGCAGAAAGCGTTGCAACTCGGTTCCTGTACATTATCCGTTGTCGCGAGACCGTCATGCCTTGTGTGTCACGCCTACTTAGAGGTACGAACCATTCTGAGCATATACTATTCTTAATAAGTAAAATTGTAAACTCCCAAATGAAGTAAATATTGATGTAATATTGTTTCAATGTTGTTTGCTATGAGATCCTTTGAAATTTCGTTTTCTTTGGAAGGCCAAGAGATAAAAAATAATAACATATTCTTATTTGAGAAAAGTATAAGTATTGACAACTTCAAACAAATAAAGAATATCTCGGAAATGGTTCACTCAAAGGAAAAACAAACAAATATTTGATATAAATTAGGTGTTTTAACGAGATCCAAATTTTTTATTTAGTAAGATTTTGTCAGTCTCATGCTGTTTACCATTTATGCAAAGGTCATCCAGAATGAAGAAATCTTCTGAGAACATTCCCAGAAAATTGATGGTATGACTTAGAAACTGCCATGGAATCGCCTGTTGTGTCTGTCACTGTATACTGACTGGTTGCAATTATGCACATCACTTTCTTGTTCTGACCTGATTTACCCTCCGACTAAAAGAGGAGGTGGGGAAGTAGCCACTAAAGACTTAAGCGTCTCCAAAGAGGTAGGGTTGGACATCGCTGGGTTAGAGTGTGGAAATTACAAGTTTTATATTTTATCCCCCAATTCCTTCCGACGATGGGCAAAAGAAAGAGAGCGATTTGACAAAATACCGGTTGTGCCAGCTAATGCTGTGAAGCATGAGAGCTGTCAAATGTTTGAGTTAATTGTTGATTAATCTTGAATTGCTGCTTTACGGCTCATAGCATCAAGTAGGTGTTGTTAGTTCAGTGATTATTTATCAATAATGTTAATAGAGACGCCAGAGCCATAGCTTACTAATTTGAATTTACGTTGCATTTATTCCCACTTCAAAATGCGTAATACTAGAGTTGTTTCGTTTTACTAATCTTAAATTAGGGATTTAAATAATACAATAACACAATAGTTTTGATTTTTATAAATACATTTATTGCCACCGTTTTCTTGCAAAAAAGTATATATACAAAATATAAATACAATATAATATTACATACCCAAGCAAATTGAGCAGTGAACGTATTTCGACATTAAATAACACTGGAATCAAAACAACAACGAACAAACAAACCAAAGGATGCGAGGCTCTGAGTTTGCTTGTATACCCTGATAATATCGCTGTGGTCTCACAACTAAGGAAGAAAGTTAAGAGCAGACGTTGGCAGCAATGGCACAGTCTAAGGAATGCTGCAGTTTGCATCTCCACCAACGATTCACACGGCACAGTACAGGCGTTGGTGGGGGATGTGATAGGAGTTCCGCCAACAGTCAACTCTTGATGCGCGTTTTCTGGACTTGGCAGCGGCACGATTCGAGTCCTGGTGGTGTCGGACGCCGCTGGCTTATAGTGATGTAAGTGGTGCTTCTTTAGTAAGGTCCGCTGGCACCTGGTGGACCGTAGCTGGAGGAAACTCCGCCGGAACCGCCTCCGGAGATGATGCCGCCACCGCTCACACCTCCATGTCCTCCTCCGATACCTCCATGTCCTCCTCCGATACCTCCTCCAATACCACCGATACCTCCTCCAATACCACCGATACCTCCTCCAATACCACCATCTGCAATACCGCCTCCGATGCCACCTCCGATACCACCTCCGATACCACCTCCAATTCCACCTCCAACTCCACCTCCGACTCCACCTCCGACTCCACCTCCGACTCCTCCTCCACCACCACCGGATGTAATCTGGAAGACAAAAGACATGTGTAATAGTTGCATCCAAAATCTTATATTTCTGAGATGTTAAAAACAATAAAACTTGGCGTCATTTATGTTGAGAGAATTTTCTTCACAGCTTCGCTTAGCATTATGGGAAACGACAGACTAACACACAAAATATGGTATTTATATAATTTCGAAGCATGACAAAATCGCGAGCTGAAATTTTGTCACCGAACACAACACTTTCTCTGATATAAGTGTTAAAGTAAAAAATGTGTTAATTCTGTTCATTATAAACAATGATTTATTCAGGAGCATATCTGGGGAATGTAGATTTTGTGACATAACGCGTTCTCTGACAGTTCAAGAAAATCTGAGAGTGTAGTAGAAAAGAAAATCTCATAAAATCATATCGACAGTCAATTATACTGGAGGTTCAGTCGAATTTGAGCATCATAATAATCTACTAAGAATTAAAACTATGTAGCAAACTTGTATCACAATATGTGATCCTTATCTGTAATACAAACATTGACATGTGGGACAAAACATATGAAGATCAACGACTTCCGATTATCAATTCGTTAAGTTTGTTTTGCATTACGTGACTTTGTGAGAAATGACGTTCTCAGCGAACTCTGGGAAAGCAATTGTTTATAATGGATTACATAACCTGAACTTTAACAAGAGAATGGAACAGGAAGACTAACTAACTTTACAGAAGATTCACACCCAGTTCAAATGATGTCTGGAAACCTTAAGCGTTTGACGTAATTTTGGAGAATTGCTTCACAGAAATGTACGAGATAATTAGAGCAAATAATCTTGTGCAATCGTATCATTTTGTCATTAAAGAATAAATTTTCAGCAATCCCCTGGCAGGTGGCACAGAGTACAATGTGGCTAACATATTGGGATAAAGTAATACTTGGAAAATTAAATGTGTTGATGCTTAGGTCTGATGTGACACGCTAATTTAGAGACAATGGATGACTAAGAACGATTTAGCATTTCGATACGTTTTATGAAATGCGGCAAAAATAGGAATGCGGCCATAAACTTAGTTCGAGAAGAAATTAGAGTCTAGGATGACTTTCTGCTATATCAGTCATAAGCAACTAATGGGACTAATATAAAAGTGCAAGTTAGAAATATCAACTCTGAAGGCCAGCATCTCACTAATTGTGGGCAGTTGATGACTTCTGTTCTAGGTGCTCTAATTAACACACAAGGTGAAATACAAGTGGTGATACTAAGTTAAGCAGGAGGCACAAGATACTTCTTCCACCTGATATTACTGTTTCCTTCGTCAGCAAAATTTAAAGGCTATGTTAAATTTCTAAAAAACATGTCAAGTTCATAAATTAAAGTGAAATAAACAAGGAATGCAATGAATTCCTTTCTTCATACCGTGAAATGCTGGGTGGATAATAACTAATTTTAATGCTTCAATAAACGCCTTATTGAAAACGTGGTAAGTTGCCTTTGCATCTTTAAGAGAAGTCTGGATCGACACATTTATAATAGCAAGGCTTTTTATGAAGTTATTCACCTCAGTTCATCTGGAATGCAAGCGTCAGCGTTTCCACACCACAAGGTGGAATTACTCAAAACGCTTGCTTGTACATCCACTGTCACCCCTAATATGTTGTGCATCACCCGTTTATCATGATGTAGAATGAGATTTCAGAAAACTGCTAAGATAGAGGGAGCCATGTAGGTATATCCCGAGAGCTACATACCTGTTTCTGTGTCTTGTACTTGATGAAGTAGACCTCTGGTTTGGATGGCTGAGTGGGTGCTGGTTGCTGAATGTTGAGCTCTCCGGCATCTTCGGGCTTCTTGACCAACACGTAAATGAGTGTCTTCTGTTCATCTTGTCCTGGCAGTTGGATGTTGGCGGCGGTAGGAGTGGGTGGAGTAGGCGTCTTGATGAAGATGATCTTGTAGTGCTTCTGAGGCTGACGGAGAGGACCAATGGGCCTGGCAGAGGGGATATCATCTGCATCTGGAGGTGGTACATGCACGTAGATGTGCTTCTGGATCAGAGCAGTGCCTCCGGCTCCGCCTCCGAAACCGCCACCGAAACCTCCTCCGGAGCCACCTCCGAATCCTCCTCCGGAACCACCTCCGAATCCTCCGGAACCACCTCCGAATCCACCTCCGGAGCCACCTCCGAATCCACCTCCGGAGCCACCTCCGAAACCGCCTCCAGAGATACCTCCGAAACCGCCTCCTGAACTACCTCCAAAACCACCTCCGAAGCTACCGCCGCCTATGGATCCACCGCCAAATCCACCACCGATTCCGGAACCTCCCCCGAAGCCTCCATGGCCACCGCCCCCACCTCCAATGATCCCGCCGCCCCCTGATGGGGCTCCGTAGCTGCCTGAAGGTGGGTTGTAAGCATATCCTGCTTCTGGTCGCGCGTGAGCGACGACTCCTACAGCGGCTAGAATCTGAAATGAAAGTCATGCATGTTAACCACAGAACATTTCAAAGACACGTAACTCTTCTGTCACAGTACTTCTAGTGATTTGTGCTCTCAACTCGAGCGAACTGTTATTAGGCGTGAAAGTCATAAGCAAGTGGTTGAAATGTGAAAAAGAAATATTACTGTGGCATGTCAAATATCCTTAATGGCAAAGATACTTCCTACTCAATGACAACTTCCGCTGACAGCGTGGAAAATGTTTTCTACATGGCGAAGAGGAAAACTCACGACTTCAAACCACGGCGAATCATTTCCTCTTTGAGGTATAACCAACACAATTGTTTAGGTAGGACGAGCATGACCTCAAGAACTGAACCTTTCACCACGCTGCTCCATTATTGAATCACTTGCATGCAGTCCTTCGTTATGCACGACATATTTTATTCTTTATGAGCAACAATCGGAATAAGAGCGTGGCGAAAGTGTTTCCTCAGCCGTGCTAACTGCAAACTGAATAATAATGAACTATCTTCCTGAGATTGATGCATGGATGAAACGATCTTTAAGCTGATAGTATATTTTCAGCCTGGAACGAAACACGCTTCAGCGATCTCAACATCTAATCTAGATCTCTGAACAAATTATTATTGTGAACATTGAATAAAAGACAGGTGCGTTCGTAAAATGTTTTGTTACGAACTATCTTTAACTATTTACCACCAAATCTGCATCTTACAATTCTAATTTCAATTACTCACGTGCAGCGGTTCGCTTGAATGTCAACTTTTTGGGACACTGCACTTACGTTTCAAAATGTAAGAAAGAACCTTCCTCAAGCTATTGAAAAGTTAAACTTGGTGCATGCAGCGATTCGTAAAGTATTTCATGCCTATAAGGAAATGCACAAACCAACACTAATAAGTGCAAACGCATCTAAAACCCCAATCTTTGAATAAAACACTTTTAGAGTAGAGCAAAATTATTTTTTCCCCTGAAACTGTTAGATTGATTTATACGAAATACAAGGAAAAATATTTGCAAGCTAATATGTAGCTGCTTTTAAGTTGTACCATTTATAAAGTTTACTGAGGAAAATATATGGTAAAACATTTTATGTGTAAAACTTGTAGTATATTAATAAAATACTGGTACTTTAAGACGGAAAATGATCTATATATAAACCAAGGGAGCGACATGTCACGCTAATCACTTCTGACTTTTGTAAACACACATTTAAACCAATCTAGAAAATTCGCTATTTTAAAACACGTATCTACCAGAGTTTATATCATAATAAGTTGCCAGAGAGCTGATGAATGTTTTCTGACGCATGCAATGCTCCACTAGGTTGCGCAGAATACATAAACAAATGACAGAAAAGCTTCACGAGTTTCATTTTTCCTAGGAAATTAAATCTAGAGACACGAACGCTGGTTGAAAGAAAATTCAGTGAATAATATTAACAAAACAGTGATTACAACTTACTTCGGAGATTTGGCTAAAATATTTTCTCGTAAGTCACTCTGGGCCATGCATTCGATGCTGGTGGTGAACAGAAATATGAACATAGAAAAATACGTTTTTGAAGCAATCAAATGTATAGTTTATATCACGATGTTTTTGGAAAACTATGTTAAGAATAATTTGTTGGGCTCGTGTTGTTACGATGGTAAATCCTTAGTACTCCGCGGCCGTAAAAAGAACTCAAAGGGCCCAGATATTCAATAACAAAGTTGTGTGGGATAAGTAAACATATTTAAGATATAGTAAAATGTTATTTAACATATATATTCTTGGACTCAGAGAGTCACCAGCGTGTCGCTATAACATGTTTAGATCAAATAAATTCATTGCACGTGACAAACAATTTTGTTTAATATACCACATGTTTAAGACATTCATAAAACATATATCTTTGAATTTTCTGGAAAGTTCTTCTCATTCTGAATGACGTTTCTATATTTGATAAAATATAAGAGGTGGGCAAAATCTTAGTAGACTAAAAGCGTAGAGCACACAATTTAAGTCAAAATGTTTTTGCAGCGTTAACCGTTTCCGAGATGTTTCTTGTTGTTGATATGAATTTCTCAACTATGCTATGTGAAGAGTATAGAATTTCAAAGCTACCGCAATGAGACACAAGAAAATGTGTAAATGTAATCCTGGTTAACAAGAGCTAGACGCTTTCGTAAGAAAACTTTATAGAAGAGTGAATAAGGAAAGTCATGTGAGTTGAATGGATCAGAATTGTTTGATTCTAACTATAAGTGAAGTAACCAAAATGAGTATTTGTAATAGATAAGATTCTCTATCTCAAGAGTTTCATAAAAAGAACTAGGATCACAGAACAGCGAAAGTGCACGGTTTGAGATGGTGTAGGTGTGTTATCTCTGAAGACCTGGCATGCAGTAGTTGAAGAAGCGACTTACCACCAGTACCCTCATCCTGTGAACCCAGAGGAAGACCTTGGTGCAAGTGTGATGAACCTAGCCGATGTGCAGGTTTATAAACCCTAGTTGGTGAGAGCCCACTCCCTCCTCCGCCGCCCCCTTCTCCTCATCCTGCTGAAGAAGCACAAGAGTAAAAGTTGTGGTGTGTGTAAAAGAGGACAGACAGACAGACAGTACCATCATCAGCGCTAACACAGGTACGCAGATACCTACCTGCCGATAATCGTTTCCTTGTGCGTCCTAACGGCCGATTTACTACGCATCAGGAAGTAATAAAACAGCGACGTGATAAATCTGCATGGGAAAATATTTTTAAACAAACATTCACATTACTTTCTCTATCCAATATCGTTTAGTACTTTCTCTACTATGCATAGTAAGTAGAGGAAGCGTTGTATCCCACCCAAAAATTCGATGTCGAGATTTCACCGGAAATATGTTTTGAGGCTCCCTAAATTTAAAAAAAAAAAAAAAATAAATAAATAAATAAATAAATAAAAAATAAAAAGCGTTTTTATAAAAATCTCCGCGCACACTTCTTTGTGTGTGTATGTGTGTGTGTGTGTGTGTGTGTATGTGTGTGTGTGTGTGTGTGTTTGCCACAACAGCAAAATTTAAAAAAAATCTGATGTGTTGCACTCACGTGACTTTCTCTACTCTTCTGCTAACCATTCTCAAAAACTCTTATTCCTATATCTTCTTCGTGTTAGTTAAGATAAACATTTCCAGAAATTATTTTATCGCGTATTCCCTTGTAGGTACAAGGGGAATATGGGAATACAGTAGGCTTTGAGCGAGTCAAATCTTGTAAAGCTTTCGGATTCCGTTCTCTTTGCACGGCTAATGCAATGAATAAGGATGTTCCATTTGACGAAAGTTTATTTTCCAAAATTCACACAAATAACAAGGAATATCTCCAAAATGATTCCCTCTACAAAACAATATCTCTATCTCTCTCTCTCTCTCTCTCTCTCTCTCTCTGTGTGTGTGTGTGTGTGTGTGTGTGTGTGGTGTGTGTGTGTGTGTGTGTGTGTGTGTGTGTGTGGGGACATAAATGATGTGTTTTAGAAAGATCTACATCTTTTGTGTAGTAAGATTTGGTCTATCTCTTACAGCTGACCAGTTATGCAATACTCATAATCAGTAAACAGGACCACATATGCTAAAGACAGAAAATTTAAAATATACATTTCATTTGTCACAAAATTATTTTAAAGATATGGCATTTAAAACAAATTTTTGGGCTGTTTTTGAGAAAATCAAAATTTTTGAACAATTTTCCATGTAAAGTTAGATTAGGGGAGGAATTTTCATCAAAATCTTCCTGTCGCATCCTTGAAACCAACTTTGATTTCTAACCGACTTTTCGTTTTTGACTTTTCTGTTCACATACACACACGCGCGCCCGGTGTTTTTTTTTTTTTTTTTTTTTTTTTTTTTTTTTTTTTGTGTAAAATCTCGAGATCGAATTTTTGGTTCGAATACAATACTGCCCCTACTTACTATTCGTAGTAGAGAAAATTAAAAAAAAAGCATACTTAGAAAAAGGTCATCGCGCGTGCGCGTGTGTGTATTTGTGGATAACATAACCCAAAAAGGAAATTTCGGTTAAATACCAAACTTGGTATTTGAGTTCGGCATCTTCCAAAGATGCGATACAAAGATTTTCATAGATCTTCTTACTCCAAACTAGAAAATGTTGATTTTCTAAAAAGTAGCTCTAACACTTCTTATATATTTAAGATATTTTTGTGACAAATTATCTATCTTCAATGTTTTGGGAATGGACTCTGAAGTCCTCCATTTTGAACGGCTTTTGTAAAACGGGTAAGCCGTAAGAGATAGCTAAAATCTTACTACAAAAAACGTAATCTTATTAAAGCACACAATTTATATCAAATAAATTTCTTTTATGGAAATAACGTTTTTGATATGTTCCTTATTATTGATATGAATTTTCAAATCGTTACTTTTGTGAAGTAGATCCGCGTCTTTTTTTTTTTTTTTTTTTTTTTTTTTCCCTTTCCGTGACCGCGCAAAGGGAATGGAATATTTGGGTTCACAAATATATGTGTATTATTTTTGTTTGGAACATTATTTTTTTTAATGCATGGGGCCTCCGTTTAAATCTCTTATGGCAGTCTTTGTGTGGGTTGCATACTTCTATATATCGTAGAGAAAGTAAAAACAGTAACACTTGGAGTTTTGTTTGCAACAGTTTTATTGAAGTAATATTTTATACATGTAGGTTTAATTGGTTATGACTGACAAGCCACACTTCATTGGAAAAAGCTCCAAGAATCTGCAAGGAAACAGTGATGGGATATCTACAGTATTATATTGCAATAGTTCTTGATATTACTTATGTTGCTGAACAAATTAAAAACACAGCCAAAAATATAATTTTTTTTTTCTGTTCTTTTTCCCTTCTATTTATATGAGGCGGCGCCGTCGCCGAGTGGTTAGACCGTTCGCCTCTCACCAAGGTGGTGCAGGTTCTACCCTCAGAGGACCGTAGTGGGATTTGTGGCGAAAAGAGGCGTCTGGACCGGTTTTCTTTGGATTATCTGGATTCCCGGACCGTTCATTCCGTCAACTGCTCCATCATCACGTTTCCTTTCGCCCATTTCATCTTGTTCATCAATCTCACACCAGGGTAGGAGCTTATACCCGTTCCCGGACCCTCTCTTTTATGTAACGATTCTAACGTCCGTCTGTTCCTCGACAGGCCTCCGACCATGGTTTGAGCTAAAGTCACTTTTGTAGCTTTGTGCTACTCGAGGTCCAAGAATGCGACGAACTCAGTAATAATCTAACAGAGAAATAGACGATATGCAGCTTTCCTCCAAGCTAGTGCAGCTCATTTCTGATCTGGTCTGCGTGGTTCACTCATTCTTGTCAAACGTACAACATGTATGTCTCTGCTTTTTAAGAAGTGATGAAGAAATTTGTTTCAAGGAAGTAAGTCACTCAATCGTGCATTTATATGCCACCTTCTCATATCATCGGCTTTACCTTTGGAACAATTACTGCTCGTGGCAGTGATGGTCACTCGCCGTACTCTTTAGGTTAATGTTTGGCTTATGTTTAAGTTGTCAGACACATTTCAGACTCTCTTTCATACTTCCAGACTCGAACGAGGATAGGGAATAAGGAAAAATTCCCATTCTCCAGCAGCATATCGAACTCTGAACATCTGGATATGGATTTAGCATGCTAAACCCCACACGCATTCTCAATGTTTTCTTCACATAGATTTTTAAAATACGGTTTTATAAAGAACACCACCATGAGTGTAACAAAATGCCTTTATACTTTCTCAGCTACGTAAAGTAGAGGAAGTATTGTATTCCACCCAAAAATTCGATGTCGAGATTTCACCGGAAGTGTTTTGACATCCCCTGGATCCAGAGAAGCATTTTTAGAAAAATGTCCATGTGTCCGTGTGTGTGTGTGTGTGTGTGTGTGTGTGTGTGTGTGTGTGTGTGTGTCTGTGTGTGTGTGTGCGCGCGCATGCATCTGTGAACACAATAACTCAAAAACGAAAAGTCACTTATAAACCAAAATTGGTATTTAAGTTTAATATTTTTAGGGGTGCGACACGAAGATTTTATGAAAATTCCTTCATCCTAAACTACCCTTTACATGGAAATGTTTTCGAAAATATTGGTTTTCTCGAAAACGGCTCTAACTAGTTTTATTTATGTATGTTTTTCGTAGTTTTTAACGCCCGCTTTTACTACATAAGGCACCGCAGGTGGTGACACTGATGATACATGGAATGAAGATGCAGCACTGGTGGAATGAGATGGCGGGGAAACCGGAGAACCCGGAGGAAACCGCCCAGCGCCGCTTCGTCCACCACAAATCCCACATGTGGTTGCCTGGAATCGAACCCGGGCCGGTTTGGTGAGAAGCGAATGGTCTAACCACTCGGCTACGTTGCGGCCTACTTTTATTGAAATGCCATATGTTTAAGATATTTATCACAAATGAAACGTACATTTTGAATTTTTTGCTGTAGCGCAAGTAGTCCTGTTTACTCCTGATGATTTTTGAATAACTCATAAACCGTAAGAGATAGACCAAATCTTACTATGCAAAAAATGTAGATCTCGTTAAAACACCAAGTCATGTCTAGACGCCTTTTTTCTGTAGTGTATCCATTTTGGAAATACTCCTTGCTATTTGTCAGAACTTTGCGACACTTATAGACCGTTCTCAAGTGGAAGGTGGCAATCATTTTCTTTTGCCTCCTGATCATGCAAACAGAAGGGAATTTCGAAGTCATCATATAGCGACTACTCTTAAAACATTTGTTTATTAGGTACTTAAACCTAATCAATTCACCTTGCGCCTAATTAGCAGTAGATAATTTGTACAAATGTTTATCTCGATTAACATGATGTAGATAGAGGAGTAAGTGTAAGAAGGTTTGTACAAGAGTAGAGAAAGTCGTGTGAGTGCAACACATCAGACAGTTTTTCTTTATTCTGGAGGTCATGCAAAGAGGCGGAATTACAAAGTCATCATATAACCACAAACTCTTGACACGCTTTACCTACTTCATTATTCTTACACCTACAAAGAATGTCTAAATGTGAATTTAAGATCTATTTGAATTAACAAGGAATAGATAGAATAAATAAACTTTTGTAAGAATGGTTTGCTGTGGATTAAGTAGTAAACCTCCTCTCAGAGTTTTACGACAGCATCAGCCGTTCCCTAAATACGCATTTTTAAGCATTTTAATTTGAAAGTAAATGGAAATGGTTTTTTTTTTCCCCCTTTTTTTTAACTTATATATCCGGTGGTCAAATCAATCCTGGCAAGAATTTGCTGCACGAAATTGCATTAAAATAATATATCAGAAACAGTCCTGTGATAAAAATGAGAATGAAAACAAAGAAAGAATAATTAGAATTTGTTCATCAGCTCATGGTCCCTGGCAAGGATGCAGCGAGATAGTACGTCAGTAAAAAATTCCTGGTAAACAGCGATATCTGAAGTAGGAGTCATGCCTCTAATCGTGCTTACGATAATGGTGCCAATCTTGGAATGTGTATTCATGTTAGATTAAAGCAGTCACTCAAAATAGCGGAACTAAATGTTATTTTGAGTTAACGTGTTTCGAGCCTGTTTTGGTCACAAGTGATAAATCCGTGAGCAATTCCTGTAAGGAAAAGTCACGTGTTGCACTATTCGTTTTACCTTACCCCAAGCTAGTTTTATGTGATTGAGATGACACGTGTGTGGGGACAAGTAAACGACAGTGCTGCCCAAAGAAACCTAAAATGCGTCCACTTTAGAAACCTGTTTAGGTTTGTTTCAATAATCCTGTAAAAATCTGCTTTACACATGGAACTGTCACTCTGAACCCCATTGTTCTGCAACCACAATATCATAGCAGATCTCACATCACTCCGGCAGGGATTTATCTACTACACTACTGTTTACTTTCTCTACTGGTAAGTAGGGGAAGTATTGTATTCCACCCAAAAATTCGATGTCGAGATTTCACCGGAAATACATGTTTTGAGGCCCCCTGAATCCAAAAAAAAAGCATTTTTAGAAAAAGATCCGTGTGTGTGTCTGTGTGTGTCAGTCAGTGTGTCTGTCAGTCTGTGGACAAAAACGAAAAGTCGGTTAAAAACCAAAGTTGGTATTTAAGTTTAATGTCTTTCAAGGATGCGACACGAAGATTTTGAAGAAAATAGCCCCACCCTAAACGACCCTTTACATGGAAAATTTTGATTTTCTTGAAAATGGCTCTAACGATTTTGATTAAAATGTCATATGTTTGAGATATTTGTATGACAAATGAAATTTATATCTTGAATTTTCTGGCTATAGCCCCTGTAGTCGTATTTACTCTGGACGACTTTTGCATAACTGGCAAACCGTTAGAGATAGACCAAATCATACTATACAAAAAATGTAGATCTTGCTAAAATACACAATTTATGTCTCAATAAATTTTCTTATAGGGTCAACCATTTCGGAGATATTCCTTGTTATGTGTGTGAGTTTCGGAAAACAAAACTTTCGTGAAATGGATCATTGCTGCTCATTGTTTTATATGTCAAGTGTGTAAAGACAGCAGAATCTCAAACATTTGACTATCGCACAAAGCCTACTGTATTCTAACATTCCCTTTGCACCAACAAGGAAATAAGCAATAAGATAATTTGTACAAATGTTTATCTCAACTAACAAGAAAGATATAGGAATAAGAGTTTGTAAGAATGGTTAGTACAAGAGTAAAGAAAGTCATGTGAGTGCAACACATCAGATTTTTTTTCTTTAGTTCCGAGATAACGCTAGTAGCTCGTCTAACTCTGAAGTGAAATTAACAGATAAGAGCATATTAGCGAGCAAACTAGCGGGAATAACATTGGAGGCAAGTTGGCAACCTAACCAGCAGCAACGTTATCTAGGAAGTTTACAAAACTCGGATTACACTACCGTGTAATATCTCTCCTCTCCACTTCAGTCCCCTTAGACCATGAGCTGGTGAACAGTAGTTGCAGAGTAATTGCCTGCAAAAACTACAACATGGAAACAACTGAAAAATCGAATACAGTTTTAAAATGACTTGGTTTTAAAACTTTAAATCCTTAAACAATTATAAAAAGCATTGTAAACGTTATCCGTGGGTGGTAATAGCGTCACGGAGGAGCAGTCTAAAGATATGGTTTGGTCATCCATAACCTAGAAAGTTGCCTGAGCAGACAGTTGAACGGGTCAAGGTTGCTAGGACGTGGGAAGCTGTTAAATATGTTATTAAAACATTTGTAGTTTGGTGGACTTGTTGCTTTCTATATTAGAGACTGTAAAAATGTACGGTTTATAACGAATGTTATTCCTGTCTCTTCAAATACATATAAAGAAAAAGTATCATGGAATAATAATGGTAAACCATTGCCACCAACAGACTTGTTTCGAATGTCCGTAAATGCTCGTAAACTGGAAGAAACTACTTCATTATATGGCACTTATAACCCTTTTGGGCCTTAGCCGCACTCAATCTTTCCCTGCACTCTTGTCTATCTTCTGCCCTTCTCCACACCGGCATTCCCAGCAAATCTAGGCCCATCCTTCCTATTGCGTCCCATCCTTGGTCTTGCTTTAGCGGCAGCACCATGGCCGAGCGGTTAGGCCGTTCGCCTACCACCTAGGTGACCCGGCTTCGATCCCAAGGACTCGCATGTGTAATTCGTGGTGCAGGAAACGGCATCTGGGCAGGATTTCTCCGGGTTCTCTGGTTTCCCCCGCCACTAATTCCACCAATTTCTGCACCACCTTTCCATTTCATCCTCTTCTTCATTCTCATACCTGGTGCTTGGCTGACCACCCGCTTCCAGGTCTTCACTTTGTCCGGTCCATATGGTCCTGTGCTCCCCGACAGGCGTCTGACCCTAGGTACTGGCTTGTAAGTCCTACATAAGGGGAGGGTAATCAGGTAAAGAAGATCTTGTTTTAAACTTTTTTTGAGATCCAATCTTTGGACATATCCTATCCAGCTTAGTCGTCTAATCTTAATCTCTTGTATTACGTTGGTAATTATTTGCTAATGACCTGGCTGTCGACGGGCCCTTAAACTCCACCACTCACTCACTCACTCACTCACTCACATAATTTGTGTGTGTCAAAATTATTTGTTTTGACATTGTCCATTTTTTGATCGGTGTATAAACTCTTCTGAGTATTCTCATTTCAAATATTAATATTAGTTCATTGTCCAGATTTCGTAGACATATGTAAAAAGTGGCCTAATAAGTGCTTTATATGTCTAACATTATTTTAGCCTTGATACATAAAAGCAACGTTAAGGACCCTGCTTGAAGATTCGCTGTCCCTCCGTCACTAATATTCACTGACTCGACTGGGGGTACGGTTACAAAGAACAGACCTTGAGTGGATTGGTGATGATGAAAATACTATAATAGTATATATTCTATACAGATGATGCGATGTGAATGTAACGTCTGTGGCCCGCATTCGGGAGGTTGCGGATTCGATTCCCATGTACCTTCTTGACCCATGTTTTTTTCCCCCTGAGATTTCCTCGGGTCGCCAGTCGAATGCTGGGAGCGATTTCCATATCCTCCGAATTTCCTGTTCCTTCATTCGTTACAGTAATAATTTCATTTCACGAATAACCCAACTCAGAGTGGTCGATTAACGGAAATCGAACCTGCTACTCCCCGAATGCAGGTCACAGACGTTACCGCCTGAGCCATCACTCTCGTTTGTTCCGTACAGAACAGTTTACATTATTGCTATCGATCACGTTTCGTAGACTGCCGTAACGTGTTCGCAGATCGTACAGATTGTTCCCTTGACGTGCAGTTTAGAATGTGGGATCATTTGTGCATTCACTTGACCATCACTCCATTTACAGCGTAGGGACATTAAACATCCATATACCTCCCTCACTACACACAGGGGAAAGGGTTAGTACTTTCTCTACTATTGCATTCGTACTGACATTTCTCCGGAAACATGTTTTGAGACCCCCTCAACTCAAAAGAAAGTATCGCTGTGTCTGTGTGTATCTATGAACAGCATAACTCAAAAATCTGATATGTTCCACTCACATGACTTTCTCTACTCTTGTACTAAACATTCTTACAAACGCACATTTGTACAAATTATCTTATTGTTTATTTTCTTGTAGGTACAAGGGGAATATTAGAATACAGTAGGCTTTGAGTGATAGTCGAATCCTTTAAAGCTATGAGATTTCGTTCCCTTTGCACGGCTAAGATATATAAAAATGAATAACAATGTTCCATTTCACGAAAGTTTAAATTTTTTCAAAACTCGCACAAACAACAAGGAATAACTCCGAATTGGTTCACTCTACAAAAAAATGTATTTGGTCATAAATTGTGTTTTAGTGAGATCTAAATGTTTTGTATAGTAAGATTTTCTCTATCTCTTACGGTTTACCAGTTATGCAAAAGTCATGCAGAGACTATAGTCAGAAAATGCAAAATATATATTCCGTTTGCCATAAAAATATCTCAAACATGTGGCGTTGTAATTAAAATCGTTACAGCCATTTTCGAGAAAATCAAAAATTTCGAAAACATTTTCATGTAAAGGGTAGTTTAGGGTGGGGCTATTTTCTTGAAAATCTTCGTGCCGCATCCTTAGAAGATATTAAACTTAGGTAAATGGTTTTTAATCGACTTTTCATTGTTAAGTTACGCTGTTCACACACACACACACACACACACACACACACACACACACACACACACACACACATACACACACACATACACACACGGATCTTTTTCTAAAAATGCCTTTTTGGATTCAGGGAGCCTCAAAATATATATTTTCGGTTAAATGTCGGCAAGGAGATGTATGACTGAAAATTTGAAATGCTGAACTAATAATGCTACATGTTTGAAATGTATAACAGAGGTATAAGCTAATGCAAACATGTTACGGTCTAAATTTCAACAATTTTACTTGTCGGCATCTAATTTTTGTGTGCAATACAATACTTCTGAAGTTGAATGTATTATTATAAATATCATATCTTTATCTAACAACTCTTAACTACAAGTTAAGAAAGCATGATTAAATTTATTTTTTATGTCACTAAACAAGTACCTCGCGAAAAAAACTTCAAGTTTTAACCTAATGTTCAGAATACATATAGTTTTTAAATTTGTCCTTGGTTTCTTTGTGTATCATACAGTTTAGGGCTGCAATTGTTCTTTTAACTTACAACTTCTTGACTAAAATAGTAATTTTTGAATTTGAAAATTAAAAACATGCTTCGAAACATCTGATAGCAAAACCTAGGGAAGTTTTTATTTTTTATATCTCTGTGAACACGTGTAGCAAATTTCGTTAGTGAAATGCAACAACTGCTACACTAGAATATTTTACAGGAAGAAAAATGCTGAAAATATGAATAGTGAGAAAACAGCGATAAAATATTTGAATGCACAGCTCACATTAAAACCCATGCGACATTTAAACATGCAGTAGAGCATTTAAAAAGGATTCTGTAGGAAAATTATGCATTTTTCTCATTTACGAATATCTCAATAATATAATTAAAATTTTTAAAAAATGTTATTTTCTCGATTTTTATGAACTTGCAGTCATACATATATTTAAGCCTGCGATTTTGCTCTATTGGCATTTGGCGTGTGTAAAAATAGTATGTGCATGAATGAGTAAAGAAAATCATGGGAATGTAACATATCAAATTTTTGTCGTTATCATACAAGGAGAACGAAAATTGAAAGTCATCACATAGCGACCACTTTTAAAAGGTTTGAATGTCTCCTAAGCCTACTGTATTCTTCTTGTACATGCAACAATGTTAATTTCTACAAACGTTTATCTCGATTTTTAAGTTTTAATTTTATTTATTATCTTAAGGTACAATACAGACATTGACAACGTCTGGTAAAAGCGGTAGATTAACATTGTTAAATAAATAACAAACTAAAATCACAAAATTTAACATTAAAATATACATGTAATAAAACGAATGCTTAACTAACCTAGTATATATCCTAGATTTAAAATTATTCATAGTTATACGTTTAACATTATGAGACAAGTTATTATAGAACTTAATACCTAAGTACATACAACTATTGAGATTTTGTTGATCTATAATAAAAAATATTTACATTGGAATTAAATCTGATATTATGACTATGATTATCCATACTCAAAACATGGCTATTATGAGAGGCATGTATAAATAGCAAATTCTCTAAAATATAAAGATTGTATACGGTTAGATAGGTACCTTTTTTAATTATCCTAGTAATTTTCTTTTGAAAAACAAAAATTCCGTTAAGTTTATTGGTACAACCGTAAAGAATTAGGCCATATCTTATAACAGATTCAAAAAATGCAAAATACATACTTCTCACGTGTTCAACTGGGATTCAGTCTTTCAAATTACGGATTAAAACTATAATACCAGGCACTGTCTTCTTTAAATATTCAATATCGGTGGTCTACGTTAATTGGTTATCTATATACACACCTAACAATTTAGTACTTGTCTGATACTGCCTCTGATGTCCTTTTCAGAGTGAATAAAACATAAATAGTCTTAGATTTATTTAAAAATAAACTATTAGCTTCAAACCGTTCCGAAGATTTATCCATTTATATTTATCCATTATAGCTTCATATCGATTATTTAATATATTTAAACCATTCCTCTTGATACAAAAGTATTATCACCTGTAAACATTATGGTATATTACTTGGTAAGTCATTAACAGCAATTAAACATGAAACAGATAGCATTGTATGAATAGTTGGTAGAAGAGTGGACAGAGAAAGGCGTGTGGGTGTAGAACATGCGAGTTTTACCAGAATGCCTACTCCTGTTAACACCTTTGCAACTGGTAGCTCGACTAGCTGATAAACTCTAAGGAAACATTAAGTGTGATGAAACAGCGGAATCCTCTGGTGCTTCTGAACACTGCTGCTCATTATTATTCATGTAATTCCAACCCTTTGGCTGAACGAATTTAACGCTGTTTACAAGCGATAAACAATACAACAGGAATTAAAATCCAATAAACCGGAAATAAGTGATCATAATTATGCTTTCCATTAGCATCAAAGGTAGTTGGGTAATAAAATGGCGTGTTGGTCGGTCACGTGATGTAGCACGCTTCACATCAGTCAAGCGAGGCGCTCGTTCGCATCTCATTTGTCTGAAACAGTGAATGCTTTCCCACCATTACCATAAACTTGCAGTCTCTGACGTCATGTTAACTAGGCGTTTTCATCCTCGCAGTTTATGCTTCAACTGCACAACAAGAAAACTTGCAATACAAATACACAGTCTTACATTCATATGCCTTTCTCTATCCGTTCTCAACAAAGGGTTATTTTTCTCGCTTCTTCTACTCCTCGACTCTACAGCCCTTGATGAGCTTTGGCCTCTTGCACAATCCTCCTCCACAAGCCTCCATCTTGCACTTTACTTTTGCACCTTCAAGTCTTCCTCGTATGTTCTATTACATCATCTAATCATCTTGTTTGCAGTCTTCCTTTCTTTACTTTCTCTACTGGTAAGTAGGGGAAGTATTGTATTCCACCCAAAAATTCGATGTCGAGATTTCACCGGAAATATGTTTTGAGACCCCCTGAATCCAAAAAAAAGCATTTTTAGAAAAGGGTCCGCGTGTGTGTGTGTGTGTCTGTGTGTCTGTCAGTATATGGACAGCATAACTCAAAAACGAAAAGTCGGTTAAAAACCAAAGTTGGTATTTTAGTTTAATGTCTTTCAAGAATGCGACACGAAGATTTTGAAGAAAATAGCCCCACCCTAAACTACCCATTACATGGAAGATTTTTCGAAAATTTTGATTTTCTTGAAAATGGCTCTAACGATTTTGATTAAAATGTCATATGTTTGAGATATTTTTATGACAAATTAAATGTATATCTTGAATTTTCTGGTTATAGCCTCTGTAGTCGTATTTACTCTGGACGACTTTTGCATAACTGGTAAACCGTTAGAGATAGACCAAGTTATACTATACAAAAAATGTAGATCTTGCTAAAATATACAATTTATGTCTCAATAAATTTTCTTGTAGGGTGGACCATTTCGGAGATATTCCTTGTTATTTGTGTGAGTTTTGGAAAACTTAGAACTTTCGTGAAATGGATCATCGTTGTAACATTTTTTTATGTTAAGTGTGCAAAGACAAAAGAATCCCAAAGCTTTAAAACATTTGACTATCGCACAAATCCTACTGTATTCTAATATTCCCCTTGTAGCTACAAGGAAATAAGCAATAAGATAAGTTATACAAATGTTTATCTTAACATGAAGAAGATATAGGAATAAGAGTTTGTAAGAATGGTTAGTACAAGAGTAGAGAAAGTCATGTGAGTGCAACACATCAGATTTTACCTTCTCTACAACGTATAGTATTGTATTCGATCCAAAATTTTGATGTCTAAATATTCCGGGAAATACATATTTTGAGAGCACCTGAATCCAAAACAAAGCATTTAAAGGAAAAGGTCCGTGTGTGTGTATTTTTTTAAACTCTGGAAACCATTTAAATAATTTTGATATTTCCTTCACCAATGAAAAACACTTGTTCCTGATGAATATAGGCTGACCTTTGGAAAATGTGTAATGTTAAGTGTGTTTATGGAGAATTTTTATATTCATGTGACCCAGTTTCAGTCCCATTTCACTAAATATGAATATCAGAGAATATTTTTGGCCTCTATTTCAACATGGTTATGTTTCAAGGATTTCTTCAGGATAAAGGGTATATGAAAAATGCTTAAAATGTACAGAGTTGTCATTGAGGGATACTTATATTCCAAAGTTTCCCTCTGATTTAGTTGAACACTATTGATATTTTTATATTTATTTATAAACTACGTGCTGCATTATTGTGGAATAACACTAAATGCATAGGTTTACGTTTCAAAATATTACACAAATGTTTGTATTGTGGGTATTTGGGCAGTTTGGTTGGGTGAGATAGTTTTCAGTTGTTATATTGTTATATATGATTAAGTTCTTATGGTATTTCTGCACTAGTTTTTGTTTTTTCACTGACCAATTTGCTGTCCTTAAAGCTGCCCCTTTTAGAACGCCCTTTTTTATTATCGTGGAACATATTTGACAAATCCTGGTGCACTTCAAGATCTAGCAAACGTCACAAACTACTCAACAACTACCTCTATCCTTATTTTCAAACCCTTGCTTACAAAAATAAATATATAAATGAAGTAAACAATACAACTAATATATGCAATAAGTGGATAATCTTCCTGATTATGGCGTAATAAATCAATCCATAAGTTGGGTACATTTTATCCAACCTTTGCATTATATCTGGTAGAAACTCTGAAACAGCTAAAGGAGGTTTAAGATGACGTCAACTGGAGGGATAAGAAATTAGAGTAATGTAAAGAACCTTCCCAGCACTGGTGTAGTGACCCGGGGAAAACCCCGAAAAGGCCCCGTATTGGTCACGGGAATCGAACCGACGATCTTCCGATTGGGGGCCACAGTCGTTACCGCCTGAGCCATCCCGCTCAACTCATTTGTTATTATCTGGTTTGTTGAAGCGACAAACAAGACAGACACCCGCATGCATTACCAGTACAGCATAAGTAACTATAAATTCAGCCTTTTTTACTCTACATTAAATAATATACAGAAGTTTTTGCAGAGGTTTTACTCAGAGAAAAGGATATTAATTTTATTTCCATGTTGTCTGTATAAGCCACGGCAACTTTACATACTGATATTGCGTCATTGCTGCCAATGAGCCAATTATGTGTGATACTCAATACAGTAATAACCTGTTCATAATGGTAATGTTCCATAAAAACTTATTTAAAATATTGTGTGCCATGCATAACACTATTGAGTGGTTTCTAAAATGTTCATTTATATTTTATTAATGTGTCCCAGAAGTACATTTTTGTTTAGGAATTTCTACAATGCTGTAGGTTTTCTACACCAAAAAATGTATATATAATAATAACAATACAAGCTTAGTACATAGCATGTCCAGTATTTTATCATCTGTCTCCATTGTTCTATATCCAACACATGTGTTTCCTGCAGTCCCTTCATCTCCATACATCTCCTTACTCCATTTATCCAGTTTCCCTTTGGTCTTCCTCTCCTATTTCTTCCTTCTGGCGTCCACCTCATCACTTCCTTTGACAATGGTTGCATGCCCAAATCATTGCAGTCTTTTTCATTTATCACTTCGATTACATCATTTTCTATATCCATTAGGCGTGGTATTTCTTGTTTTTTATTGTCTCTTTTCTCGACTTCCTAGCCGATCTCCTAGAGAAGCGCAGTTCAACAGTTCTCAATTTTCCTTTCTGTCCTTGGTATATTCGATTATCTAGTTCTAACTTTGATTATCTATCTGTCTGTAATACGGAGCTTAATATTTAAAAGTACCTGGGCGACCGAGCTTCGCTCGACGCGTTTCCTCTCTGTTTTTGAGTAGAAAGAGATGTGAATGTGTTACCTAAAAGTGAGTATGAATATAATATGTAGCATTTCTATTTCAGACATACGGAAGATTGTATGGCTTCTTTGTAGAAGAGTGAGTAGAGAAAGAGATGTGAATGTATTACCTTAAAGTGAGAGGAGAAAGCAGTGTGAATGTAACAGCATTTCTATTTCAAACATACAGAATATGGTATAACTTATTTTAAAAGTGGGTGTAAAATGACTTTTGGTGTAAAATCATGTTTTTATGGAAAACTGTTTAGAGGAGAGTGAGTAGAGAAAGAGATGTGAATATGTTACCCAAAAGTACTTAAGTAGAAAAACCACTGTGAATGCAATATGCAGCGTCTCTATTTCAAACATACAGAAAAGTGTATGATTTGTAGAAGAATGCGTAGAGAAAGAGATGTGAATGTGTTGCCTAAAAGTGAGAGGAGAAAACAGTGTGAATGTAATAGCATTTATATTTCAAATATGGTATGACTTATTTTAAAACTGGGGATAAAAATGTTTTGTGTGTGTGTGTGTTTGTTTAAAATCACGTTTTTTATGGAAAATTGTTTATAGAAAAGTGTATAGAGAAAGAGATGTGAATGTGTTACCTAAAAGTGAGTCTAGAATACACTGTGAATGTAATATGCATGTATACAAAAATTTAACGAAATCTTTAGTCGTTTCTGAAATACGGGGAATATATATACAAGAATTGCACTGTAAAAGCGGGAGTAAAAACTATTATTTTTTATGTAAAATCGCGTTTTTTCGAGAATTACACCTATATACGAGTAGATGAACGTAAACAGCAAAACCCTATCTGAATACAAAATTTGATCGAAATCGTTAGAACCGTTTCCAAGTTGCGCGGAATAAATATATTTATATACAAGAATTGCTCGTTTAAATATATAAGATAATATCTGAATCAGTAATCAGGTAAATACAAGTAGAGGCGCATAACTTGAACCCAGTGTCTCAAAAACAGATTTAGAGTGGTGCGTAATTCTTAGCTTAGAGTGTGGTGCGAAATGTTTTAAGAACGTGCTGAACAAATGTCGTAATGGGCACTGTTCCGGTACGGGCCAGTGTGTTGTAATGTTTGGACAAATAAGGATCACAAGATTGATATACAGGTTTCTGCTTCTGGACTCTGCTTGGCGTGTATTCCTATTCCAACTGTGGGATCTAATATCACAACTTTGTTCTGTACGTCTGTGGACATATTTAGCTATCTTTAGTAAATCTCTATAAATTCAGACCGCGCCACCTATTCCCGGACCCTTGAAAAATTAAATATATGGCATTCACATGACTGTTTCTACCCACTATAGTTTATTTATATATCGCCTACAACAATTCTTGTTACAGTTTATTCTTCTGTATAGTGCAAATTAACTTCTGTATAAATAACTTCATTACAGGTAGAAAGCGAATACTATAGATCACTATATAGCGGCCTTGAAATCCCATGTTCTTTTTACGTCACCAAGAGAAACAAAGTCGGCAGCATCTTAAAAAATCTGATGTGTTGCACTCACATGACTTTCTCTACTCCTGTACTAACCATTCGTATAAACTCTTCGTCCTATATATTTTCGTGTTAGTTGAGATAAACATTTCAGAAATTGCCTTATTGCTTATTTCCTTGTAGGTACAAGGGGAATATGGAACACAGTAAAGTTTGAGCGATAATCCAATCTTTTAAAGCTTTCAAATTCCGTTCTCTTTGCGCGGCTAAAGTATAAAAAAATGAATAACGACGTTCCTTTTGACAGAAGTATAAGTTCTCCAAAACTCACACAAATAATTGGGCATATCTCCGAAATAGTTCATTCTACAAAAAAATTATTTGTACATAAATTGTGTATTTTACCAAGATTTACATTTCTTGTATAGTATGATTTGGTCTATCTCTTACAGTTTACCACTTATACAAAAATCATCTAGAGTAAACAGGACTACAGGGGCTATAGCCAGAAAATTCAAAATATTCATTTTATTTGTCTTAAAAATATCTTATACATATGGCATTTTAATCAAAATCGTTAGAGCCATTTTAGAGAAGATAAAAAATTTAGAAAAACTTTGCATGTAAAGGGTAGTTTAGGGTGAAGCAATTTTTTTTCAAAATCTTCGTGTCGCATCCTTGAAAGACATTAAACTTAAATACCAATTTTGTTTTTTAACCGACTTTTCGTTTTTGAATTATGCTGTCCACAGACACACACAGACACACCCACACATACGGACCTTTTTCTAAAAATGCTTTTTTTTTCAGGGGTCTCAAAACATATATTTCCGGTGAAATCTTGACGTCGAATTTTTGGGTAGAATATAATACTTCCTCTACCTACCAGTAGAGAAAGTAAAAGTGAATAACTACCTCCCATTTGAGAAAAGTATAAGTAGTGAAAAATATAGACAAACAACAAGGAATATCTTCGAAATGGTTCACTCTACCAAAAAACGTATTAAATATAAACCGCGAGTTTTAGCAAGATTTTTATTTTTTGTGCAGTAAGAATTTGTCTAGTTATTCAGATCATCCAGACTGCAAAAAGCTTCTGAGGACACTCCCAGAAAGTTCAAATAATATATTTCATTTGTCATAAAAATGTCTTAAACATATGGTATTTTAGTTGAGCCGTTAGAGCCATTTTTGAGAAAAGTTTTTTTACATGAAGTATAGGCCGAAGTGAGAGTTTTTCTTGAAAATCTTCGTGTCGCATCTTTGGAACTACTGAACTTAAATACCCAGCTTGATGTAGATCCAAGGGGTCCCAAAATATCTGTTTTTGCTGAAAACTTGATACTGAATTTGTTGTTAGAATCTGGAATCTCGATATTTGCAAAATAGCTGATGGTCTAAAGAGGTTTTATTAGATAAAGTATGTGTTTCAAAGATATGTGCGTTTTTTGTGTAGTAAACTTTTTACTGTGGTTTTTCACTTATATAAAATTACTCCCAGTTAATAACTTCACAGGCTAATCGAAGAACATTCGACGTATACATGTGATAACTTTGTCACCATCTACCTAAAGTAGACAAGAGCAAGTATTGTATTCCACCCAGAAATTCGATGTCATCGAGGCTC
The DNA here is from genome assembly GCA_030765045.1 of Tenodera sinensis. Taxonomy (NCBI): domain Eukaryota; kingdom Metazoa; phylum Arthropoda; class Insecta; order Mantodea; family Mantidae; genus Tenodera; species Tenodera sinensis. The sequence goes on from CM060961.1 coordinate 15,833,435, forward strand.
CCTGAATGAATAAATAAATAAATGAAAACAAGATTTTTGGATAAAGGTCTGCGCACGTTTTTCTGTGAACAGCAAACGCAAAAACGAAATATGGGATAAATAGCCAAGTTGAACTGAAATCTCAGATAGAATGTTAACTACGTGGAAGAGATGGTAAAAAGTGGCCATGGCACGTGGAGCTAATCTGAAATAATGACTCTTTGCGTGACTTCGAAAATGGTTCTCGAATATGTAATCATACGCGAAACATTCCTTCCCATTTTTTTTGCACGTTGTAGAATTAACTGAGCGCAGATATTTTGTTAAGAGACGAAATGTAAACTACCACAATGAGAGCAAGGAATGTTCGGTTTAGAAATATTTTATTGTCAATCAAATAATTGTATTGCCGCAGTTGTACAACAGCAGCAAAGTCAATAGATGCAATAAAATACAAATTATTACAATATAGGTACAATGTAAGGTGAGTAAAGTAAAAAGAACAGAAAGTAAGTTTGGCACCGTGGTCTTCTACCTGAGTCCCTGAAGGGAGGGGTGAAGTGAGAGGAGACGGAGGACGCCCGACCCAAGAGCATAGGGGCAGGGTCCCTAACAATTCCAGATTGTAGCTCCCCAGCGGCGTCTAGTAGAACCGGCCCCCACCCCTTGCTCATTCCACTTAGGGTCTCGGAAACAATAAATCGCCCCGTCGGGAGACGAATGTTCTTTCCCCTTGCCATGCAGCGCCCAACGGAATGAAATTTCGAAATGGAAAAAATGTTCCCAGCATTCGCTTAACGACCCAGTGAAACCCACGTATCTTTGGCTCAGCGGGTCTCAAAACATATTTTCGTTGAAATCTCGGTAATGAATTTTTGGGTGGAATGTAATATCTTCTTCCTCTATTTATAAATGTAGCAGAGAAAGTAAATATTACTGTGCGTTTACAACGTTTTGGGGAGAATTTGAGAACTAAGCCCATATGAAGTTGGGTGTAATAATTTTCTCGCTGTATAACCACGAATGAAGGAAATACCTCGCACCTTTGTCCAAAGTCTTTTGTGCTTACACCCCCCAGAAGGAATGGATGAGGTGAAGGAACTGCTGCCAGGCCCGTCGTCGTCAGAAACTTGCTCAAAGAAGGCTTCTCTCCGTTGGAGTGTGACAGAACTCGACCCACCTGAGGCGGCTGTGGAAAGGGCGGGAAGGACCTGTGCTGTGTCGACACTCATGGCCTCCCTAAGGCTACCTGAAACACGAAAGGTAAAGCCAAATGATAGAAAATGAGGTAAAAGGAATCACCCCAACACATGGTCAGAGAGGCGGACGCCAGGAATCGAACCCGGAGCCTTCCGTTACAGCGCCACCATCTAGCTCCGTAAATCGAGGAAGACACAAAATATCAGCTTGGAAACAATAGAATGTGAATAACCATAACCTAATCTTAATCTTTGGTTGTCGCAAAGGTCAATCGAATAGAGAAAGGTAAATGCTTCTAAAACGTCAAAGCTAAAGAGGTCAATTCGATTTTCGCCTAGAGGAGGTTAAATGTGCAGCTTATTTGAAAAAGTGAATGTTGATCTGACAAGGCACATCTTCTCTTACTTGCATTTTTTACTGCCTCTAGCTACAGACATTCAAATATCCTCAACCATGTGCAGCCTGGCTCAGTGTTGCCATATTGCCACATTTAGCACAAAACGGCTTGCCCATGCAAATACAGTGGGAATTTAAAGCCATCATGTAGAGACCAGCTTTAAAACATTTTACTATCGCTTAAATCTAGTGTATTTCCATATTCCTCATGCGCCTTCAAGAAAATTGGTAATAAGGTAATTTCTGCAAAAGTTTATCTCAATCAACATGTAAGAATAGTTAGTACAAGAGTAGAGAAAGTCATGTGAGTGCAACATTTCAGATTTTTAGAAAATGTTCCGTGAATGTGAGTTTGTGACAGCGTGGCCCAAAAAAGAAATGTCAGATAAATACAATACTTCGTATTTAAGTCCTTTATTTTCAAAAGATGCCACCTGAAAATGTTCAACAAAATGTTCCTCCTAAAACTGTGCTTTACATGGGAAACTTTTAATTATTTATTTATTTTCTCAAACAGGGCTCTGAGGATGTCGACTAAATACCATTTGTTTAACATATTTATTTACATGACTAGTGAAATTTGTAAACCGAATTTTCTGTGAAGTCTTCATATGGAATGAGTTTTGCATAAAGCTCAAAGTTGAATTTTCGAATTTTTTCAAGTGCTATTTTCTTTTCTCCTTTTTTAGGCGATTATACACACTATCGTTTGTCTTGTACCTACAATGAAATGTGTATTAAAAGCATTTGTGCGAATGTTTAATATACAGTAAATATTAGAATAATATTTTGTAAAAACTGTTGCAGAAGAGTGAATAGAAAAAGTCGAGTGAATGTAACACATCGTAAGCATTTAAATAGTGCTTTTTACTGCACTATTTTTCGGTATTCTCTAAGTCTGGTATGTGAATGTGAGTGTGCTTGTGTTTGTATTTTTTTATTAGTTGTTTAATAATAACCAATTCGCTCATACAAAACATTTCAGGATCGCCCCTGAGTATAAGTGCCAAATCATAACTATATATGACAAATGAATGAACACAAATATATGGCACCAATAAGGTGACGGAAGGTTAACAAGATTAAAAAGTCTGGTGAGCAGCGTCACATGACTTTCTCAACTCACCCGCGTGGGTACATACAACTCTTACAAATGCTACCCATTAATCAAGATATCTATTATAAGTACTTTCGTTAAACATTTTGACATTTCCTATTACGTATAACGATACAGAGTATGTTGCTATGATTTCGCTTTGAAATTCCTCCCTCATTGTATACTCGAGGGGAAAAGAGCAACGAAAAACAAAAAACGAACAATTATCTACTTGAGAAAAGTTTTAAGTATTTTCAAAATTGAAACTAACAATAAGGAACATCTCGTAAATCGTCAACTCCATAAAAATATTACAAAATTATGTATTTTAACAAGATCTATAGTTTTTGTATATACGATTTTGTCTATCTCTTAGTTTACCAGATATCCACAGATAATCCAGAATGAAAACGACTTTACAGGCTATTGCCAGAAAATTGAAAGTATACATTTCATTTTTTTTTTTTAAAAATATCATAACCAAATAGTATTTTAGTAAAAATAGTTATGGCCATTTTTGAGGAAATGTAATGTTTTAAAAATGTTTCTCGGAAAGAGTAGTACGCGGCAGGCATTTTTTTCTCTTTCTCTCTTTCTTCTTTCTTTATTTCTTTCTTTCTTTCACCAATATAAAGGCAATAAAGAAAAGAAAAATTTGAAGCTGGGAGTGCAAACAAAATATCTGATGTTTTCGTAAACCTTAACAACAATGAGGAGCGTAAGATGTGTAAGATCTAATGCACTTGTGGAGAGAATTTTCTCCTAATGAAAACAACTGCAGTGACACAAGGAACAGATGATCTGTTGACTTACTTAAGGCTGAACTACAAGTATCAGGAAATTACCAAAGTACCTAAGCTTCATAAATTTGCAAGAAATGATCTCAAAATGCTGCAATGCTAGATAACAGGTAAATGAGAATATATTTATCATTTTAGGTATAAATAGAGTGTTTTAATTCTTAAGTGAAATTTTATTAATGTAATATACCTTACTCCGATATTACCTTCTCAGCTACGTAAAATAGAGGAAGTACTGTGTTCCACCCAAAAATTCGATGTCGAGATTTCACCGGAAATATATGTTTTGAAGCCCCCTGAATCCAAAAAAGTATTTTTAGAAAAAAGTCCGCGCGCGCGCGTGTGTTAGTCTGTGTACAACATAACTCGAAAACGAAAAGTCGGTTAAAAACCAAACTTGGTATTTAAATTTAATGTCTTTCAAGAATGCAACACAAAGATTTTGAAGAAAATCTCATATGTTTGAGAAATTTTTATGACAAATGAAATGTATATTTTGAATTTTCTGGCTATAGCCTATGTGCACCTGTTTACTCTGGATGACTTTTGAATAACTCGTAAACCGTGAGAGATAGACCAAATCTTACTATACAAAAACTGTTTGTAGAGTGAACCATTTCGGAGATATCCCTTGTTATTTGTGTCAGTTTCGGAAAATAACTTTCGTCAAATGCAACATCGTTGTTCATTTTTTGTATGTTAACCGTGCAAAGAGAATGGAATCTCGAAGTTTTAAAAGATTTGACTATCGCTCAAAGTCTACTGTATTCCCATATTCCCCTTGTAGCTACAAGGAAATAAGCAGTAAGATACTTTCTATAAAGGTTTATCTCAAGTAACACGAAGAAGATATAGGAATAATAGATTTTTTATTTTGGAAAATCTGGTAACCCTAGGCATAACCTACGTAAATCTACGTTGTCATTCTTGGCAAGAATTGGGGTTATCCTTCGCCCTAGCACACTCTTGAGAATTGTTTCAGGATTTAACAGGGCTACAGAGGGATTACTAGCGTTTATTTAAGCCATACTTCATGTTTATAACAAGCTTCGCTTTCCTTCTTTGGTATTCACATAATTCACTATAATTATTAGTTCACAGAAACCGTGCAGAAAGGAGAAAAACCCACAAAAGTAGTTGATATTAATGATTATCGTATTAGGACTGACAATAACTTTCTCCTTTATTGTTTCCTTTTTTGGGTTTTGTTCTCTCTTTGTTGTTCTGGGTAACGAGATACGTTTTCCAAGATTTATCTCAGTGATATGTACATACTATGAAACACAATAACCACACCTCTACAACACTGAGAGGAAGATGTCACGAGAAAGAAGGTGTAGAACTTTCTATTCCAAAGGATGCTGAGCATGGACAAAGGTCACTCGGGGCTCAAGGGAAATGGAATGTATATAACAAACACCTTCTAACTGCCTTAACGCATAAAATCTCTTGTACATTTATGTGACGAGGATCCGGGTGTTCTAAGGCTTTCCCTCTGGGGCATGCAGGGTGGTGCAGGGCGCACACATTCAACACAAATGTCATTTCTGTAGCCTTCTTTAACTGTTACGGTCATATAGGGGGCTTTGACTCAAACATTTGGTTGTGCTTTTATTGTTTGAACGTTTTATAGGTTATATTATTGTAGGTTTTCGTCCTTTTTACTTTCTCTACTACGCATAGTAAGGGGATTATTGTATTCGACCCAAAATTTCGATGTAGAGATTTCACCGGAAATATATGTTTTGAGACGCCCTGAACAAAAAAAAAAAAAAAAAAAAAAAAAAAAAAAATTGGTATTTAAGCTTCATTTCTTTTAACGATGAGACACGAAGATTTTTAAGAAAATTCCTCCACCCTAAACTATTCTTCACATGGAATTTTTTTTATTTTCTCGATAATGCCTCTAACAATTTTGATTAAATGCCTTTTGTTTAAGTTATTTTTATGAGACATGAAATATATATTTTGAATTTTCTGGCTATAGCCTATGCAGTCCTGTTTACTCTTCATGACTTTTGAATAACTGGTAAAGTGTAAGAAATAGACCAAATCTTACTAAACAAAAATGTAGATCTTGCTGAAATACACAATTTATGTCCAAATAACTTTTTTTGTAGAGTGGACCATTTCAGAGATATTCCTTGTTACCTGTGTGACTTTTGGAATACTTCAGGTTTCCTCAAATAGATCGTTGTTCATTTTAAATATCTTAGACATGCAAAGAGAACGGAATCTCAAAGCTTTAAACCCTTTGACTATCACTCAAAGACTACTGTATTCCCATATTCCCCTTATAGCTATAAGGAAATAAGCAATAAAGTAATTTCTGCAAATGTTTGTCTCAAGTAAAACGATGAATATATAGGAATAAGAGTTTGTAAGAATGGTTAGTACAAGAGTAGAGAAAGTCATGTGAGTGCAACATATCAGATTTGTATTTTAGTCATAAAAAATTGTATGAATTGTTTGTAGAAGAGTGAGTAGAGAACTACATGTGAATGTGTTAGGTAAAAGGAAAGTGAATTAAGAAAACCGTGTAAATGTAATGCATTGTATAGTAAAATGGATATCATAAAAACCTTCTCTGTGAAAATAGATTTATATTTGTCAGTTTTTATCTCATCAGGATGAATGGTATAGCGGCCCATATGGGAGAAACAACATTATAATTATACATATATAGATTAAAGGGAATATTTCAGTTTAGAGGACTGCGTAAAACACTAATATTTTTCGGCAAAGTTAGCCGTTTAGTTTCTCCCCTTAAGGGATATGTAGGTATAGATTCGTACTTGGTGGAGAATGTCATGTGAGAGTTACACATCAAATTGCTTTCATACGTTTGTCTACTCGTAGAATTTCCAAATACATTATGAATCATTCTCAATGAGTAAATGTAGATTTGTAACTTCCTAGAATGTGATTTATCTCACTTATGATAGAATCTAATCCAAATTGCTGTGTTCAACAATGAGGAAACATTATTTAATTACAGCGTGCAGTCCAAACACACCTCCAAATTTCTTTAAATTAACAAGAGACGACGGAAGGCCGTCCTAAAGCAATAATTAACAAGATATACATCTTTCTTGATGAAGATGGCTGCTTTCCCTTATGTATTATGTATTCTATTCGTTAATCCATACCAATGAATGCACCTTTGCACATTTATTTGAGTCCATCTTGCCTTTCCATTTAGTTTTGCATAACCATTTATATTTCTCTTCCTCGTAGATAACTTTCATCTGAATACAAAAGCGTCTTGCATGTTAATCAGTGCGGGAATCATTACACGTATTAATTACCATTTTAACCACGTTCATTCCAGATGTAACGCTTACTCACAAGTCCTGCTTTAGCGCAACACATTCATATAGCCTTCTCTACCCACTATCACTTCTCAGGGAGTAGCGATAGTCAAATGTTTGAGAGCTGGACGATATATGCCGGCTTTAAAATTTCATATTCTTTCCATCCAATCACGAGAAATAACTGAATGACATATTGAAGAATTCGAACTATTAATAACAAATATCTGGGAAATGGCTTATACCAGAAAACAGTTAATTGCCGTACTCTTTTTCTAAAAAATGTTTAGGGCAACTCTCAGACTGGACTAGTTTACTTTCAAGTCTTAATATCCTATATGTAATTTTATTTGTCATGCAAATCTCTTTAATATATGGCATTTTAATTAAAATTTACAGCTATTATTGAGAGAATAAAACTTTTGAACAAATGTTTCATGTAAAGTGTGGTTTGGGGTGAAAGGTTTTCTTGAAGAACTTCTTGTTGCATCCTTAGAAGATATTAAACTTAAATACCAACTTTGGTAATTATCCGATTTTGTTTTTGAGTTACACTGTTCACAGGCAGAATCAATCAAATTCTAAACATTTTTACTTTCTCTACTGGTAAGTAGGGGAAGTATTGTATTCCACCCAAAAATTCGATGTCGAGATTTCACCGGAAATATATGTTTTGAGGCCCCCTGAATAAAAAAAAAAGCATTTTTAGAAAAAGGTCCGTGTGTGTGTCTGTGTGTCAGTCTGTGGACAGCATAACTCAAAAACGAAAATTAGGTTAAAAACCAAAGTTGGTATTTAAGTTTAATGTCATTCAAGGATGTGACACGAATATTTTGAAGAAAATAGCCCCACCCTAAACTACCCTTTACATGGAAAATTTTTTGAAAATTTTTATTTTCTTAAAAATGGCTCTTAACGATTTTGATTAAAATGCCATATGTTTGAGATAATTTTTATGACAAATGAAATGTAAATCTTGAATTTTCTGGCTATAGCCCCTGCAGTCGTATTTACTCTGGACGACTTTTGCATAACTCGTAAACCGTTAGAGATAGACCAAATCATACTATACAAAAAATGTAGATCTTGCTAAAATACACAATTTATGTCTGAATAAATTTTCTTGTAGGGTGAACCATTTCGGAGATATTCCTTGTTATGTGTGTGAGTTTCGGAAAACTTAGAACTTTAGCGAAATGCAACAACGTTGTTCATTTTTTTATATGTTAATCGCGCAAAGAGAACGGAATCTCAAAGGTCAAAAAGATTTAACTGTCGCACAAAGCCTTCTGTATTCTAATATCTCCCTTGTACCTACAAGGAAATAAGCAATAAGATAATTTGTACGAATGTTTATCTTAACTAACATGGAAATATAGGAATAAGAGTTTGTTAGAATGGTTAGTACAAGAGTAGAGAAAGTCATGTGAGTGCAACACATCAGATTTTTTCTTTATTCAGATGACATGAAAACGTGAATTCCGATAAATGCCTGTATCATAGTTTGGGGTGAAATGCTCTGCCTGTTATACATAAGAGGTAAATATAGTTCTAACTTCTTCAAATAAAAGCTAAAACGTTGTTAAATAACAATAAAAAGTCAGATTCCTTATACCCACATAACTTTCTCTTCCAAAGGCATCGCATAGAAACCAACTCTTAAAGCATTACACTATCACTTAAAGTCTGCCATATTTCCATATTCCCCTTGCATCTATAAGAAAATTAGCAATAAGACAATCTCTGAAAATGCTTATGTTGATTAAAATGAAGTAGATAGAGAAATAAACATTTACAGAATAGTGTGTATAAGAGTGAGTATAGTTCTACATATATTTGTGAACAGAGTTTCTCCAAATTGAACTATATTAAAAGTCTGTATCGCAATATGTTACGCGACGATCACTTGGTGGATCTTCTAAGGCGTGGGAATTTCCTTCCACTAGCAAACCTGGTCCGCGGTGCACTCAGCTGGTCCCTGGGGGGCAAATTGAGGAGCTACTTGGTTGAGAAGTAGCGGTTCCTGGTTGCGAAGAGCATATAACTGGCCGGAAACTACCGGGGCGCTGACCACATTCCATCCTCCAGTCTGCACTCCACTCGGGACACCCGAAAGTTGTTTTTACTATGGAGTCGTCTTGATCCTGAACGATTCTTCTTTTTTTCGTTATCTGGTGTCGTTGAACCAGTCAACTTGTGTAAACATTTTCTTTGGCGGTAACCTTTTCCAAGATATTCTTTATTATAGATTTGAACTATGAAATGTTATACTTTTACAATTGCAAAATTGTTTGTTTCCCTGCCCCTTATGGTTATATAAAGAGTACGGGCTCTCAAATCCTCACGTAAAGACCAGCTCTTAAAACATTTGACTTAAGCCTACTGTATTGCGATATTCCCACGGTACTTACAAGAAACTTGTACTAAAGCAAGTTGTATAAATGTTAATCTCGACTAAGGTGAAGCGCATCTTGCATTTGTATGCTTTGAGTGGCACATATGTATGTAGGTATGTGTAATGGATTGGATTGCTAATAAAGCCGCATGTATGGTATTAATCGCTGCTAAGCTGCTGTTACGTAGCAGTAAATCACAGAACTAACCCGTGACCTGCACTCCACCTATACAACAAGTATGAGGAAAAGATTGAAAGATTAAACCTCCACGTGACGGCCTAAGGCTCGCTGACTAGCAATTGGTCAACAGCTTCACTTTTCTCTCAGTTTTGTATTCCATTAACCCTTCTTCCTGCATCTGTTCAGTTGGCAACTCTAGCGTGCTCTCAAATCAAAGGTCTTGGGCATGCTTCTAGCAGTTGGTAACACTGGGCAACTTCAAGTGACGAGCACCCATTTTATAATTACGATAGAGTCTGATAGAGTCTTATAAACGGATCATTTTGACAAATGGAACCATTGGTTGGAAATGAACAATTTAGGTACCCAGCGATCTTGAAAGGGAATGTGATAGAAGCTTCTAAAAATGCTTTAATTTTCATAACAAACTGCCTAGCGCTTCCATTATTATTTATTTTGCGTAGCAGACTGCCTGACGCTTTCATTTATTATTTGTTCTGTTTACAATTCATGACTTACTATCGAAGATGGAGCGTTACTTGTCAAAGGAACTTGCTAGCATGCATTTAATGTATGTTGTGACAGAGAGGGGCTCCTGTGCACTTCAAGTACGACTCGCCTGAATAATACCTTTCCTAGGGCCACCAGATTATTTTATAGAAATGTAGGACACAATGGTAAAAAATCTGATGTGCTGCACTCACATAACTTTCTCTACTCTTGTACTAACCATTCTTACAAATTCCTATTCCTATCTCTTCTTCGTGTGAGTTCAGATAAACATTTGTACAAATTATCTTATTGTCAAGGTAACTAGAGAGAGATTCCGTTGTCTTTGCACGCTTAACATATAAAATATGAACAACGATGTTCCATTTCACGAAAGTTCTAAGTTTTCCAAAACTCACACACATAACAAGGAATATCTCCGAAATGGTTCACCCTACAAGAAAATTTATTGAGATATAAGTTGTGTATTTTAGCAAGATCTACATTTTTTGTATAGTATGATTTGGCCGATCTCTAACGGTTTACCAGTTATGCAAAATTCATCCAGAGTAAATACGACTACAGGGGCTATAGCCAGAAAATTCAAGATATACATTTCATTTGTCATCAAAATATCTCAAACATATGACATTTTAATCAAAATCGTTAGCACTATTTTCAAGAAAATCAAAATTTTCGAAAAATTTTCTATGTAAAGGGTAGTTTAGGGTGGAGCTATTTTCTTCAAAATCTTCGTGTCACATCCTTGAAAGATGTTAAACTTAAATACCAACTTTGGTTTTTAACCGACTTTTTCGTTTTTGAGCTATGCTGTCCACAGACTGACAGAGACACATACACACACGGACCTTTTTCTAAAAATGCTTTTTTTTTTTTTTTTTTTATTCATTCAGGGAGGGGGAGGCTCAAAACATATCTTTCTGGTTAAATCTTAAACATCGAGTCTTTGAGTGGAACACAATACTTCCTCTACTTACTATACGTAGTAGAGAAAGTAAAAAGACAATACAGAAAATTAGCTCACAGCTTTGAAGTTCATAAATGAGTAATAGAGTATAAAATGTTTAATAGAAGATGTTGCTGTGGGTATTTTGTACAATTTATTCCCCACATCCATCGAAAATTGTAAAATTTAATTATGCTATGAAATTATTTTAATTCTGTTTACATTATAAAAGTAAATCCTAATATACTATCTGTAAAATAGAGTTTATATGTGTGGAATAAATAAAAATAGAATCAGTAATATTGTTGAATGGAATCATAGAACGTATCTCTACATTTTATTGTCCCATTCCAATTGTCCAAAGATTACAATTAGTACTTAGTGACATATTTTTCAGAGTTTGTGCTAAAAAGATCGCACAACTTTGGCAAGTACTCTATATATTTATGACTTTCTCCACTGCGTATAGTAAGTAGGGAAAGTGCAGAGCGGGGTGGTGCCGCGACTCGCATTCGGAAGGTCGTGGTTTCGATCCCCGACAACCGCGCACTCTGACTTGGAGTTTTCCATGGTTTATCGCTTATCATTTAGGTGAATATTGGAGTGCTCATACCAGGGCTTTCCTGTTCCTCATTTCCCGTTCCAATCCTCCCGTTTTCTCCGTTTCTCTCTCTGAAAGAGAGAGAGAGAGAGTGTGTGTGTGTGTGGCTGTGTGTGTGTGTGTGTGTGTGTGTGTGTGTGTGTGTATGTGTGTGTGTGTATCTGTGAATGTGTGCGTGTTTCTGAAGAGAATAACTCACAAACGAAAAATCCATTTAATACCAAATTTGGAATTTAAGTTCAGTATGTACCCAAGATGCGACACGAAAAACTTTAAGAAAATCCCCAAACTAACATTTATATCTAACATTACAAAAAATTGGATTTTATCAAAAATAGCTGTAACAATTGCGATTAAAATTAGATTCTTTATGACATATAAAATGTATATCTTGAATTTTCTGAGAATTTCCTCAGAAGTGCTCTTCATTCTGGGTTACTTTTGCATAACTGGTAAACTGTAAGAGATAGACCAAATCATACTACACAAATTAATTATATATTCAATTCCAGGGACCCGCATGTGGTACTCGTGGTGGACGAAGCTGAGTCTGGGCGGGTTTTCTGCGGGTTCTCCGGTTTTTCCCGCCTCTCATTCCACCAATTGTTCCATCGTCACCTTTCTTTCATCGATTTTCCCTACATTTCATATCATCCTCTCCCTCACTCTCATACCTGGTGCTGGGCTGGCCACTCTTCAGACTCCTGTGCTCTGCGACAGGCGTCTGACCCTAGGTACTGGCTTGGAAGTCCTAGGGGGTGTAAGAAGAGGGCACCCAGGTAAAGAAAGAGAGGAAGAGTACCAGAGAGATTCACTGTGATGGAGGAGAGCGGGCCGGGAGGTCGATCCTATCTTCCTGTGCAACTCACTCGAGCATAAAATGTGATGTAACATGCAGCGATACGTTATGTGTAGTAAATTGGAACTAAATTTTGGGGAAAAACTTACACCGCAATTTCCAGGAAGTCTCATAAAAGCTGGGCTCATTGTGTACCTCTCCACATCATATACCCTATTCGGCAGCAGATAGTAATAAAGAAATATCAATATTTTTATTGTACTTCAAATATCCAAACTCTGAAGTTCCAGATTAGATTCTCTGCGAGAGCTTGCGGATTTTTTTTTACAGCGAACAGTATTACCTGTCTTCCATTTCAGCAGCTATTAGAAATGGCTCTACTGTCAAGATGAGGTGTACTGTGTGTACTAAACCTCCGGGAGGAAGGTCCCTAACGTTTCCAGACTGAACATCCTCTTCGATGCGCTTATTTATCATTGACAAGTCAGGACAGATGGTTCCATTCCACGGAAGACAGTTTCCTCTTTAACCTCATGGTGGCATATAAGCATTGCGATCACCACAACAACCACCAAATTTCTTTGAAACTACCGGTAACGATTTTCATTAAAATGTCATATATTTACGATATTTTTATGACAAATGACATATATGTACCTATATCCTGAATTTTCTGGCTATAGCCCTTGTAGTCCTCTTTACTCTGGGTGACGTTTGCGAAACTGCTAAACTGTAAGAGATCGACCAAATCTTACTGTACAAAAGGTATACATCTTCCTAAAACACACAATTTATGTCCAAATAATTTTTTTTTAGAGTGAACCATTTCGGAAATATTCCTTGGTATTTCTGTGGCCTTTAGAATACTTATGAGCTTTCGTCAAATAGAAGATCGTTATTCATTTTTTTATATATTAATATGCAAAGACAGTGGAATTTCAAAGCTTTAAAAGATTTGACGAAGAAGATATAGGAATAAGAGTTTGTAAGAAACGTTAGTGCAAGAATAGGGAAAGTCACGTGAGTGTAACACATCAGATTTTCTTCTTTATTCTGATTTATAATCATTTAGTTCAAATGGAAACCTTACAAATTTTGTGTTGTCTAAACTTTGCTTTGTCCTGTATTATTTCTTCAGTTAATTCCTTTTTTCGTTTGTGTTTCCTTATCCCTTGCATCCGTTGGTTACCATTCTTACTTTAGTATATTATAATTATAATAGTATATAGTATATTATTAATAATTAATATAATATTATTGCTATTGTTATAAACTAGACATCTTTTCATATTGAAAAAAAGCCCTACTTTACCCTCCATTGTGTTTCTCGTAATTTTGTCTCCTTGGTTTCGTGGTTTGTACAATAAGGGCTGTAATTTTTGTTTCGTCTTTGTAAAATCTTTCATAATATTAAATTTATTAAATCTCTAATCGAGGTATACCGGAAGTTAATGTTTGAGACTTCTTGAATTAAAAAAAAGCAACTTTAAAAAAAAAACCTTTGTGCGTGTGTGTATTAGAAAATTTTTATTTACACAAAAATAGCTTTAACGATTTTTATTAAAATACCTTATTTTTAAGATGTTTTCACGCCAAATGAAATGTACATCTTGAATTTCCTGGAAATTGACTCAAAAGTCCTCTTCATTCTGCATGACTTTAGCATAACTAAGAGAGAGAGAGACACAAAATCGTACTGCAAAAAATGTAGGTCTTAAAGCACATAGTATATTTCAAATGCATTTTTTTTTTTTTTTTTTTTTTTTTTTTTTAACATGTTATATGTTTGACTTTTCCAATAGTTAAGGTTTTCTCAAATGCGAAATTGTTATTGCTTTTCTTAAGTCCTGGACACACACACGTCAAAGCTATCACATAGCCACCAGTTTTAAACATTTGACTATGACTTAAGCCTATTGTATTCTCGTATACCTACAAGGAAATGTGTAATAAAGTATTTCTCCGAACGTTTATCTGCACTGATATAAAGTAGATAGAAGTATAAGCTTTTGGGAAGCAAGAAGACGGAGAGGGCGACCAAGAATAGAATGGAGCGATTATGTGGAGGAAATAGTGAACAAGAAAGGAAAGAATTTGAGGGAAGCTAAACAACTAGTTAGGATAGGAGAAATTGTAGGAAATGAATCATGACCGACTGAGGAAACCTGGCACTCAAAAGGGCATAAGGGAGTGGAACAAAAGAGGAAGAGGATTATTTGTTGAAGGTTAGAGAAAGTCATGTGAGTATAGCACATTTTTTATTCTCTTCAAAAATGTATACTTTTTCTATGGGGTTCCTGCGGGGGGGGGGGGAGGTGGGTCAATTTTGAAGCTGCCATTGCGACTATGTTTATTTTCCTGTTGGCACAACATTCGCCATAAGTGAAAATGTCTTTGATTGAACTCGGTTTCGAAGTTAAGAGAAAATCACATTAACGCATGAGGAAGATATTGAAATGGAAGGAGGCGAAGACTGAGTAAGGCGTGAATGTGACCAGAAAACGCAATACGGAGCACTCGGCTACAAAAGGTGCCGTGAAAGTTTTGGTCGTGATGTTACCATTAAAATAGAGGAAGTGCTGTGCACGAAACTGTGATGCCAGGACACTGTGGAGAAGGTCGACTCAAATCTCATTTGAACGACAATGCGCATAGGTCAAGGCTGAGGTGACATTTTCATTGTGAACTGCGACCCCAGAGTGCAAACCTAGGAGCTGCAGACACTATCACATTGTTGACATCTCTACAACATATCTAGAGGAAGTATTGAGGTCTCACCGAAAATACACGTTTTGAAATTTCTTGAACCCCAAAAAAGCATTTATACTACTTCTATCACATACCTAGCAGGGAGAAAAGTATTGTTTTACAAAAAGTCAACATAAGCTCGCCCCTATGGTGTACGGGTAGCATGTCTGTCTTAGATTGAAGAGGTCCCGAGTTCGAATCTTGGTTAGGGGGAGCTTTTTTCCGGGATTTTCTCTTATCCTGAGAAGCATGGGCGTCGCGAAGGGGGACAAGTTGGGCCGCGGTCTCCCCCCCCCTTCCCTTGTAAATTAATAATTTTAACGTGTAGTCAATTACTGAGTATTAATACAATTGTTTTAATTTTCATGTATGGAACAACTTTATTCAGCACAAATTAATACGCTTATTCTCAACAAATACTATAACTTTTGATAACAAAATAATGAATTAATATTGTTTGATTGCAAACTTCCAGCGCGAACCCCCTCGAAGAAATGTCTGCCGACGCCCCTGCTGAGAAGACAAATGTGGAGTAGCTCTTAGCTCTACGAACCACGGGCTCATTTAAACGTCGTTTCACCCATTTCGTGCGTCGTTCTTTATGACCTACCAGGTTAAAGGATGTTAAATTAACAAAAGAAAAAAAAGTTCAACATTTAGATTTCATGTAAATACAGATTTGTAGTTTCCAAAATTAAAAAGGAAAAAAAAAACTTCCTTTAGTGAACGTCCGTGTGTGTGTGTGTGTGTGCGTGCGTGCGTGTGCGTGTGTGTGTATGCGTGTGTGTTGTGTGTAATGTGTGTGTGTGCGTGCGTGCGTGTGCGTGTGTGTATGCGTGTGTGTTGTGTGTAATGTGTGTTTGTGTGTGTGTGTGCGTGTGTGTGTATGCGTGTGTGTTGTGTGTAATGTGTGTTTGGGTGTGTGTGTGTCTGTGTGTGTGTGTGTGTGTGTGTGTGTGTGTGTGTGTGTGTGTGTGTGTGTGTGTGTGTGTGTGTGTGTGTGTAACTGAACATAAACGAGCCCGAGTGCGAGCCTCACAGGTTACCGCGGAGCCATTTCGCTCATAATTGTAATTTTGTACAGAGCCGCCTATTACTAATAAAGGATAAAATAATACTCTAACTTTCACACTAAAGGATATGAAACATGAGCGGGGGACGGGACGTGTAACTTCCTTAACCTCTCCCCGATATTCCTCTATGTTCCGGACACGCTCTCTGGCGGTGGAATAAACATCGGGCAGAATGCTCGAGTAACACTATTTCACTCATACGTGACTTGGTTGAAATCAACCAATCATTTGCATAACAATTTCAAATTTCAACCGATGACAGCCTTCCTTCTCGAAAAAGTTATCATATTTTCATTATCACCTCTGAATTTCATTATCAACTCCTC
The DNA here is from genome assembly GCA_030765045.1 of Tenodera sinensis. Taxonomy (NCBI): domain Eukaryota; kingdom Metazoa; phylum Arthropoda; class Insecta; order Mantodea; family Mantidae; genus Tenodera; species Tenodera sinensis. The sequence continues at coordinate 15,849,796 of CM060961.1, forward strand.
TGTTTTTCTTATGTTAAAGTTTAGAGAATCTAGCTAACAGAAACGCATCGTAATTTGACGCAATAGAGTCGCTATTCAGATGTCAAATATGGCTGACTCTCGCTTCGGTGATGTATTTAATCCTCTGTTTGGAATCAGTTTGAGAAATTTTGTAATGAACGAAATGATAAATTAACAGAAGATACTCCAACTAGTGATCGAAGAATCAATATGAGAACCTATAAGGCCGTGCCAATGGACGCTGATGTATGTTTACCTGCTTCTTGCTTGTTTTAAGAGGTTAGTAATTACAATACAGCATTTAAATAACATTTCATTGACTATATCGTGAAATAGTCTTAATAAATACAACTAATGATAGTTAAATTCTCTAGATGAATTGACAATCACTCGTGGCGTTACTTGTGATAATAAATAGTAGATGACATTTTAGACCTTTGTCCCATAGTTATTTATTAACGTAAAAGGTGCGCAGTTTTAATATAATACAATAAATAGAAGAGGAGCTGTTGTAGACGAAGATTCCACATTTAAAGGGTAACAAGTTAACCTCTTGGGAAATACACATATTCTGAGAAAACCAACCTTCTCAGTTGTCAATTTAAAACAATGAGTTTACTCATCTCTAATCTTAGCAGTTTTCTTTCTTTATACAAGCTGTCGTACTAGACATTGCATTGGTAAATTGTAAACTAGGGTTGAAAATAATAATATAGGGTGATTTTTGAAAGTTGTAAGTAGTTTGCAATTTGTATATAAAGCGTAAGTGTCCAGATTGGTGAAATGGTGACAGCTTATAAAATGCGACTATGAAAACTTGATCTGGGTGCAAACTTCCGATCGCTGTTTCCTTACGCCTCTCTCTCGCTCGCCTTGCGGTCTCACCCTTGTTCACTTTCATGTCTGTTTCTTCCTCACTACGTAATGTTTACTGATACAAACCTTATTTTTGGATAAAGAATGCTCTTGTGTAACACGTAGCAACCACTTTAATTCTTCCACCCTAGTGTCCCCCATGATTTCTCCATATGTGTACTCTGTTAGTGTCTCTCAACATATAATTGTCTCACTCATGTAATTATTGTGCTGCAGGTAAGGTTATGGCTCTTTGGTCACGACTTTCAAAAAAATAAGAAAGTTCCCACTCTGATTTAAACTGACTTTTGTCATCCTTTGCTTTCTTTGTACCAAGTTGTTCCACTATCAGGCAGTTGTACCGCACGCTTCTATTTCACTGATGAGCTAGCTGTCTATCAACACGGGCTTTCTCGCTTCTTCGCTCTGCAGCGCGCGAGTTGAGCCGAGCTTAACCGAGTCACCACGATGTTCGGTGCAAGGAAACACTGCACATTGGATTGCAGCTGGTGCGATTTTAAGCTTTGACAGGCTCTGGACTAAGGGGTTGAAAAATATGAGTATGGATATCGTTTTGGAGTTGTATGCTATCCCATAATATTTACCAATTACTATACTTGAAGTGTACAAATTTCTGCCATGTTTGAACAAGTAGTAATGTATAAGAGATTGGAAATAAAGTAAGGATACAATATAAACATTTCGATTAATAGGTATACAATTTAAAATAATAGGCGCTTTTATAAGTTGTAACGTAACCTTTGATCTTTCCAACTCATGTATAGATGTGTAACTGTCCAATATTTTGAGCATAAGGTTTAAGGGACACTGGGAGTGAAATTTGAAAGTTCCACATTTGTTGATAGATTTTTATGAAATGTTTACTGTGTTTGTATTTATATGAAAATAAGATGACGCAAACGTTCCTCTCCGTCGAACACGTCGCCTTTAAGACCTATAAGATCTCGTGTTTGGTGTCCGGACTAGCTCTAGCAAGAGGTCCTGATCTACAGGATGTGCGTGAGTTATGGTAGGAATGGAACCAAATGAAGAATTAACCAACATATCACTTTATTTGTAAATTTCCAGATTTGTAGAGAACTGCCGACGATATTTAAATAGAATGTAACTTTGTAACTTCAACTACAACGTTATAACACTTTAACTTTGTCACCCTTTAGCAACCGCCGAATTATATATACGCGCTAGCTTACGTACAACTCCCAAGTTGCACGTGCGTTATCTCGACTCGATTCAAGACGAGTGTGTGTTGCGTTGCATTTGTTTTTGCGCGAGCAACACGAAGGAAGCGATTTCCATTGGCTAACTTTAGAGCACGTCATGGTAAGATAGGAATCAGCCCGCTGAATCACTAAGGCTGAGTACCAACAACAATTGTAACCTTATCACTCATTTAAATCTGCCTAGGCTTCCATTCTTGAGACTTTAACATATTCAGCTTTATTACGTCTTCCCCTTAACTATTGACTAGAATCTCCTTTTGTTTCTTTCTATTATCAAATATATATTAATTTCATAAAATTGGATAATTCGTTTAGGATATATAAATTATTTTATGAATTTAATAGGCACATTTTCAAAATAGAGCTCGCGTCTATTGACTTTTCAAAATTCATTTATATTTGCAGAACTGGTACTCTAAAACATGGGTAACAATTGTATGAAGAGATGTTTCAAATACGTTTGCTGATTATGCTGTACATATTTTTTAATAACAAAGAAAATTTAATCTTAAATATTATTGATTTTTTTTTCATACAAAAAAATGTTTTTGGAATTCATGTTAATGATAACATCAATATTGAATCATAGTTTTGTTTACCTGCTATTTATGAATACTTTGGGAAATTTTCATTGAATTTGAAGCAAAACTCAGGCGCGACCTTCTTTTGGAATGTGCAGAAATGTAGTTTTGAGAAAAACAGGCTTTTATATAGGAGCATCCTGTGTACGTTAAGGGAAGAGCGCTATTTGAAAGGGCCGTAATGACCACATGGAGTGGGGGATATGAAAAATGTTAGCTGATCCAAATGCACCGGTGTTCCAGGAATATTTTAAAGTTAAAAAAAAAAAAAAAAAAAAAAAAAAAAAAAAAAAAAAAAACTTTCGACTTTTTGACAATTTTGACCAAAATTTCACTCCCAGTGTCCCTTTAACAGGATGCCTTCTACGTAAGGGGTTGAAAATATTGTAACAATTTTAGAGTTGTGGTATAGTATATAGTCTTCGCAGCGTCGTATGGTATAAGCGTCTAAAGGTTCATCTAAATAGGCGAAATAATGTTGATTTGTATGCCAGAGGTTAAAAATAGGGATTGAACGTAAGAGTAGGTTATCTTTTTTGCCAGTTTCTAAAATGCCGTTTTGCCAAAATGTTAGAAAAATATTATTTGATAAAACTTCAGCAAAATGGGAGGGAAATGTAATATGAACGGTATATAACCTCCATAAACCCTCTAAAATTAATCAATTTTAAAATATAAGCTTGGTATTTACCCCTTTGGGCACCGAGCGGTATAGCACAGGTGGTATCGTCTGTGGCCCACGTTCGGGAGGTCGCGGGTTCGATCCCCGTGGCCGCGCACTCTAACATGAGTTTTTTCCGTAGTTTCCGCATGTCACTTGGACGAATACTTGGGCATATTATTTCATACTACACTTTCCTTTCCATCATTTCCCTTCGTTCCATTTCCTTGTCATTTTTCAGATGTACTTTCAGGCGTGTAGTGCTGGCAGTGTCGGGCAGATGGCGTGGATGATTGCGCATGGTAACTGCTGTTCTCGGCGCTAGGTAGCGTTTTTCGGCGCGTCTCTGCGACCGTGTGTAGCACCTTCGGTTCCCTCATGTCACCCCTGCCTCCTTGGGGGTTGGTAGCCGTGCCTGTACTCTTTACCTTTTTTTTTTTTTTTTTTTTTTACTCCTTTGGGCTTGAAGACATTAAAATCTGCGACTTCTGCAATAAAGTGCCAAAGCAGCCTCTGGTTGAATTAAACAAAATGGGATTGCTTGCATGTGAAAAAGACATTCCTAGCCTATGGGAAAAGACGGCTTTTCAATAGTGAAACAGTAATCAAAATTCCTTGAATGGTTTTTGAGATCACTCAGCACACACACACACACACACTTGTCCCATTATAATATGAGTTTAGATTCCACAAGGAGCATGCACATGCTTGGACTGTCAATGCCGGGCAGAAAGTTGGACGTGACAGACAGCGGCTCTGTGTGCAGCAAGCTGCAAGTGCACACGCCTGCTAAGAAGGAGGGAGTTGTATACATCCCTTCACCAAGTGTGCACTGTTCCCGGATGTGCCGAACCGCAGCCGTAGCAGATTGCTCTCATTTTAATTTCCATCTACTGCATTGGATAGAACTTTCCTGTTAGTCACGACTTAATCACGATCATCTATATTGTACTTCCTCATCTGTGAGAGATCGATACAATAACTCTTCAATCTTTCATACAACAGACAGCCGATATAGCATTGCAGCAATGATTATTATGGTTCTTTGTTTATTGTAGGCAAAATACGGTGACTTTTTACTTTCTCTACTGCCTATAGGAAGTATTGTATTACACCCGAAAATTCGATGTCCAGATTTCGCCGGAAACATGTTTTGAGGTCCCCTGAATCCCAAAAAAAAAAAAAAAACATTTTTAGAAAAAGGTCCGCGCGCGCCCGCCTGTGTGTGTGTGTGTCAGTCTGTGAACAGCACACTACTCTTTATATGGAAAATTTTTTAAAACCTTTGATTTTCTCGAAAATGACAAACAATTTTGATTAAAATGCCATATGTTTAATATATTTATATGGCAAATGAAATGTATATTTTGAATTTTCTGGCTATAGCCTATGTAGTCCGAGTTACTCTTGATGATTTTTTCATAACTGGTAAACAGTAAGAAATGGACCAAATCTTACTGTACAAAAATGTAGATCTGATTAAAACACACAACTTATGTCCAAATGCCTTTTTTATTCTTTTGTAGAGTGAATCATTTCGGAGATATTCCTTGTTATTTGTGGGAGTTTTGCAATACTTCAACTATTCTGAAATGGAAGGTCATTATTTACTTTTTTATCCCTTGGCCCTGCAAAGAGAACGGAGTTTCAAAGGTTTAAAAGACGACCACTGTATTCCAAAATTCCTCTTGCACCTGTAAGAAAATCAGCAATAAGATAATTTCTGCAACTGTTTATCTAGACGAACATGAAGAAGAGTAGAGAAAGCCATGTGAGTGCAACACGTCAGATTTGTAATTGGTCGCTAACTTATAACTTTCAAGGTTAGTGCTCTTTCCGTGACTACCAGAAAAAAAAAAAAACAAACAAACAAACAAATAGCGACTTCTTACCACTTCAAAAAAGTTTTACTCGAACACTCAACCCAATAACAAAGAATATCTCGGAAATGGTTAACGACAGAAAAAAAAGTATTTTACAAAAATTTGTCTTTTAATGACATCTTCATTTTTGTAAGATTTTTGGCACTACCTTTAGGTTACCAGTTATACAACATTTTTTTATCATTCATGAATTAAAAGTGACATTTTATCCTACGAGCAGAATAAAATTGGTTTGAAGATGCGTGTTATACATCATTTTTAGACAGTCGTCAATATTCATAGAGAAATTACAGATTATGATTTAGGCTCTTTTTCATACAATGGTGATGGTCACTTGTTTATTTTTAGGGCCGTACTGACAATGTGGTGCATTACAAAAGAAACTTAAACATAAAGAAGGCTCTGGAAACAATGAAACGATGGAGAAAAAGAGTAATGAAATTTTAATTAACATGAAACAACTCACATAAATGGTAATTCCTTGGGAGGAAGAAATAACAATAGAATTGATTACATGATTTATGATATTGTTTTGAGTCTATCTTCATTTGCCAGGAACACGTTTTCACTATAATTAGTTTGTTTATGTGCTTCTTACATTGCAGCATTGAAGAAACCTGTTGTACTCGTATGTTAAATGGCAGTGTTTACTTGGCAGCAATCCCAATGTTACCCTCTTCGCTGTCTGTAAAATGTCGGCTGGTTCATCAGATTCCTTAATTACTGTACTCAAATGATTCTCCATTACATCAGTAATGCAAGCCTCTTGGATAATCTTTACACCTGCTAGGAAATTAAAGTTGGTAACTCTGCAATTATGTAATTTTATACCACTTAGTCGCATACTCCTCTAATAAAATCATCAGTTAGACCCTTTTTCTGTTTTCGACTGTCTATAAAACACATTACGAATGAAAAGCATTTTACAGACAATTCACAGAAACTTCGAATATACATTATATTTGTCTGAAAATATCTTGCACATAATGGCATGTTAATCAAACCGGTTAGATATTTTTGAGAACAGCGAAAATAACGATAAATTTGCTACATGAAGGATAGTTTCGTTTGGTGGAATTTTCTTGAAAATCTTCGTGTAGTATACTTGGAAGACGTTGAACTTAAAGGTATTTAAGGCACATGAAAAATGTTTACATTTTTTTTCTTAAAAATTGGTCTAACGATTTTAACTTACTATATGTTTAACATGTCTTAATGAGTAATGAAATTCATATCTTATATTCTCTAGGAATAGTCGCTGAAGTTCTCATTCTGAATGACTTTTGTGTAACTAGTAAACCGTAAGAGACAGTTGAATCTCACTACACAAAAACTGTAGATCTCGTTAAGCGACTTATGTCAACTCTGTTTTTCTCTGCTCTGAAACTGCAGTATTGAGCTGATGGTGATATGTGGCTGAGTTATTACCAGTGTGCTTTATTATGTTGTCCTGTACTTAGTCACAAAGTATATTATGGCTTAGCATTTGTATTCCACTGCACAGTGTGTAGGTATTTGTTTATGATTCGCATGTGTTAACTCTCAGTCAGCTCGCCAAGTGACAGTGCGATTTGCAGAAAGATTTCCAGATAATCTGCGATTTCTATCTCTGGGGTAAGTTAAAGCATAAAGTGTACAAGACAAAGCCACACACTCTGGAGGAATTAAAAAAAAATATCCGCCAGGCAATTGCCAGCATTTCTAAACTACGGCGAGTGATGGATAGTTTCCTAACCAGGTGCTAAAAATGTATGGACAAGGAAAGTGAGCAGTTTCAGCATCTCCTTTAATAACATTGGTAAGTAAAGCTTTTGAAAGTAATTTTTAAAATGTTGTATGGTTTCATCAGGGCTGTTCTATGACAGGCAGTTGGCGACGAGCGCCGAGGACGCGTACAGGCAAAGCAGCTCAGACGGTTCGGAGTCTTTTGGATCACCCGTTATTTGATTATCATTCTATTGTTTCTCATATATAATTTCAGTGAGCATATTATGACTATTTTACTATTACTCCAGCTTCCTGTGACCCTCTTATATCTGTATCCATCCATCCATCCCATCCCATCCCATCCCGTCCCGTCCCGTCCCATCCCATCCCATCCCATCCCATCCCGTCCCGTCCCATCCCATCCCATCCCCTCCCGTCCCGTCCCATCCCATCCCATCCCATCCCATCCCGTCCCGTCCCATCCCATCCCATCCCCTCCCGTCCCGTCCCATCCCATCCCATCCCATCCCATCCCGTCCCGTCCCATCCCATCCCATCCCATCCCGTCCCGTCCCCTCCCATCCCATCCCATCCCCTCCCGTCCCGTCCCATCCCATCCCATCCCATCCCGTCCCATCCGATCCCATCCCATCCCATCCCATCCCATCCCATCCCATCCCATCCCATCCCATCCCATCCCATCCCATCCCATCCCATCCCGTCCCGTCCCGTCCCATCCCATCCCATCCCATCCCGTCCCATCCCATCCCATCCCATCCCATCCCGTCCCGTCCCATCCCATCCCATCCCATCCCGTCCCATCCGATCCCATCCCATCCCATCCCATCCCATCCCATCCCATCCCATCCCATCCCATCCCATCCCATCCCATCCCATCCCATCCCATCCCATCCCATCCCATCCCATCCCATCCCATCCCATCCCATCCCATCCCATCCCATCCCATCCCATCCCATCCCATCCCATCCCATCCCATCCCATCCCATCCCATCCCATCCCATCCCATCCCATCCCATCCCATCCCATCCCATCCCATCCCATCCCATCCCATCCCATCCCATCCCATCCCATCCCATCCCATCCCATCCCATCCCATCCCATCCCATCCCATCCCATCCCATCCCATCCCATCCCATCCCATCCCATCCCATCCCATCCCATCCCATCCCATCCCATCCCATCCCATCCCATCCCATCCCATCCCATCCCATCCCATCCCATCCCATCCCATCCCATCCCATCCCATCCCATCCCATCCCATCCCATCCCATCCCATCCCATCCCATCCCATCCCATCCCATCCCATCCCATCCCATCCCATCCCATCCCATCCCATCCCATCCCATCCCATCCCATCCCATCCCATCCCATCCCATCCCATCCCATCCCATCCCATCCCATCCATCCATCCATTTATCTATCTGTATATATATAACTATTTCTGTAAATGGTTATATCGATTTACATGAAACAAATACAAAAATAAGCTTCTGTAAGAAAACTTTATGGAAAAGTGCATTTTTGGTTGTGTATAACGGCCGCTTTTACTACATGCAGCACCGCAGGCGGTGACACTGATGATACATGGAATGAAGATGGAGCGCCGATGGAATGAGATGGCGAGGGAAACCGGTGAACCCGAAGGAAACCTGCCCCAGCGCCGCTTCGTCCATCACGAATCCCACATGCTGTCGCCTGGGATCGAACACGGACCGCTTTGGTGAGAGGCGACTGGTCTAACCACTCGGACACGGCGCGGCCAAAGCGCAGTAGGTTGGGTGGCTTACTCCCGTTCGTTGCACTTGCTTCTATTGTGATGCTCTGGAAAGTCAAAGATATTCAAAGAAAATTCCGGCCTACTTAGGCGCAGTAGCCCTGCAAGTAGTATGAGAGTTTGTGGCGATTAAAGTACAGGCCCTTTCTAGCGCTCGCGTAGTGGCCTATTTGACGCATACAGCCGACCAAAACCCCAGTTGTTGTTCCCATTGATGGGGGGGGGGGGGGGGGGTTCGCCAATCATCTAACTGGGTAGCTTGTGCTTGTCTGACATTACTCCAAACACTAACAATAAATTCCTTGTTTCCGTATCGTGGCCTCTCCATGATATTACAAGCGTAGAAGTAATCACAGTAACATAGGAACCACATCCCTGGCCCTATCTGGAAGTTGTAGCCCTGACCGCAAGGGTCACCTCGTCGCCCTCTCCCTGGGTAGAGGAAACACTTCGGTTGTACGCCGGGTGACAACATCTGTAACTGTTAGGGACTTTGTGCTTCTCTGGGCTCCGCTCTGTTACAAGCCTCCGCACTCACTTCGCCTCATCCCTTCCCCCTGGGGGCTTCGTAGCCCGCAAAAGATTGATGTCGGGGTCACGGTGGGTCAAGGTGTCCCCCTTCCGTTACTACACACACACACACACACACACACACACACACACACACACACACACACACACACACACACACACACACACACACACCGGTGCGAGAACTGGTCTGGGAGTATTCCAGTCTTACAAAAACTGAACGCCCAGCGATCTTTTTTAAAAATATTCACAGTTTTATATGACAAGCACTGAATAAATTTTTTGTACAGATAATTGTGCAATTATATTCCAGGCCGGGTTAGTGACTGACTTTCTTTTCTTGTCGACAGCATTAAGCCCTCAAGTTTTAACTGTACTTTCTGCAGTTAGTGCAATAATACGTAATGCAGCCTCTAAACACATGCAGAATTGGTGTCCCTGCTTCTACTTGAGGCAGTGAAAATTAAATTTTCTTCAGATTCATGTTTATAGATTCCTTTAGCTACTTCAGGTATATACTACCAGCGGAGCACTCACAACACCACATAATTATAACATGACTGATGTAAGTCGCCGAGCTGCCTCGTCATTCGTCGGGAATACTCGTAAATTTACGAGTATATGTGCGAGCGAAGCTGCCGACTACTCCACTTGCAGGTCGATACCACTGACCTCAAGGATTCGAATGCAGCATCTCCATATTTGCACAGAGAGGATGATGATGGTCCATTATTCTATTTACAGTCAGATGTTGTAACATAATGGATTACAACTGTAGCTCTGTTTACTCAACGCATTTTCATTATTCTTCCCTCCCTCAGAAGTAGCTAATAAAAACAAACAGAGTTTATTATGTCTGTAAAATGTAATGTCTCCATAGACATCATAACCCCATAGCGCCTAAGGGCGCCCCCACCAGAGAAGTGCAACCAGTTCATTACCACACGATGCGGTTCCAATGACGTACATTATAATAAAACAAAAAAACGCCGACGTCACGATTTATTCTCATTAAAGTGAAAGGAAATGATGGACAGAGACACGACCTTGCAGCCCAACATTCAAAGTTCTTGTTTCTTGATCGTTAAAGAAGTATTCTTGTGAAATCGTCATATCTAGGAGAAATAGTTCCAACAAGTACTCCTCTAGCATCAGTGATAGGTTTCATTTGTGACACGAGAAAGCTCTTATCCTTTCTTGTTCTTTCATACATGTGATACCTACATATTTAATATATTTGAAATTATGTCTTGTTTTATAGAATTTATTAGTTAATTTTATTCGTGAAGTAGCCATACCAAATACAACTTGTAATTTTCACATTTTTTAGATGAATTAGATAAATCCAGAGTCACTTTGCTTGCATTTAATAACCAATAAATGATCTTTTTTCTCCTATCATGTCTACTTCGATCCTGTTATGGAGCAAGAAAACCGCATTTCCTATGTTGTAATTTTAAATTTCTTATTGATGTACGATATTTTAATTTCAAACATACATATGCATATACTTCGACCGCCTCCGTAGCGCAGTTGCCTCTGGCGCGGAGGACCCAGGTTCGACCACCGGTACCAGCATGGGGATTTTATCCACTCTGGGAGGTCTGGCACGGGGTGCACTCAGCCTCGTTAGGTCCCGGGGGGACCAATTGAGGAGGAGCTACTTGATAGAGAAGTAGCGGCCCCAGGTCTAGAAGACCGCATAACCGGCCGGGAGGGCTCGGGGCGCTGACCACGTCCCACCCTCCAATACTGTACCTCACCAATGACGCCTGTAGTGGGCAGAGGTGGGGGACGCATCGCCTTGGCCCCTCGTGGGCTGTCGCGCCGGGGTTTAGTTTAGTTTTATATATTATAACAAGATTTCGAAAATGCAGCAAATTCCCATTCGAAAAAATCTAAAAGAGGACTTCTGAGGACATACCTAGAAAATTGAAGATATGCATTACATTTATCATGAAAATATCTTAAACATATGGTATTTTGATCAAAATCCTTAGAGCCATTTTTGAGAAAATCAAAATTTTCGAGAGTGTAAGATGAATTTGTTTGAAAATCTTCATATCGTACCTTTAGAGGCTGCTGAACTTAAATACAAGTTTAGTATTTCACTGGCTTTTGGTTTTATATGCTCACACACACACGCACACGCACGCACACACACTTCCATAAGTCCGTTCCCTCGCACTCAAAGACTATATGCTCCAGATCTTCCTTTTCTCCATAAATAGGACACAGACTCTGAGGGATACCCTTTCTGAGTCCTCTCAACCTCCAAACACCAGTTCTTAGCCATGCTATTGCTTCCCTTCGTTCATTATTTACGTCTCATTTTCCCATGTTTCCTTCACTGATTTATAATCTACCAGAGACCTTTTTTCCTTTATGCCACCAAACAATTTTTGGTTATCTACGTCTTCAAACCTCTTTCTTATTATTCTCCAGTTAAAATATGTATATTTATTACGATTAATGCAGTCCGGTTCAGTACTGCCAACTGATAAAAACGAATTCCAGGAATTACATGTATTTCGATTTTCTCTTGTTATACAGGAAAACCAATTGATAATCTCAAATAAATCTCACCTATTTAACATCAACAAGTAATCTTTCTTCTGGGAAAATAGTTTTGAATTGCTCTCCCTTTTGCGGTTCGATTATTAGTGGATTGTAATGTGCAATAAATTGTTTTTCAGCGATTATGAGAATATCATTGGCGACAGTGACAAAACAAAAGAATGACTAAATAGTAAATCATATATGACAAATGAAGGCCTTTGTGTTTGAAATAGTTATGACAAGAAGGATCCGTTAACCTCAATTAAATTATCGTAAAACTCAGCAGGCGTAACTTGACTGAAGATTAAATGTTACTCAAGCTGAGTTGTGTAGGTATGTTTTACTATCAAGTTGGCAGCTACTCCGAGCAGTAGGGCACTAGTATTAATGGAAGAATGTTGTTTTCACACTTACATAAACTTGGTCATAAACAATGCATGTTATTTGTGCAGATGGGTGATTCAGTTTTGTAGCCATACCAGTTTGCCAGCCATGTGACAGCTATTAGTGATCAAGATGAGTTCTGTTGCTGAAAGGCCTCAACTGGTCAATTCGGTCAAGAACACTCAGTGGTCTTTCACTTGGAATTTTTTCATTGCTCATATAAACGGGGACTGTTGATCTTCATACTTGTTACGTAATTCACCTCGACTTGTCTTCTGACGCTACCTACATAATCATTTTAAATTGTACAAATGCCTCAAGAGTGAAAGCTCCTATTATGATAATGAACCCCCATTTTGTCATACACAATCTAATAGAATGAATGACTAAATGACTCAATATTAAATTACGAATTTCTGTCTGAAACTGCCTCCTGCTCTTTTGACAGACATGTGACGTTCTCTTTAAAATAATGTTCTTCCTTCACGCATTAGCCTGTTCCGGTCTTCTTGCAGGGGGGGGGGATATCATATTCATCTTCGTCCCCTAGGTTTATACTCGAAGGCCCCTTTTTTCGTAGTGTTTAACGCCCACTTTTACTACTACGGCACCGCAGGCGGTGACACTGATATGCTACATGGAATGAAGATGGAGCACCAGTGGAATGAGACGGCGGGGGAAACCGGAGAACCTGGAGGAAACCCGCCCCAGCGCCGCTTCATCCGCCACGAATCCCACATGCGGTTGCCTGGGGTCGAACCCGGGCCACTTTGGTGAGAAACAAATGGTCTAACCACTCGGCTACGGCGCGGCCTTTTAGGACACCTTGAGCCCAAAAAGCATATTCAGAAAAAGGTCCGTGTGTGTGAGAGAGAAAGAGTGCAGCATGACTCAAACCCAAAAGTCGGTTAAAAACGAAATTTGGTATTTAAGTTCAGCGTCTTTCAAGAATGGGACATGAACATTTTGAAGAAAATGCCTCTAACCCACACTACCCTTTACATGGAACGTTTTTCAAGAATTTTGATTTTCTCAAAAATAGCTCTAACAATTTGGCTTAAAATATCATATATTTAAGATGTTTTTATGGCAATTAAAATATTTATTTTGAGTTTTCTGGCTATAGCCTGTCCTATTTATTCTGGATGAATTTTGCATAACTGGTAAACCGTAAGAGATAGACCAAATCGCACAAGTTATGCATTTTTTGTGGTGTGAACCATTTCGGAGATATTCCTTGTTGTTTGTGTGAGTTTTGCAGTACTTGAAGTTTTGTCAAATGGAACGTCGTTATTCACTTTTTGGGTCTTGGCCGTGCAAAGAGAATAGAATTTCAAAGCCTTCATATAGCGACCAGCATTAAAAGATTTGACTATCGCTCAAAGCCTACTGTATTTCCATATTTCCCTTGAACCTAGAAAAAATTAGCAATATAGTAATTTATACAAATGTTTATCTCGACTAACATGAAGAAGATATAGGAATAAGAGTTTGTAAGAATGGTTAGTGCAAGAGTAGAGAAAGTCATGTGAGTGCAACACATCAGATTTTTACTTTCTCTTCTGGTAAGTAGGGGAAGTATTGTATTCCACCCAAAAATTTGATGTCGAGATTTCACCGGAAATATGTTTTGAGGACCCCTGAATCCAAAAAAAGCATTTTTAGAAAAAGGTCCGTGTGTGTGTCTGTGTGTCAGTCTGTGGACAGCATAGCTCAAAAATGAAAAGTCGGTTAAAAACCAAAGTTGCTATTTAAGTTTAATGTCTTTCAAGCATGCGACACGAAGATTTTGAACAAAATAGCCCCACCATAAACTACCCTTTACATGGAAAATTTTTCGAAAATTTTGATTTTCTTGAAAATGGCTGTAACGATTGTGATTAAAATGCCATATGTTTGAGATATTTTTATGACAAATGAAATGTATATCTTGAATTTTCTGGCTATAGCCCCTGTAGTCGTATTTACTCTGGACGAATTTTACATAACTGGTAAACCGTTAGAGATAGACCAAATCATACTATACAAAAAATGTATATCTTGCTAAAATACACAATTTATGTCTCAATAAATTTTCTTGTAGAGCGAACCATTTCGGAGATATTCCTTGTTATATGTGTGAGTTTCGGAAAACTTAGAACTTTCGTGAAAAGGATCATCGTTGTTCATTTTTTTATATGTTAAGTGGGCAAAGGCAACAGAATCCCAAGGCTTTAAAACATTTGACTATCGCACAAAGCCTACTGTATTCCAATATTCCCCTTGTACCTACAAGGAAATAAGCAATAAGATAATTAGTACAAATGTTTATCTCAACTAACATGAAGAAGATATAGGAATAAGAGTTTGTAACAATGGTTGGTACAAGAGTAGAGAAAGTCATGTGAGTGCAACACATCAGATTTTTACTTTCTCTACTGGTAAGTAGGGGAAGTATTGTATTCCACCCAAAAATTCGATGTCGAGATTTCACCGGAAATATATGTTTTGAGGCCCCCTGAATCCAAAAAAAAAACATTTTTAGAAAAAGGTCCGTGTGTGTGTCTGTGTGTCTGTCAGTCTGTGTACAGCATAGCTCAAAAACGAAAAGTCGGTTAAAAACCAAAGTTGGTATTTAAGTTTAATGTCTTTCAAGGATGCGACTCGAAGATTTTGAACAAAATAGCCCCACCATAAACTACCCTTTACATGGAAAATTTTTCGAAAATTTTGATTTTCTTGAAAATGGCTGTAACGATTGTGATTAAAATGCCATATGTTTGAGATATTTTTATGACAAATGAAATGTATATCTTGAATTTTCTGGCTATAGCCCCTGTAGTCGTATTTACTCTGGACGAATTTTACATAACTGGTAAACCGTTAGAGATAGACCAAATCATACTATACAAAAAATGTATATCTTGCTAAAATACACAATTTATGTCTCAATAAATTTTCTTGTAGAGCGAACCATTTCGGAGATATTCCTTGTTATATGTGTGAGTTTCGGAAAACTTAGAACTTTCGTGAAAAGGATCATCGTTGTTCATTTTTTTATATGTTAAGTGGGCAAAGGCAACAGAATCCCAAGGCTTTAAAACATTTGACTATCGCACAAAGCCTACTGTATTCCAATATTCCCCTTGTACCTACAAGGAAATAAGCAATAAGATAATTAGTACAAATGTTTATCTCAACTAACACGAAGAAGATATAGGAATAAGAGTTTGTTAGAATGGTTAGTACAAGAGTAGAGAAAGTCATGTGAGTGCAACACATCACATTTTTTACTTGAGTTAGAGTTGCTATTAGTGTGCATCACTTGTTATCTACTAGGTATCAGTATTGGAAGGAATAAACAGCTGAATTGCCATGTGGCTAGCGGACCGAGGTTTTATTACTCGTGTCACAGATAAAGCGGCCAGATTCCACACAGTTGCTAAACATTAAACCACGCTGGCAGTGAGGAAATTGTGCGTGCATTGCAGGAACCAGTTTGTCTGTGATGTCACTCTTACTGAAGAAAATGAGTCCAATTATCCGATGCCTACTCCATGGCCTGCTGTGAGGTACATTGATGGATTTACCGACTGTTTGTGCACCCGGAAACGAACGAGCGTACCCACAACAATCCGCACATTATCTGTGAAGATTACGTCAAAGATTGGTTCATCTTCCTCAACAAGGAAGTTCCGCCGCACTTCTGCTCAAGCGGAAGATTCACAACGCTCCGCCTGTATTTGCGATCTTGCCTATCGCTAGACAAACACAACCAGTTACGCCACGCCACGCGGTCACACAAATAGTAATACAAAAACCTCATGTGCTGCGTTCACATGACTTTCACTACTCTTGTACCAACCATTCTTACAAACTGATATTCCTATATATCTTATGTTATATATTTAAATGAGCAATTCTTGTATATATATTTATTCCGCGCAACTTGGAAACGCCTCTAACAATTTCGATCAAATTTTATATTCAGATAGGGTTTTGCTTTTTAAGTTCATCTATAAAGGTGTAATTCCCGAAAAAACGCGATTTTACATAGAAAATAACATTTTTTATTCCCGCTTCTACATAGCAATTCTTGTATATACATTCCCGGTATTTCAGAAACGACTCTAAAGGTTTGGTTAAATTGTTGTATACATGCATATTACATTCACAGTGTTTTCTCTACTCACTTTTGGGTAACATAGTCACATCTCTTTCTCTACTCACTCCTCTATAAAGAATTTTCCATAAAAAACGTGATTTTACACCAAAAACATTTTTATCTCCACTTTTATAGTAAGTCATACCATGTTCTGTGTGTTTGAGATAGAAATGCTGTTACATTCACACTGTTTTCTCGTCTCACTTTTAAGTAACACAATTCACAGTGGTTTTTCTACTCACTCTTCTACAAATAAGTCATGCAATTTTCTGTATGTTTAAAATAGAGATACTGCATATTACATTCACAGTGGTTTCTTACCATGAGTGTCGGCAGACTTTTTTCCAGGGGGGGGGGGGCCACATGTTGGAAATTTGCAATCATATAACATTAAATCATTATTTTACTGTCAAAATTTATAGTATTTGTTGCTGATAACCGTATTAATTTGTGCTAAATAAAAATTGTTCTTTATATCAAAATTAAAATAATATTTTAATAGTCAGTAACTGGCTGCACATTAAGTTCACCAACTTCCAAGGGGGGGCCGCGGCCCCCCCTTGCCCCCGTTTCGCGACGCCCATGTTTCTTACTCACTTTTAGCTAACACATTCACATCTCTTTTTCTACTCACTCTTCTAAAAAGAACTCATACAATTTTCTGTATGTTTGAAATAGAGATGCTGCATATTACATCCATACTAGTTTCTCTACTCACTTTTAGGTAACACGTTCACATCGCTTTCTCTATTCACTCTTGTATAAGCAATTTTCCATAAAAACGTGATTTTACAAACAAACAAAAAAAAAAAAAACATTTTTATCCCACTTTTAAACTAAGTCATACAATTTTCCGTATGTTTGAAACAGAAATGCTACATATTATATTCATACTGTTTTCTCTTCTCACTTTTAGGTAACATATTCACATTTTTCACATCTCTTTCTCTACATACTCTTCTATAAACAATAATGAAAAATAACTCCATAACGGAAAAAATGCTCGACGAAAACCTCTAACTAGGTGCATATCTGGGGTAGGTCTGCGTTCAGCAGTAGAATGATAGTGTTTATGAAATATTTATATGAATTTCTATACCTACCTCTTGTATCTCGGAAATGACTCTTTTAACAATTGTGACAAAAAGTTTTATATAGTTAACATTCAGGTTTATCTAAATAAGTATCTTCTTCCATAAAAAAAACAAGATTTCTCAAAAACAGGCGAAAATCCCCGAGCGAAGCTCGGTCACCCAGGTACTATTTATGTTATGCGAGATAAACATCATAGAAATGACCTTATTGCCAACTTTCTTGTAGGTGCAAGAGAAATATGGGAATACGACTTTGAACGACAGTCAAATCTTTTAAAGCTCCTCGCTATATAAACGCTTTGAAATTTTGCTCTCGTTGCACAACCAAGAGGAAATAAAGTTAATATGCACCTTCCATTTGAGAAAAGTATTCCAAAACTCACACAAATAATGAATATCTCCGAAATGGTTCACTTCACAAAAATGTATTTATAGATAACTTGTGTGTCTTCGCAAGATCTTCACCTTTTGTATACTAAGATTTGGTTTACCAGTTATACAAAAGTCATCAAGAGTAAACGCCGCTACAAGAGCTATAACAAGAAAATTCAAAATGCACATTTCATTAGCCATACAAATATCTTAAACATTAGCATTTTGATCAAAATTGTTTGAGCTATTTTTTTATAAAATCATGATTTTCCAAAAAGTTTCCATACAAAGGGTAGTTTAGGAGGAGAAATTTTCTTCAAAATCTTCGTGTCGTATCCTTGAAGAATATTAAATTCAAATATGAACTTTGGTTTTAATCGACTTTTCGTTTTTGTGTTATTCTGTCCCCAGACTGACAGATAACACACACACACACACACACACACACACACACACACACACACACACACACACACACACACACACACTAAAACTGCTTTTTACTTTCTCTACTACGTTTAGTAGAGGAAGTATTGTATTCTACCCAAAAATTTGATGTCGAGATTTCACTGGAAATACAGGTTTTGGATCCAAAAAAGCATTTTTAGAAGAACGTCTATCTGTATGTCTGTCAGACTGTCAGTCTGTGGACAGCATAACTCAAAAACGAAAGGCGGTTAAGTACCAAAGTTGGCATTTAAGTTAATTGTCTTTCAAGGATGCGACAAGAAGATTTTGAAGAAAATTGCTCCACCCTAAACTACGCCTTACATGCAAAATTTTTCGATAATTCTGGTTTTCTTCAAAATGGCTCTAATGATTTTTATTAAAATGTCATAATACTGAGATATTTTTATGACAAATGAAATGCATATCTTTTATTTTCTGGATATAGCCCATGAGGCCCTATTTACTCTGGATGACTTTAGCATAACTGGTAAACCGTAAGAGATAGACCAAATCTTACTGTGCAAAAATGTAGACCTTCCTAAAACACACAATTTATGTCCAAATAAATTTTTTGTAGTGAATTATTTTGGAGATATTCCTTGTTATTTATGTGAGTTTTGGAGAACTTATACTTCTGTTAAATGGAACATCGTTATTCATTTTTTATATAAAAGCGTTAAAAGATTTGACAACCGCTCAAAGTCTACTGTACTCCTATATTACCCTTGTACCTACAAGAAAATAAACAATAAGATAATTTGTACAAATGTTTATCTCAACTAACACGAAGAAGATATAGGAATAAGAGTTTGTAAGAATGGTTAGTACAAGAGTAGAGAAAGTCATGTGAGTGCTACACACCAGATTTTTCAGTGTTACAGTGTGTTAGTGCAGTTATAGTGCTAAAAGGTCCATACACTTCAGCACGCAGAATCTTCATGCAGGATTCCTATGCGACAACAAATTCTTGTAGACAGCGATTTATAGACATAATTATTCCTCTTGGAGAAAGGGTTCGTAATCTTATGAATACATTTAAGAAAACTGGATGTATTTTTCTTAACAAACCGAGAGTACATCGCCGTGTTTTTACGGTGGGAAAACTGGATGACATTGGAGAAAAGTTAAAACGATGTCCAAAGGAATCTCTGAGTAAGCTTGCACACGAATCTGCAAACCCCAGCTTGGAATATCATCAAACTTTTGAAATTAAAACTCTAATGTAGTTAGAATTACAGCTATTTGATAATGTGAGAAGAGCTAATTTATGCAATTATATTGCATAATATTGTAACAAAACGACGAAAGTTCAGTTCAAATACATTTTTTGTTTATTTCCCTTGTAAAACTTTTGTATAAACACACAGTTCTCTTTTACTGAAGTTAATACAGTCTACAGTCTTTCGTGATATTACAACTGTTTGCTACTCGTAGCCTTCACTCAGGTCGATCACTGTTTTCTTCACTTTCTCTGTCTCTCAAACGCAAACTCTAAACGCCCTAACTCGTTGCCTCGCCTTCTTCTATAGTGGGGATGACGTCACGGTCCGTTCTGGAATTTCCACAAACACGCCGGCCGTCGGTTGTCTCTCGAAGGTTCCAGCAATCCTTTGTTCAGCGCAGCGCTCATTGTTGTTAGTCACGTATACACAAACAGTCGCACGAGGCAGCCTGACCTTGAGCACCTTTGCTTGCTTGCCGGCCTGGTATGTGGTGTGAAGTAGCTTAGCCCAGGAATCGGCAGATCTCTTGCTCTGTGACCTTATTCCACGGAGAAGGTTTTATCTTTCCTCAGTACACCTGTTTGGAAGAGGAGAGTAGGGGAGGGTCGGGCATTACCCCTCCGCTGAACAGTAGCAGCCTTTGCACTGTGTAGTTGTGCGATTGGAGAAAGCGGTAGCGCAGCCAGGATTTGGTATCTTTGTTGGCAAACAATATTTATCTATTTATTTGTTTCTTTATTTATTTACTTATTTACCTCTTTACTTATTTATGTTATTTATTTATCCTCCGTCCGTCCATTCATCTCTATCTGTCCGTCTATCTGTCTATCTATATTCTTATTTACTTATTTATTTATCCTAATGGAGTCCTCTCTTCGGCTATTGTAAACACGCCAATATTATAGCA